>VZRL01002954.1:829196-921295 GCA_013397895.1 Origma solitaria
TTTTTTTTTTAAGTTGTTCTAAGCAATGCATTTTTCTCACTTGTGGAAACTTGCCTTGAGGAGCATGTAGTGACTGGTATGTGAGCTCTTCACCTGCTAGTGAAAGGATAAAATGGATTTTTCCTATATGCAAGCTAGTTCTGTACTTTTTCTTGACTGAATATGTGAAACACAACACATTGGATTAAACATCCATACAAATACACATGCACCTCCATTATGTGCATGCATGAGTAAGTTCAGTTTCTAGAATCTACAGAGGTCAAGACATGGCCAACTACATGGCAGCATGTCAAAAGGCAGAGATCACTTAAGGTCTTCCTTTGACCAACCATATTCCTAGTTTTTTCTCTAGGTTCACAATTAATTTGGCTGTGGTTCTGGGCATAGTCTGTTTCTTTTTCCTTGAAACAGGATGCAAACATTTCAACCAGACATGTTCTGTATACTATCACATTATATTTGCTAAAGAATTATTTTAATAGTAGTATCTGGCCTGGGCTACAACATAAACAACTTTGTATCATGTCTAGAAATATTCAAAATGCTTTTATCAAGTACAATTCAAGTGTTAGTACTAAGTAACTCAGATGGTTAGCTATGAAATGACTTGGTGAGACTGTAAAACCTAGACTAAAGAGAATGTATGTAAGGGTGCTGGTTTGGGCTGGAATAATTTTCCTCACAGTCACTGATATGGGGCTGTGTTTTGCATTTGTGCTTAACTCAGGGTGGATAATATAGAAATGTTTTCATTATTGCTGAGCAGGGCTCACACAGAGCCAAGGCCTTTTCTGGTTTTTCTACTGCCATGCTGGGAAGGAGCTGGGTGTGCATCAGAGTTTGGGATGGGACACAGCTGGGACAGGTGACCCAAACTGACCAAAGGGATATCCCAGACCATAAGGCATCGTGTTTAGTACATAAAGTGGGGAGAAGAAGGAAGAAGGGGAGTGACATTTGGAGTGATGGAGTTTGTCTTCCCACGTAGCCATTGCACACGATGGGGCCCTGCTCTCCTGGAGGTGGCTGAACATTTGCCCTCCCATGGGAAGCAGTGAATTAATTCCTTGTTTTCCTTTGCTTACCTGCACAGATTTTGCTCTCCCCATCAAGCTGTCTTTATCTCAACCCACAAGTTTTCCAGCTTTCACCCTTTGATTCTCCCCCAAATAATGCTGGTAGGGGAGTGAGCAAGCAGATGCATTGGGCTTGCTTGACGGCTGGGGCTAAGCCACGACAGCAAGGTACTTTAGAAGGAGGAACATGGATTATTCTGTTGCAAAGGCTTTGCATTAAAACTGCTCAAACTAAATAGATCACTCTTAGCAACAACTGAATATAGAAAGGGTGCAGAAAAAAAAGGACAGTATAAACAGATGATAATACAGTATAAACTGCAAAGAGTTTTGAAAAACTGAATCTGAATCTGTTCTATTGATGGTCACAGACTACACATCTGTAGAAGGAAAGGAATAAATTGGCAAACAATGAAAAGTACTATAAGAATGAAGTACTAATAATGCGTGCCAGAGATTTTTTGCTTTGCTAGGATTAATGTTTTACATGAAATTCACCACAGAGAGGGACAAATCCCAGTAGATTTAATTCAGAAGGAAGAAACTTGTCCCTATATGTGAGGCAAAGTAGTGGAAAGGAATTATATCTTGAAGTGTGGGCTTGTACCACACAGGCGCACAAAAAAAGGAAACAAAACCCCAAAACACTCCTCCCTCAAACAACTACCTTGATGATTACAGTCTTCGAGAAGAAATCAGGTTTCTGTGCTACATTCCTTTCTTCTGAATAATTTTTTTATTGTGCCTTTTCTTCCCATGAGGAGACATTAATGTGAAACAAATAATTGTATAACATCTTACATATTTATTAATTAGATACTGCACACCTACACTTCCTGCTAATTTGATCACATAAGCTGTTAGCTTTATCTTCAAGCAAAGCTATTTTAAAACACTTCCAGTCCAGACATTTCCTCATTTAGATCAATTTATTTGTCAGTTAATATTTGGCAAGTCTCTAGTAATCTTCCAGTTATCCATGGACAGTTTTACTTGAACTGTTTCAAAATCCTATTTAAAATGTAGTTTATCTTCCATTTATGAGTGAATTTTCATCATTCAAAAAATATTATACTACATTTTCCCTATATCTTAACTCTTACAATTGCTTCTTAATTAGGAGCACTGGGTATGAATTATATATCTAATAACTTAAAAAGACTAGTTTCCAGTTTATTGCAAGAAAATATTATATAACATATAATGGACTAGATTAAGTGCAAGAAATGCCCAAAGAGAAAGAAGGTCCTTATTGGATATAAAAAAGACTGTGTAAGGTAGTTTTTTGGAAATCTAATAAACTCTAGTATTTACCAGTGGACTGTAAGAGATTCATACATTTCTTTCTTCAATAAGGAAAACTTTATCACTCTCTCTTACCAATGAAATAGCTGACTCACACTGGTTTAAGATGAGAGAAAGATAATTCTCCTGGGGAAAGAGAAGTCTTTAAATAAAGATTCAGGAAATTTGACATCTTCTCATCTCTGCAACATTCTGTTACTTTTCAATTTAGTTTTTTGGCACTAACACCTCCGATAAAATCGAGGTTTCATTTAAAGAGAGAAAGTAATTCTGCAGTGATATTTGTAAATAATTGCGTTTACTGGTGATAATGGTTGATAAAAGAGCTTCTGTATTCCTAGGACAGCTTGCAAATGTTGATTCTTGAATGCTGATCTCCACAGTCAGGAAATCTACCTTTGTCTTGGAACATGTCTGTCCATGTCCACAACATCACTGATATGTCATCAACAAAGAGATCCTGAAGAGCAAGCAAAAGTTCCTCAGCTCTGCATGAATAGGGCTACCAAATATCCAGTTATCTGCCTTGACATGTGCCCTTTTCTGTCCAGACCTCCTCTTGCTATGTGTGTATGGTATACTGCATATGTACACACCCGTGTAGAGATATATATTCAAAGTTCATACTTTCCAGATACAGTAGCCTTATTGCCCACACTTTGGCACAGACTGGATTCAAAGTTTGTGGTCATGTAGGCTTATTTCTGTCCTGTTAATATAAGAGGAAAAGACAAAAGGTCTTTTTTGGGGCAATGGGGCAGTACTGGAAGGCATCAATAATTGCTCATCAGCTTACACTATAGAAATTCACACCTAAAGCATGTGACAGGTGAGAAAATTGACAGAAGCCTTTTTTTGCCAAGTCTTTTTGAGTGCTTAAGCCCTTCCCATCCTGTCCAGAATCTGAAAGTTCAGGATATCACATCTTGATTGACATACAAAAGAGAGAGACAGACATTATCCAAGTTAAAATAAAAGGTTGAAATATTAGTAAAAGTAGAGTGGCGGATGTTTTTATAATGCTTGTTGCTCTAGCTAATATTTGCACATCAGGAAGAAGAGTGTTCTTTCTGATGGCTTTCATAAAAGAGGTGGGGAGTCAGGCAAATTGTCAGCATTCTTTCATAAGCAAGTAAATATTCTCACATTGCGCCAAACAGAGGAGAGGGTGCGAAGGTAATTGCTTATCAGCAGGTGACCACTAAAACATTTGGGTTCTTCTTTACCACATAATACATTTCTATGTCCTGCAGAGCAGAAAAAAATCATCCAGGTTTTCAGTGAAAGGCTTAGAAACCTTCACCTGAAGAAAGCTGCATAGATTTGCTAACTACTCCAGTTACAAATTGAAAGTCGAACAAGTAATAAAACTAATAAAAAAGAAAAGCTTACCTACTCAATATCAAAAAGAGCCTTGTTACTCATTCAAGTTCCCTTCCAAAATCATCTTCATCTACTAAGACTTTTCTTCTTTAACAGACTCCAACCTGTAAGAGGGCCGTTTTTGCATGTGTCCTCATATCTCAGTTTCTGGAGATCTTGAGATCTGTGTGGGAAATTGGAGTCTGGCTCTACAAAGTCATTTGTAAACGTGAGGTCGTGGACTAGAAAAAAAAAAGACCAAAAACCCTTGTCACTCACTAGTTGGTCAGGACTTATAACCCAAAAGTTTCTGCTCGTGGGAGAACTGGTGTGAAGGGCTGTCAGAAGATCTCTAGTCCAACCTGTTGCACAAAGTAGGATCAGTTATGGGTAAGACCTTAGTGTTTAGGGTTCAACCTAGCAGATCTTGAAAAGCTCCAAGGATACAGACCACACAGGTCCTCTGGGGCACTTTATCCATCGTTGTGGAAGAGGTTCACATGGAGATAAATTTCTTCTTATATCTACACGAAACCTTTCTTTGTTCAATTTTTGTCAATTTGTCCTTCACCCCGTTTGCTTTCCATACATCTTGTGATGAGCCTGGCTCCATCAGCTCCATAACCTCCTTGTAGGAACTCACAGACTACAGTTATATTCCTCCAAAGCTCTCCTTGTTCCAAGCTGATTTTTCAGTCTCTTCAAGGAGCAAGTTCTCCGCTCTCCATTGCCTTTCTGTCATTCTTCTGGACTCGGGTTTATGAATGCATTTCTTGCTTTGGGGTGCTCCAAACTGAGCACACTTTTGCAGACATGGTCTAACAAGTGCTAAATAGAGGGTGATAATCACTCATGATCTGGTGGACGTGCTCCTGTTCATACAGCATGCAATGCTCCTGGCTGTATTTGCTTCCAGGTTTTCCATCTGGCCCAGGCTCAGTTTGCTGTCTACTGGGCCTAAAGGCCTTTCCCAAAGAACCGATCCCAGCATATCCATCCCCAGACTGTGTTGCCAAGGATCCTCTGTCCCAAGGACAGGAGTTGTTTCAGTTGAATTTCAAAAGTTTCCTACCAATCCATTTCTCCGACATGCCTAGGTCCCTCTGGATGTTGTCCTCATCCTTGTATATGTTACCCCATCCCAAATCTGGTGTCATCTTTAAACCTGATGAGCATACACTCTGAAATCTCCTCCGGGTCGTTGGTAAAGACCTTGAACAGCATGCGTCCCTCAACAGATCTCTTAAGTGCTTCATTTGTTACCAGTCTCCAGGTAGAACATGACCTATTAGCCATGAACTTTTGAGTCTGACTACCCAATTAGTTTATTATCTTACTGGTAATCCATTACCTACCCGGACTGTACTTTTGAAACAAGAATATTGTGAGAAGGAGTCATGAAAGTCCTGCTAAAATTCATAGAAATTATGTCCACTTTTCTCTTCCCTAAATCAGAGAGGTCAACCAAGTAGGTCACACATCATTTACCTCTTATCAATTCATGCTGACTGCTCTAATTAATTTTCTTCTCCTTTATGTGTCCAGGGGGATCAAGTACACTCTCAGCAAGTTTATGAATGACACCAAACTGATTAGTGTGGTGGACATACACGAGGAAGTGGGGTGCCAGTCAGAGAGACCTAAACAAGCTTGAGAAATGGGCCCATGAGAACCTTATGAGGTTCAACAAGGCCAAGTGCAAGGTGCTGCACCTGGGTGGGTGTAATCCCTGTTTGTTATTACCTGCAAAGGCACATTCACAGCTCAGAAAGCCAGCCATATCCTGGGTGGCATCAAAAGAAGTGTGACCAGCAGGTCAAGGGAAATGATCCTCCCCCCCTACCCTGCTCTGGTAGGAATCCACCTGGAGTATTGCATTCGTCTCTGGAGTCCCAGTACGAAAAAGGCATTGACCCATTGGAGTGGATCTAAAGGAGGGCCACAAAACTTTCAGAGGGATGGAACATCCATATAATTGTGAAATATAAGGAAGAAATCTTTTACGATGAGGGTCTTAAAACATTGCAACTGGTTGCCTAGATGGGTGGTGGTATACCTGGAATCATTCAAAATCAGGTTGGATAGGGCTCTGAGCAACTTGACCTAGTTCAAGATATCCCTGCTTATTCTAGGAGGAATTGGACAAGACAATCTTTAAAGCTTCCTTCCAACCCAAATCTGCGTGTGACTCTATCCCACACTTTTTAAAACATTAATGACTCCTGCAACAAAATATGGCAGAGAGAAATCATATAACAACCTTTTCTTTTCCAGAGAAACTGAGTTAAAAATGCATATATCAATAGCTATTTAATTGATCTAAGCAACTATCTAAATGTTGGGCTTTTTTTTTTTAACCCCATAATGCCACTCTGTTTTCAGAGCTCTCTGCGCTACATAAAGTCACAATTCTGAACACTGGACTTTCCAGAGTCAAATTGTATTGCAAATACTTTTCTGAAGTCTTCTCTCATAGAATTTACATGTGACTAAGCTTCACGTTTTCCCTTATTTCTACTATGACAGAGTACAAAAAAGGGCAAAGTGACTGGTTGGAACTGAGCTAAATCTGTGTGATTAAGGTTTTGATATGGGATGATGAGGAAAGTCCATGAACTCTAGAGAAAGTAGTGCTGCTCTCTGGTCAAAGAAAGCAAGTTTATGGGTGCCTTGAACATTGTGTTTCATTTCAGCACTGCCTATATTAAGAACAATACCCTTGATTGTTAATCGCTGGCTAGGAGTTTCATTTTCATGGTCAGTGATGTCTAAGTGAAAGTCTAGTGTTACTGGATATTGTTTATGAAGGTGAATAAAATTTGACTTTTTGTTAAGCTGCATTTTTCCATTTTCTGGGAGATTTTCACTACCTGTTCTGAACAGCCTTGGAGGGTAAAACTAAATGATGACATAGGCTTACTTCAATTGTCTTCACTTGTCACTAAAGAGTTTAACACCCATGTTCAGCGTAGTAGTTGCTTCTTAGTAGATGTTCCTACAGCTTTGAACAGAATGGAATTCTTGACTTCAGTTAAAGCCGTTAATGCTGTCATGAAGCAAATAATTGTAGCTTTGGGCTATCCATAAAACCAGACATGGAAATTAAACAGGCAATAAAAATTTGAAAAATACTAATGTAAATTACATATATATAATGTTTAAATAAGGACATTTCTATTTGAATTAAAATCAAATCAATAGTACTCATTCACTAGCTACATAAAGTCTTCCTTTTGGTGTTAGAATTGAATATTGATTTTAATGCAACTTAGATGCAGTCTTTTCAGGATATGGTTTACCATAAACTTGATGATCTGGTGCAAGTGCATAAAATATCTGCCTGTAAATACTATCATGCAGTTAGAAAATTCTGGAATGCTCTGTCTTCCTTGCAAATAGCTTATTTTCATTGGTAGAAATATTTCACAAATTTTTTTATTTTCTTTGTGCATGACCTCTTATGAAAAACCCTGAAATATTTCATATGCATGATATCATATAGGCATTGTTATAGGCAAGATTTTCATAAAGACTTATAGTATTTTAATTGAGTGGTTTTTATCTACCAAAAACTCCATTGTTGATCTTCAAATTTTTGTTTGAAACCTAACGTTGCATCGGACCATTCTATTACTCCATTGCTCTCTTTTGTGTTTTTCAATTTTGTTAACATAACATTGTTTATTCTCAGTTTTTGTTTGTGTTTTGATAGCAGTATTCTGCCCATAGCAGCCATATGAATATGCACAGGACAATTCTTTAACACTGAAAGAGTTTTTAGGATGAGTGTAGTGAGCCACTGTAACAAATTGTACAGAAAAGTTGTGGATGTCCCATCATTGTGAGGTTGGATGGGGTTCTGAACAACCTGATCTAGTGAAAGATGGACGAGGGCTTGGACTGGATGATATTTGAGGGTCTCTTTTAACCCGAACCATTCTGATTCTATGATCCTAAGTACATGCCCAAGAAGATATGCCCTGAAGGTCCTTAAGTTCTATCAAACCTCATTGCAAATTTGACCAGAATCACAGTGTTCATGTTTATATTGAGTACTATCCAAGCATTCTTCTTGCTATGTCTTTACAACCATGTCAGGTCACATTTATTGACTGCACGAACATTGCATTACAGTTAAATGTTATCAGAAAATCTTGTGTCTTCTGATGTACCCAGTAGATGAGTTTCCACAAAATTCACATGGTAATCCCTCCTTCTAGAGAGTTGCTTTTCAAAAGACAGTGGAAGAGGAAATATTTCATTAGTTTAACATATCGCTACTTTACACTAAATTTGGAGCAAGCTGAATTACATTTACATTTCCTTTTATTACCTAATCCCTTGGAATTAAATTCAAACTTGTTTACAGTCTTGTAAATAAGAGTAAACTGGAAATCCATAGGTCTTGGCAGGTAAAAAAAAAAAGAGGGTGAATTTTCAAGTAATTGTGAGTGCTTCCAAGTATATTGCAAATCAGCTTTGATCTGCTTTGGACATGATTTTAAACAAACTTTAAAGGAAAGGTAATGTAGAAATGCCATTTGCAGTTTATACACATCATGGTGTCCGAGTTTAATCTGATTTCTTATAATGAATTCAATTTCCAAGATGTCTTGAAGGTAAACTTATGAGGAAATGCAGGAAGGAAGAAATTCTAAGAGAAAACTCTTTCTTTTGAAGTTACTTTGCAACCAATTCACTTGAAGATCAAATACTTAAAAAAAGACAACATAAAACTGATAATGATAGGGATGGTATTAAAGAAAACCATTGTAGTAAAGGCCTATCTTGAGGACTTTGAAGCTGAAAAAAAGTATTTATAGTGGAAATTCTAGAAAGATGAGTGGTTAAGGGATAGTTGCTGTAAATTTTATAAAGCAATTGTACTAGTTATGCCTGTATTCAAGAGACACAAAACTATTTTCAGAAAACCAAAGAGCCCCAACTAACAAAAAAATTCTGCAGGGAATTTTTACCCTCTCTCTCATTTTCAAGTTTCTATTGTTTCCTTACAATAATTGACTAGAACCTAAATTAATCAATTCCATAGTATTTCTCTTATAATGAAAAAATAAACTCAAAGAAACCATGTAAGACATACATTTAATGTTTCTTTGCATTAGGAACTGTTTCCTCTTTCTGATAAAGATGAAGAGAGTTATAGCAAATATACCTAAGGAAGTTATGGAAAGTGCTAACTTTCTCTCTACTTGAAATAACTTCAGATGTGTAAAATTCAATTTGGTACTTCTGTAATAAAACAATCTGAGAGGGAAAATGCCTTAACAAAGTGGCAAAAGATTTGCTTGACACTTTCTGAACTACAATGCAGACAGACTTAGAAAAATACACAGCCTCTTTTGTAAACTGTGACTGATCAGGACAAATGGGCCCCACTTCTACAACACATAGATTCTGTGATAACAAACATGATGTATAAATCATATTGAATATTTAGAGTTTTTTGGGAGTATGTTTACTGGCAGAGAAAACTCTCACACTAAAGTAGCACTTTGAAACTCCTTGGAAGTATTAGTAAGAGAATTCTTGGTGTCATGTATATGAGGAAAAGTATACATCATGTGTTCAAGCATTCATTCCTTTAAATTAAACTGGGAAGATTATATTCTTTCATGAATAAACAGGGCAAGAAAGAAATTCTTCATAACAAAAATTAGTTTTCTAGTTTCCCTTTAAACTGATATATGCTTGGAAAATTTTCTGGTCTAGTATCAGAACATAAATAGAACAAAATAGGCTGGAGTAATCATAAAAATTTGAGATTTAAGAGTATGTCCTGTCCAATTTAATCAAGAAAAACAAGGTTTTTGTCAGATTATAAATTATTTTTTTGTCCTGCAAAAAATGATGCCAAGGACACAACTGGAAATAGTGTTTAGACCATAGATAATTTGGCAGAATTATTTGAATGAAGTTATATCAATGCAAAATAGAACATCAAATGCAGGGAAACACTGGGGCAAGCACAGTAAGGACAAGACATGAAATTTGCATGTTTAAAAACAGTATGAAATCTTATAAACAAACTTTAAGGAGAAAGAAGAAATACCTACATCTTCCCCAAGCTGAGAAACCCATAAATTTCTCATTGACTATAGTGTAGATCAAAGAATCACTGGCACCTATCAGGAATTAAGAGGCTAAATGCAAAGAAAGCCAGATTCCTGTCTTCTCCTTCCACTTTCTTTCCCTAAGACTCAAAGTGATTGAGACCCCGTACGACTTGTGGCATAGCTAATTAAAGGAGAGTGTGATAACCCCCAGCTGTTCACACCTCAGTTGCTGCATGTTATAAGAAACTGTCTGCTGATGACAGCTCTAGCTGGACTGGCATTGCCTTTTCAACTGATGTGGGCTGGAGATCTGGAGGTAAAGTACCAGACGCAGGCTGGGCTAGAGTGCATTTTAAACAGCAAGAGAGAAGGCTCACTTACTTTTCAGCTGTAATATTTATGATGGAGACCTGGGGAAAAATTATTTATAGTATGTATGTCTAAATAATGATATTCGCATTTCTCACACCTGGGGGTGAGGTTATAACTTAAGATTTTATTAACTTTTTTGTCAATTTAGTAAAAGAGGTGTAAGGCCTAGTGAGTTTTGGTGAGTTAGCAGCGTTGGTGATGGATATAGATGGAAAGATGTGTGGATGATTTACTACTGAGGTAGGAGGCGACTGGATTGTTAATGAGGTATTAAACTTTGCCAGGTGAAAAATTGGTAACTTTGACTAGGTTAATGAAGTTGCTTTGACACCTATTTTTGATAAGGTGCTTTATAAGGATAAGTCGCATTATAAGGATAAGTCATTTTGACTTTAAAATCTCTCATGTGTATTTGTAAGGCTATGTTAGCCCTAAATCCTCTCTCACACTATGATTTTAAAAAAAAAATAGGTTGTGCTGAATCAGTAGAACATTGTTCTTTAGATTTGTTTTTCAATAAATATTTTAACTGACATATTAATGTCCAACATCTGTCATGTTTGTCATGCAGGAAACACAAACATGACAGTACTTATTTGTTCTACTGTTCATCATGACTTTGAATTTCAGCAGCAAAGGTGGTTGATATACTTTTCTTTTGCTTTATATACTTTTTATTTAAGCCTGTGTAGGGATGAACTAAAAAATTAATTAAAAACTATCTCTTGATTCCTGAAAATTTAAATGGAACCCAATTTTTCAGATATGGCTTTATAATAAAATTTTTACTGAAAACAAGTAACTCTAACAAAGATAGCATATTTTAATAAATATATTTTTAGTTATAGAAGTTTCCACTACTTGCTAGAGAAAACAATCCCTTTTTCCTTAGAAATGGTCATTAGTAAGGCAGAAAAAATCCCATATAGAATGGGTTACATAACCGAAAAAAACAAATAACAATATTACTGACAAAGTAGCTAACAAAATTTAGGCAGAATTCAAACTATTGGTGTGAGTATTAAACTTGATTTTTTCCACCTTTGCCATCAGCCCTTGTGTTTCTTCATTATAATTGGCTACTAAATGTGATATGTCCTCTGTTCAAATCCATTTTAGCTGATTCAAGACTTCTATAATTTCATCTGTGACCCAGAGGAAAATTAACTTTAATTTTGGAGAATAATGGACTTAGAAATATAGATCTGAAATTAGAGTATATGAGGATTTCAATAATTTGCTAGATATGCAACTTAAAAAAATAAGAAAAATACTAGGAAGCTGCTGACTAAATGAACACTAGCATGTTTAGATCATCTTGCCGAGAAGATAAAATGAAATTTTCATAGAATAATAAAAAATAGTTCTCCACTGTTTGTTCAGAGTAATTTGTAATAGTTCAGGCACTTTTTGCCCTTGGTGAAGATTTATGTAAGTATATGTTACCATGCTAAAAATATATTTAAAAGCATTCTTAAGTTTCTATTGCAATGCTACATTCAAAGTTTAAAGTGGTAACTAATCTGAAATGCTTTCATAACATTAGTATTACTATCACAAATTTTATATGTTTAATGTTTAGGCCTTATATGAGAAAACTAACAATGCTTTTATCTCTAGCCCAGTTGAGATGACAAAGTTTAGTTCTCTTCCCTAGGCTAGTAAAACATAAATACTGCATAATAAATTTTTTGTGCAGTAGCTGAACATTCTTCATTGTGCAGATAATGTTGTTGGTCTTCTTTTAAACAAACAGTTGAACACTTTGGATTCCTTTTAATAACTAGTGATAAAAATGTTCAGTTTTAAAATCCATACTCCAGAAATCCTAATATAAAAATGTACGTATTTATAAATCTAGGTAAAATATTGTTTTCCTGTGCTGTGTAAAGAATTGTTCATATTCTGCTGTCTATAGAAGGACAGACACAAGTCTCGCTGGACAAATA
The DNA here is from genome assembly GCA_013397895.1 of Origma solitaria. Taxonomy (NCBI): domain Eukaryota; kingdom Metazoa; phylum Chordata; class Aves; order Passeriformes; family Acanthizidae; genus Origma; species Origma solitaria. The sequence continues at coordinate 841,338 of VZRL01002954.1, forward strand.
CAGACAGTTGCTTAGAAAATATTCTGGAAACTGAACCTCAATTACAAAACAGGTGGTAAAGAAAGCAAACAGTCTGCTAAGTTAATTTCTAAATAAATGGGATGAGGGCTGGACTTTCTATTAACATACAAAGACTTTTTTGATTTTCTGTTTTGAATTTCATATTTGTAAGCTGGATATGTGCTAATGTTTCCTTATGGAAATTCTTATATTATAACACCAGGCAGAACTACTGTGACCTCACTGATCTGCAAAACACATACAATGAGATTCTTCTAAATGTCTGCATAAGCTTCAGTAATTTCAGTCAAGCAAATATTCAAAACTATCCAGTCCTGATTTTAAAAATGTCAGCTTGGCATAATCCTCCTTAAATTCCAAAGTAAATTCTAGTAAGTGTGTCATAAGTATCCTAACCTTTATAACTCCCATATATTTTTTTACTGTGACACTGTGTTCTTTAAGCCTGTGTTTGCCCACATAAAATATGCAAAGTGATTCTAGCATACTCTTTTGTTATCTATATCAAAAATGTTGTAAGATTAAATCTTTATTATTAATTTTTGTGTAACCAAACTTGCTAACAAAAGTAAAGAAACTGCAGTGATTCTCTGAAATATATGTGCTGAAAGGATTATAACCAGGTCCAATAATTGGTTTCAAGCCGTAATAATCACAGGGGTTTTTTTTAATTCACTTGACACGTGGTAAATCATTTAGTACAATGATGGTGTCTGAAAAGCATTGTCCGGGAAGATGGAAACCCAACTACTATTGATTTTACCTTTTTTTAAATTCAATTTGTTGGGTGTTTTTCTTAGTCTTTTCAAATTAAATTAATCTAACAAGTGCAGACTTGGTTAAACAGCATTAATTGCATCCTCCTTCAGTTCTCAGCTAAGATCTGCATAATACTTCCATAATCTAACTGTTCACAAATATTATTTACCTCTTTCAAAAGGACAGCATTTTATTATGATCTTTTTATCTTCTATTTTCTTTTTTTTCCCCCTCCCCATTCATGCTTCAGGATTCTGCAGTGTTATAAAATTACCTTTAATGGTTCATGACAATGACATTCACAGTTAACAATCTGGAATCCCTTGGAAAACTTGACTAAGGGCATACTTTATCTTTTGCCAGTGAGTAGTATTAAAAGATAAGGCAACTTCTTAGCTGGAGAAAAGTAATTGGAGTCAGGGAAATGTATAGATCTGAGAAAGACTGTGCAAAAATGTGTCCCTCAAAACAGAACTTTACTGGGTCGATGCAGGAAAGAAATTTTTTCAACCAGATAGAGGACTAATCTCATCAGAGGAAGAAATAACATGTTCGTCAATCTTGATTTAATATCAAAACTTGATTTTGATATAATATTAAAGTGGTAAATAAGCTGTTCCTGAAACAATTCACTGTACATCATTACCCCAATAAAACTCCATTTTTCAAGCAATGATCTATACTTCACTATTGTTAATTGCTGCTGTACTAATTATTAAAATATTTATAACTCAGGAAAGTGTTGCAATTCATTATATTGTGACAGAAATGGCCTATTAGTACAGACTTTACTTTCTCAGTTGATCAATTCCAATCTGTTAAAATAACACTATTTTTTATACACAATGGGTAATTCAAGGCAGATGTTTATAGAATTTTGTCAGTGAGTCATGCTCTCACATACCCCCAGGTCCTTAGCAAAAGCACTGGCAATATGGTGTAGTGCAAGGCAATCTGCAATGAGTTAAGATATTGGCTCCATCCCTGCCTCTCAGGAAGTTTCTTCTGCTTGACTGAAAATGAATACCATTAGATTCAAGCCTCAGCGTCTTCTTCCAGGCAGCGTGGACAGCTGGTACTTGCAGTGATTAAGAATCTTCTGACCTGTGGTTATGACAAGCTGGAAAAATGTCTCTAGTTTGGCTGCTCAGCTTCATTATCAGTGAATGCCTTGAAATGATACTTTATTTATTAACAAAGACAACTCTCTTCAACAGTGCTATCGATCATCCTAATTTATCCCACACATCTAATCCTACACTGCTATTCACTGTAAGTAACCAAAGATAAATTACTTCCATTGGAAAGCAAAACTATACTTTGTCATTTCCTTACTCCCTAGGCATGGGTTAAGTGGAGAGAAAAACACATGTTCAGGAAGCAGATTAGCAATATAGTCAAAGAGGGAGGAGCAAACACTGGAAACAGTAGTCTAATTCTTTCTAACTGTAAAAGGCTATATTTATAAAATAAAACACATGGTATGAGAGTAGTGACAGACACTACTATAAGTTCCAAAATATCTAAGCATGTTCTCTAGAAGTTTTAAACATATAATTCTGTTATTCAGTTCTGTTCATAAAGGAAGAAACTTCTATGTCCAGCACCAGTATTGATGAAAAATATTACAAAAAATATGGGTTTTAGGACTTCTGATAGAACACAAAACTGTCTTGACTTATTTTCAGTGTGCTTTGATTTAACCCTTTAAATGATATGAAAATATTTTAACTGTGATATAGTATTTGAGTTCGTTTGCCGTTTTAACAGAAGTAAAAGCTCACTTGAAGTTGGTCATATGGTGACTAAATGAAGTGTATTTAATGACAGTGTCAAAGATCTGTGACACTGTGTAAAAAAATTCATTCAGTTGCTTAGAGCTTTTTCAACCATCATCTATAGTTAATTGATTAGATATTTGTCTTAGAGAAATCTTTTTGTCATATATAGTATCTGCTCTTTTCGTGTAGATTTCTGCCATATATGAAAGAAAAGCTGAGGAAAGATGCCTTTTGTCAATATTATAAAGTTCCAGAAGCTTTCACTGGATAGTGTCAACATGTACATCCTTTGGGGCATGAAACTATCCTTTGTGACAGATTTAGTTTGCTGACATCTATGGAAACATCTGACCATATGGTGCCAGGTTCCACCTTTTGAACAATTCCCCTCTGCATACTTCAGCAGCAGTTTCTTAGTCTTTTTTATTCCCTTAGGACCCTTTCTGCACCTCATGTGCTCTGGGTTCTGACCTGAGCTGGATACAGCTACCAGAAAAAATACTGTTTTTCTATTTGATACTAAATACTATTGAAAGAGAAAGATACCAGAGCCAAGTTTAAGGAGTACAGGAGATGGACATGATTGTTCTTAACTGTTATGGGCCACAAGCAATGAAATAAAAAACCTTTGGCTGAATATTTTGAGAATGAAATGGAGTATGATAAACTTGTGTCTGCATAGCAGGTAGAATTTGACAGAACTTTTGGAATTATCTTGGAAAAAAAATAAAACAAAATGCAGGTTAGGAAGAGTGTTTGTCCCTGCAAAACATGGGAAGAAATATTTACCAACTTGGCCAGAAGTAAGGGGAATGTGGAGCTGAATGTTATGAAGAAACTTGAAATAATTTGTCAAGGAAGCAGAAGGTGTACCCAACAGTCATTTTTAAACCTCTTTTTGCTCTGGTTTCCTCTTGGCCATATTGCATGACTGTATATGTATTGCTCGCCTCTCATCTTTGTCCTAGGATCTACTCTAATCAGAGTGTCAGAGTGATCTTGTGGCAAGACTAGTCTTCCAACATAATCCATCTTGTTCTGCACCCTAACAGACATCCATCTATACCCAGGTTGTGCCTGAGAACATGAAATGAACACCTGGAGCCATGCTAATGGAAGGCTCTCTAGCAGGCACCATCACAGCCGCATTGCCATTTCAGGCCCTCTGAATTGAAAATCCACAAATATATTTTAAAATAAAGATCATGACTGCAGCACATAAGATGAAGAGCATCAGACTGTGTCTGAGCAGCTGATTGCTGTGTACCATGAAAGTTCTAGCCAACTCAAACTGTTCTAAGCCTGAATCTGTCTGAAGTGACTGAAATGAACTTTGTTTTACTGTACAGTCCTCAGTTGAAGAGTACAAAAATCAGCTGATGGAGAAAGCAAGGACAACAGACCGATTTTGGCAGGGAGGAAGAACAGGTGGTATAGAACCTAAAGAAGTTCTCTTCCAGAATATCAGGGTTTGGGTTTTTTTTTTCAGTTATTAGTAGTTATTAATACTGAACTGCTTTACTTTCCTTACTTACATCTGTGTATTATGTTGAGAGATATTTAAACCCCCACTGGACACGGTCCTGAGCAACCTACTCTAGCTGACCCTATTTGAACAAGGGAGCTGGACTAGATGATCTCAAGAGGTTCTTTATGGACTCAACACTATTGTAATTCTGTAGTTTCTCAATCCATCTTTGCACTCTACTCTGCACCGACTGTGGTAACAAACGTTTTCAGTCTCAGAAAGTGTTGGATTTGAGATTTCTGCAACAATTCATCTTCTTGTATATGTAGTTTAGTTTGCAATCCCAAATCCATATTCAGTGCAAAGAATATTGCTTTGCTTGCTCAGAAACTTGTAAACAAAATGAGGAAAGGCAGAGATGGAAGAGATATAGAAAATCTTATACACAGGCATTTAAATGGTGTTATGTGGAAATAGACTGTCTTTCTAAATGCCATCAAATCCAGTGGTTATGGGAAGGTCATGTTGGTCAAAATTCTTATAGGTCACCAAACTATCTGTTCTTCCTTAGAGTCTGAAGATTGGGTGTGTCAAAATCTGGACATTAACAGAAAAATGCAATCAGATGGGGTTTGTTTTTTCTTTTAGTAGATAAAATGCCATATAATGTTACATGGTATAAAAATACATGTCAGAATGAGAACTCCAAATTAATAGGTTAATCTGACCTTCTCTTCTTTCCTGCATAAAGAAAAATTTGTTTTCCAAGTGTCCTGTAAAAAGCAAGTGATTTGTTCATGCCATGGCATAATATCAGTGATAAATACTGTAGAAGCCTACAAACAAATTAGTTCTGCCTTCAAGGCAGGGTTTGAATAATATTCAGCAAACAAGGCATATGACCACACACTGAATAGCAAAGATAAAAATGTTGTGCAGGAACAGTACAGAGTATGAAAGGCACCCTGAATGAGACAAGGATGTTCAGAAAATTGTGTGAAAGTAAAATATGATTACACATTGTGTGCATACAGAGGGACTAAATTAGGATGAAATAAATATTATCTGCGGTAATTTCTGGCTTTTGAGTGTTTAGTTTTGCATTTTAGCTTTCTTAGCATAAATTTGTGAACATTGCATTTCTATAGTTTAAGAATTACAGAATTTTGAACACTAGCTGCTGTTAGTGCCCAACATTTAAATTGCAATGTATCTGACAGTATACTTTTATTCCTTGGGCTGTTCCACATACTGCTGATTGCCTTCAGGCTAAGGCTTGTAATGAGGTAACCCCAGCAGAGAGGTATTACCTTACTAACCCCCATCCTGGGTTTGAGGACATAGATGGGCATAATCATTACACACATGTATGCTGACCCACTGATCCCTTTTTGAGAATGGTTCAGGTCCAAAAGAAATTAAGATTGAAACTCTGCAGGTACAGGATTGGGTTCATGGCAGTCTTTATCTACTTGTAAAATGGCATTAGTTAGAGAGTTCTCATTTCTTCACTCATAGCCACGCTGAACTTAAATAACTGTAAAAGCTAATACTTATTTAAACTTTGGCAGCAGAGGGACTTTTTTCAATTGCTTACAGCCCTCACATTACACTGAAGAGAAACAGATCTAAGCAGTGTGCCAGAATGAAGAAAGGCAGTTCAAATGGCAAAAAAGTGAATCTGCAGTTACAGTCAATTATTTCAGCATGCTGTCTCAGTGGCAATTAAGGCACAACTCTAATGAGCTTGGTGTCAAAACTGGCAATGGCATCTTAGTCCTCACAGACACTCTTTAATCTTTATAATATAACCCTTTCCCATTAGTATTTCATTACTGCTTTTTAGGTTTTCATTTGGGAAATACAACATTCACTTTTGTTTAACAATTTCTCTCTTGAATCCTACTCATCACTAGTCTATCCATGAGAACATGAAAGAAGTTATCTGGGGTCAGAAGAAGGTCTGTACAGGAGATCTTCTGTTGCCATCAAAAACATGTGGCTAGGAAATAGAAAAGGAAGGCACAGCTGTGTATGTGTAGAAGACACTTGTACCTACCACAAATTCTGAACTTCCACAGAGCATTTAGGGATGGGAGAGTGGGGGAGAAAAGGGTGTTGTGGGTGGGTGTAATAGTCCATGATATAATTTCCTTCTGAAAAACCTGATCTCACCTGGTGAGTCTGACCTTTGAGATGACTGTTTTAGGAACAAGTTTGGACCAGGGACCTCCTGATCTCCTTTCCAGCCTGAAAAATCCTATAGGTCTGTGAACCTGCAGCAAGAAATTTCATGACTCCATAATATTCAGTGAAGGCATAAAGTTCTTTTATTTTGATCCAGACACCTTCTAGCTTTACTTATCTTATTAAAGGAGAGAGTGAATTGTAATTTGCCATTCAATTTCTCTATGTCTCATTTATTTTATAGATATCTATCGTTATCTGTTCAGTAATTTCTTTTTCAGGCTGAAGAATCTACTCTGTTTAATCATTCTTCATGTGAAACTTTTCTATGGGTGCAATTGTCCTTTTCCAATTTTACAACATGCTTTTTTGAGGCGGGATGGGTCTGGGACAAATCTGCTGGGAGTATACAATATGTAATGCACCTTTAATTTATTAAGTAGAAGCATGATTCTCCCTGTATTGTACCCTTATTTTGATTCTTTCTAATAATTTTGAATATTCCATTTCCTTTTTTCACAAATATGCACCCCTTAATGTGGAATTTATTTCACCTTTTAGTCACCCAGTATTGTGATAGTCTTCTGCAGTACTTAACAGCTAGTCCTTGTCTTTACAACCCTAAGACATTTGGTATCCAACAGAAACATCATCATTTCACTCCCTTCCTCTCACCCTGATAATTTTTCAATTTATTACATCTAGTTGATTGCACTACCATCCCTGTGAGTCTCTGCTGATCATTTCAACACTGTCTGCATCTGGCCAGTCTCTACTCTCTGTATTCTCACTTCATGATTTCTTAATCTATGTGAATCTCCTTCTTCTTATCCCAAAACAGTTTACTTTCTTTTAAAAAACATTGATGAGAGACTTTTTAATGCACTTTTCTTAACTACATCAACAGAATCCTATCTGCTACGTGCTATGGTTTTTTAACTGGAGTGGGGAAAGGCAAACAAATAATAGAAAAGAACCAAACAACAAATCCCAAAGAAATAAAACTATAGTGCTTTTTCTAAGGTTGGATTTGTTATGTGTTTGGCTGGCTAGAAATGGTTGAAGAGCACAACTGATAGTTGCAAATGTCAAGATTTTTATTTCTTCTAATTCAAAATTTCCTAAAGCTCATACTAAATGTGTCTCTTGCATTAGCAGTATGGGAGTTATTTTTGACATTTTGGACTATGACTGCACATGTTTTATTGCTTCTTGTTATATGTATTGTTAATACAAAGAAATAACAATTACTTGTCATGCTTAGAGCTTAAGTGATTGTCTCTATTCAGGGAATAAACCAAAATTTGAAGTTTGCTAATTTGATGATGCAGCTGTGTGTTTTTTGGTTACCTCAGGCTGAAGTGAAATTGATAATATTATTTTAGATTAGTTCAGGAATAGATGTCTGTAATATCAACTTAAATAAAAGTATGCTTATTATCTAATGAATTCTATGAGCCTTTAAGAGATTCTTTTATTTGATTTAATCTCTAAGCTGCCTTTTGCTACTTCAGCACCGTTAAAGCACTTGAGCTGCCTCATTTAGTTACTCCCATTTCACCCTTCGTATAGTGTGCTTCCTCTCCAAATATACCACATTATTGGCATTTGTGTTGGGATATACTTAGTATTTGATCAAATACTTAAAATTTGGAACTCAATGTTCTGTTTAAAAGTATTTTCTTCTGAATTAATTGCTTTTCCAGTAATAAGTTAGAATCCCTTTTATACTGAAACATTAGATATTTGCAGTAACTTTGTCATGATTTCTTATTATATATTAAAGACCTGTAATTTAAAGTTAATGTTTATAAAGTTGTGAAAGGTCTGATTAAATACACGGAGATAAAAGCGTACTCAAGAACGGAAATGACAAATCCTATCTAAGCAGATATACTGGGTTTGCATAACGAGGTGCTGGCAGCAGGAGGTGCAAGGCAGCTCCTCTGGAAGGAGAGGTCAGGGTGGCTCCGCACTGTACACAGCCACTGCTGGACATCCAACCCACCCTCCGCAGGGCACAGCTGATCTCCTTGGCCATGGGCGGGGTGCTTCTGGGTCCCAAAAAAATACTACTATATGTATGGACTGCAAAAAATTGATGCTGATGCGTAAGTCTGAGTCCATTATTATAAAATAAGCTATTCACCTGGTGGCAATAAAAAAAAATTGATGGCTGAATTAAAAAAATGGCAGCTGGGACCATCATTATGATGGCAATGAAGTACTTCATGTGTACTCAAGGAATATATAAAAAATGATTACATTTCAAAGTAGTCAGTTTCCTCCTCTTTGCTCTCAGCCACTTTCTGTTTCCTGTTTGTTTCCAAATTTGGAAACACATATCAGGAGTGCTTCTGACAAACATAATTAACACCAGTTCTCAAATGCTTCTGATTACACTTAGTCAGACCTGTTATTGCAGACAGAATTGAGCCAGAGAGTTAAAGGTAGCACATAGTGAATATGTCATCATATTGCTAAATGTTGATTATACACAAACTTGGTAAAAGACACCAGCCACAGGGGATAAGCTGCTATAGATGGATGCTATCAGATGTTCTGTAAATAGTCTTGGAAGAAGGAAGTATGGTCTGGCTATGACGATCTGCGTATGTTTTGCCACCTTTACTCTCCCATACTTAGACTTATAAACCTGTGGTGATTTGTGACTTCTATATCAAGTCTTAAGAGCTAATGTCTCTCACTGATGACAGGATATTGTCAGAAAAAGGACTTGGGACCAGTATGGTTATTCCTCTCTTAGCATATAGCAGCAGAAGCATAGCATTTAAAGGGGAATGCAGCTTTACACAGAAGAGTATGGCAATACCAGAGTCAGAGGTAAGTAACTAACTCTAATATCTGCCTGTAGAAAGTTATTCTGATATCAGATTAAGCAAAATATGAATAACAGGCATGTGTTTAACATAGCCATAGCATAGCCAAGCAGGAATGAAGCACATGCCCTGGCCCATGCTAACAGTGGCTGATAGTGTTCTGCCTGGCACTGTCAATAGAGCACTGGGATTCAGGCAAACCTGGAATTGATTGCCTTCTTTTTTTCAGCAAGACAGGAGCAGATCAGCCACTGGTACTTAAATGAAAATGGTCTATCTGTTGAGGAACTAAACTAAGAAAACAGTAAATTGCTACCTCTCGGCTAAATGTAAATCTAATCCTAGGTATATAAGTGCTATAGGAACTTAACACTTGGCCCTTTTAGTTGTTGAAAACATATGGTTTCTAGTAATGGAGTCAGTAATGTTTGTTTTCGCCATCAATTTTGTACACTGTGTGTATATACATATGTCTAGGAACAGTGCATGCACATACATTTTCTTGGAATCATACTTACTGTAATTGACCACAATAAAATGATGACATTTAACTTCATCAAGAAGAGGATGAGAGTTTACTTTATGGGCTCGATCTACCATTTACTCTGTACGAACTACATGCTTACGTTTAATAATTCATTTATTCATGAACAATCAGTAGATAAGCCCCTTATTCTGTGTTTCAATTAAAATAAATAGGTGACCATATAATGTGTGTCCTAGAAAACTGAAGACAAATTACTATTCTTCCGAAAGAAACTTTGAAGGGCAATGGAGATTGCAAACTTGTACTATTGTGTTTAGAGGATGTACTTGTACAAGGCCTCTGAAACAGCCTACTTTCAGAAATGGATTTAATAGAATCTTTCATTGTTCCAATTTATTAGTGGGCTGACACTGCAAAATGGTATCTCCTCTATTATTTGTGTTCAACTTGGCCAGAATCCCATCGTGCAATTACACAGGGAGAGAAAGCATTCCCTCCTCATTCCCTTCTGATGTTCTGCCTCCTCCAAGTATTAGTTTCGAATGTGTGTGGTTAAAGCAGTCTAGACAGGTATGCAAGTTGATTGACTGGGTAAATCTAAATTAGAAGGAGAAGATATAAAAATAATAGGTAGGGTCAGAAAAATGGACAGAATGTTATAGTGGGTAGAGATGGCTATATTTAAAAATACTATATGTCTATAAAGTCCTTTCTGATAATGACTACAATGAGCTGCAGAAACCAATCTCATAAAAATGCTTTCTATCTGCAGCACTCTTCCAGAAATGTGCTCTTTCTTTAGGCTTTGAGAGATGATATGCAAAGATAGCAATTTCAGCAATAGATATTGAGGTCAGATTGCAAAACTTCAAGCTATGTTTTGCTTGGTTTCTATCTCCAGCCTATTTTCATAATCCAATAAATAAATAAATCAAAATTAAAATTTCACTCACTGTGGAATTTATATTTTTCATAAAAATCTATAAAAGGTGTTGACTATTGCAATTGCTTTATTAGGTAGGAAATATTAACTTAATAAGCATTACTTAAGAATGTCTGCCTTCTGCTGAGTTAGGGTCCAGTGGAGTGTTTCAGGCTGTTTTGAATATATGGAGCGCAGAGACCTGTAGGAAGTTTTGTGCTGCGTGACACACATTACACCTTTTTCTTTCTTATAAGCCATATAAAAAATGAACCCATTGTCCTCCTCTTCGGACAAAGGGCAGCAAAGCAAAAGAGGTGTGGAAATTCCTATTTTAAGTGTTATGTCAGAGCAAAAGTCTGTGGTACAGGGCATATCAAAATCACTTACCTGGCCACAGTAAAATGGGTTGTATTCAACCTCTGACTTGAGAAAAGTTACAATATTTGGGGCAGTGCTGGAAACAGTGACCACTGCTTTGGTCACAGCTGGAAAGAGTCAAAGAATGTGGCATGGTGAGAGAGGGAATCATCGATGCTCAGGATGGAGCTCCCGGTCAGTTATATCTCTGAATGATCTGGGTACTGGTGCCCCTGCACAGAACTCCAGTGAGAGGAGAGAGCCTCTCTGAGAACCATTTAGAGCTCGGGAGCTCTCAGGTGGTGTCAGGATAATTCAGGGTTCATACAGTGTATCTACTTTTAAATGAAGACTAGTTTAAGTAGGAGAAGGGAATCCATTTGTGCATCTTGCCGTCCACTGAATCACGCAGCCACCTGATTACAGGCAAGCCATTTTCCCTTCTCCGATTTCCTTGTGTATTGCATTTTTTACTATAAATATTTTCTGTGTAGCCACTCACAGATACAAAAGATGTTTCTGTGAACAAACCTCTTATATTTTCTAAAAGCCTCACTGCTCTCTTTCAGCATTAGACATTGTAATCCTTTTTTCTGCTTCACAGTGGGTTGATATGGAAATAGAATTACAAACAGTATTAGAATGTAGACGTGGGCTGAAAGGTTACCCTATGTTTCCCTAATCAATTGCTGTCTTACCATCCAGTCTTATGCAACCAATTTAACTTCATCGGGCCCCGATTCAGCACAGATATATAGGCAATACTAATCATCTCAAATTGATTTGAAATGTGGTTATATCACATCCCTCTCTCCTAATTTTCTAAATAAAAATGGAACTATAGATATCCGTCCCTCTGCATCCCCCCCCAAATATTACACTTTCCTATAATCGATTTAAACTCTCCCTGAAAATTTCAGGCCCTAAGGCCTTATCAATCTGTTATTTAAACTTTAGCCACATGATTTTTGTTTAATACCTTCTTTTTATTTGGCGGGTGTTGCCATTAAGCAGTAAATTATTTGAAATATAAGTCTGTTGCATTGCCTAGCATAATAAAAATACTCATCACAAATTTTCACATACAATTATCTGTATTCATAAGCCTGGCTAGATCTCAAGTGGGTGGAGGGAGGACCTGCACTCCTCATTACAATTTCATGAAACCAGTTTTGCAATATCTAAGACCTTTAAGATCATCAAGTCCAACAATTGACCCAACACTGCCAAATTCACCACTAAACTGTGTCCCTAAGTGCCACATCTACACACCTTTTAAATACTTTCAGGGATGGTGACTCAACCACTTTCCATGGCAGCCTGTTCCAGGTCTTGGGAGGTCATGTAAGAGCTTGGTAAAACTGCACAAATTATAAGCAGTATTCTGTCTGTGAGCATGTCTTTAGAGAATACAACTTCTACAGAAATTCTTTTTCTTGTAATTAAGTTTAAAAAATAAAAAATAAAACCTATAAAAGCAGAATACTTTTCTGGAAATTGAATAATTTAGAGTCCTCCATGAGGTTATTCTGCTTCTTAAGGACTGAGAAACATGCAGTATTTAAGCAGAATAAAATTATATGCACATATGGTTAAGTGAATTCATCTAGCCATAATAGTGTAGTCTTATTTTGTAAAAGTAAATGGGCACATTTAGACCAGAATGATGTCTCTTTTAGTGCAAGGGAAGTATTCCAAAAGGGATTCTATTCCCTATTTAAGGCTGCTGCACAGGAGGCAGCCAACACTGCAAATCCAATAATGATATTGAAATTACTCACACAACCCTACTGGCAAGTGATCCAGAAGGTTTTATTACTTATGTTGATTGTGTTCATGCCTTTTATATCCTTCTGTTAGGAAGTCACCATTTAAAGAAGAATTTTCTCAAAATTATACCTTTCATATGTGCATTATGTAATATCTGAGTCTCAAACCTGCCAAATTCTCCTTTGTCAACTAATGTAAAATAGAATGGGAATTTTAGACAGCAGAAAAAAAAAACCCCTATTTAAAAAAAATAAAATTCTCCTAGATGGCAGAGTAGGGTAATGCAATTTACAAGAGTTAGAAGTAACAACTAATTGTTCTGCTCTATATATGTACCAGATCTGGTCACCATTGGATCTCCACTATATTAAATTTATTATGCATTAGCTATTACTCTAGAAGGTTAATTTAAAACAGGAAACATATTTTGCATTTTTAGATGAAATGTTATTCAAAAGAAAAGTATGTAGGAGTCTAACATATTATTAATCAATACCATTTGCCTGCTGAAGTTTAATTGTTTCCCATTCCCTCACTACGCAGTTAATATCATACTACTTCTCCCTGTCACTACTTGGCAGAATGGTTGTCTTTTTTTCCCCTGAGATATTACTGGCTTTATTTATTCTGAATTTTATTTATTCTGAGTTTAAGCATTGCAACTCAAATATATGTGAAAGAAAGATAAACTAAAGCCTGTTACTTTAAATATTCAGTTTATACAGTCATGAGTGTGATAATTGTGCCATAATTATGTTTCACTATACAGTCAGTTTTAAAGAAAACCTTATAATTCATAAAAGCTACAATGAGATACAAATCTAAACATTTATTGTACGCAATTATTTTCTCTGGGGAAAAATTATTTGTGAAACATAAAGGTAATGACAGTGGGAAAGGCAGGAGTAGTTGCAGGTCATGTTGTTAGATTAATTTTATTTCAGTTGCTAACTTTGCTAATCTAAATTTTTCAAATAAAGTTCTAATATAATCATGTCACTTCTACAATACTTATCTAACCCAGCTCTCACTATTAACTTTTATAGAAGAGATGAGTAGATTTTCTCTTCACCTTGGTATACCCTTTGTAGAAGTAATTTATTTGTTAACTGGTTGAAAATGCAACCTCAAACAATTATGGAAAGGCACAAGATTTATTTAGATATATAAAATAAGCTAGTTTTCAGAAGAGGAAATTTCTTCATGGAACTATTTGCAGCTATGTTATTAACACTTCTCTTTATTCCTATTTATTTGCATTGCTGTCAGTGGACTTTTTTCCATTGACACTCTTCACCTAATTCATGGAGGTACTGTAGAGTTTGTGCTTAAGAGTTGCAAAAATAAAGTACTGCATAATGGTTCATACATTTAATGTCTGTTATAAAACTCACAAATGGATCCAATAAGCTCTGCTGGACAGCTTTGGCATATGTCCAGTTCATTTTAATGTTATATTTAAAAATCTCATGTCAGAGCTCTTCAGTTATTTTTCTCCTTCATTTCTTATTTGGGTTGAATTGTAATAATATATTTTCATCATATTTTCACATGATCCTGCCTACTTCAGAGCTGAGACCAAGATCTGTTTTCTTAAACCTTTTGATAATGTCTTCTGAATGTCTTTTAGAAAATATTTACAGCTACTGCCTTTGAAACACATTCCACAGCTGCCAGCTCTTATGTATGATAAATGGATATTGCAATGTTAAGCACTTACTTAAAAGCTCTAAACCTTGGGGCCAATATACTCAGGTTCCTTAAAAGCAGCAGTATTACACTTCCTAGTTCAGAACGTCCAGCTTATGGTTATTGTAGTCTCAGGGCAAGGGAAGCTGAAATTTCAAATTTGGCCAGAAAAACATGAAATTATTATAACTGTAAACTTGTAATTGATTACAGGTATATTGTTACTACTGGTGAGAAGAAATTAGAAGAAAAATGGAAGGGTGGATCAGAAGAATGACTTGGAGTAACAATCAGCATATTTCAGATAAATCTTGACCATAAAACAGTTGGTGACTTGTGCAGCTGTATGAGAAAATTAAGTTTCTTTTGAATATGTGCCAAGATTAGTTGGATCAGAAGTTAAAACCAGCCATCACCATGTGTTTGGTTTCATTGCTTAGGGTTTTTTTTGCTTGTTTGTTTGTTTGTTTTTGGAAAGCCAAAGACTTCCAACTACCCATCAGAGGCTAATTTTGGCTATATTGCCCATTTACAGAGAAAACAATATAAAAAAGAGACATAGAAAATATGATTAATTTCTTCTCCATTCTCACAAAAGCTCCTGATCTGACAGATTTAATAAGCAGATATATTTGGACTTGTCTCCATTACTCTGAATGTAAAACCTTTTCCAGTACAATAGGGAACCTGAATAGTTTATCAAGATAGGAATCGAATTTATTTTTCTTGTCAATTCTGTCCCAGTGTGCAGAGGAATCACACCTATTTGAATCAACTGAGCAAAGCCATGATTATGTCTCTGTAAAAAGTACTTTTGATGATTAGACATACTGAAAAATGGTGTGTGGAGACATATCATGAGTCTTTTGGAGACAGATTTCTTTTTCATTTTCATTGGATTTTAAGATACAGAATCATTACTTGGATTGTAAGATTTCAGAATTTTCTGTGTATGTACATTACTTTTCAGCTAAGTATCTTGCTGTGACTGGGATTTGTACACATTATTTAAGATCATATCAGAGCAAGTTGTTTGGACAGAACAAAGTGAACAATTTAAAGCAACTAGAACTTTTCTCCAATTTTTGCTTCAACAAAGGATTTGAAAAAATAAAATTCAGTGTATCACCAAAGAATTATTAGCAAATGTATGCTGCAATTTGAAAATCAGAGAAAACATCTAGATGTGTGTATTTTTCTTAAATGAGTCTAAGAATTAATCTTATTTTTACAAATATTTATTAATAAATTTGTAAATTTTAAATAGCTATTTTTATACAGGGAATTAAAAAAACCCAGACTTTTAAATTAAAGATGCATAGTGTTATACAAATACACACTGATATAAAAACCTTTTCCCAGACTCTGGACAGAAGAATAAAAGAGATATTATCCTTCTCTAAATACACTCAAGAATTTTCCAGCTATAACTGAATGGAAAAGGATTTTCTAAATCCATGACATTTCAAGATTAAACAGAAAAGAAAGAGAGACATTATCCACTTGACTGAAATAAAACAAAAGAAATCAATCCAGATATAAAATGAGAAAGAATATAATGATAGAACCACATAATGGATATAAGTCCCTGGCCAAATATTTTATTTTATGTTATCCCCAAAACCAACAGCTTAATTAACAAGGGGCATAAATTGCTTAATTAGTTATTTTCGAGAGGTCCATTCTTATTTATGAGACATTATATACAGAACAATTACATAACAAGTAAAGATTTGCTGACATGGGAATATTTCTGAAAAAGGTTCCAATGAATAAACTCATTTTGACAAAATATTCTCAGTGAAAAATTCCTGATTTGTGCCCGTTGATCCTGGTTAGCATTACACAACAACACACGAAGCCATGAGGCATTGCTTCTGAGAGCAATACAATTTACACAACAGGTCCCACAGCGCAGAAAGTGTAAGAGCAGCCCCTCACTGTAGGAACTCTCCAGGCTGCTCCCAGACCCAAAGTTTGGGTTGAATCTCTCCCATTTTGATACTGCTGCCCACTGTGGTAGCTGAATGCATCTCATACTAAATCCGCTTGTGTCAATGCGGATGATGACTACACTGTCAGTGCCTAGAAGCCAGAAGCTGTCTGTATGGCATATTCCTTCAGATTCCTGAGAAGTGGAAGGACCAATTTCTTTGGGGGGAGGAGGAAGAGATGCCAATATAAAAGGAGGATATGATCTGTAATCCAATCGTGTTGTTATAAATGACTCAATTCCTCTGTCCTGATTTGGGCTCTACCTGAATATTGAAAAATCCAACTGCGACTGCAATATCTATTGCCATTTACCTGACTCTGTTAATTTCAGGGCTACACACCATATGGAAAACAATGATTCTAGAAGGTGAAGGGAATTAGTAAATTGCAACTCAGCCTGGGGATTTAATAAATTCATAGAAGATGCTTAATAGCAAATTTGGGACAGAAAGAGTCAGCACATTGCCCAAACAAAGAAAATATCTGTACAGGTCTAGAATAATTGTATCAGGAAAAAGAAAAATAGAAGAAAATAAAGCAGAATAGGTCGGAAAAAATTAACGTACTCATTGTTATTATCTTAAAAATCATGGTTATTATAAAAATTTATTTTAAAAATGAAATACAAATAGTCTATGAAGCTAAAACATTTTTCTTAAAAGTTCAGTTCAAAGCAGACTTTACACAACAGTATCTCTGGTGGCAATATATTTAGTGTGTATATTATGGATAATCACTTACGCTGAATTATTATATCAGTCCTGTGTGTCTCAGATAGCATCAGGCTTTGCACAGGTGCTTTGATTTGTCTGCTGACTGAAGACAGGATCAAAAGCCTTCTCAAGTAAAGCTATTTCTGTAATCATGTGATTGCCTTTCTATTAATTGTTTGAACTTAGCACAAATGACTTGGGAGACTCCTGTATTCATTTAGTAGATAATTTAAAAAAAAACACGATATTTTAAAAATAAGTTTTAAGCACTTTAGAATAAATTTTTATTAAATGTACCCTCCTTAAGTCTTCATGAGGTGCAAGTTTTGCTTTAACATTTTTCACAGTCATTTAGTTTTTAAGAAAATGTAAACAGAGGTATCTCTCTTAAAAGTATTCTTCAAATAGAAGTATTTGATAGGAAAACATTTCATTTTAAAAGAATAGATTTCCTGTTTTTTACTCTTTCTTTCTAATCTAATGCCAACAAATCCTTCAATTCTTATATGCCATTGGGAATTATCTGTGGCTCTTACAGATTTTGTCGTTGGACTTTGGGGAAAAATGACTTGCAAGATTAGCAGAACAGGAAAAAGGAACATCTGTTGGCAAAATGAACAGCTGCCTGGCTGAGTTGCATGATGAGTAATCTGTTACTAAACATTTTCCTCACAAGTAGGTTTCATTTCATTGCAATTAATATAATCTATTTAGTGTTCTTTACTGACTTAAGAATTTCAACTGGAATTTAAGAAAAAAAGACAAAAACCCCCATAAAACAACACAAAAACCCCACAAACAAACAAACAAACAAACAAACAAAAAACCCCAGGGAAGTAGTTTTCACTATTTGAGTTCTGTATTGCAATCTTTCATTGTAAAAATCAAATGTATCATTTTTTCATTTCTCATTTAGCATTATTGATAGTCTGCTTATTCTCAAAAGTTTCAATCATTCTTCATCCTATTAATGCTGACAGCAAACAGGTTTACTTGTTTTATGTATGCTTTTCAAACTTCCAGTGCAAGAAAGGATGTTCTTCTCCTTCAGGCTAACAAAATAATGAATGACATTTGAGTGAGACAAAGATTTATCTTTAGGTGAACTCTGGAGCTATATGTCAACATCTGAATTCCCAGAGGAAGAAAAGTTATTCTTTCATCATCTTTCTGTAGCCTCTGGTGAAGAGGACATCTTGCTGTGAACAGGATGATGCTACAAAATTATTACTTACTTTTTGAGTTAGAACAACTTGAAGTTAAGACCAGCACAAAAATACGAATCTGCATGAAACTTTCAGCAGTTAGTTAAAAATCAGCTAGTTACTTCAAAATTTCAAGAAGATACGGTGGCCTGTTCCTTGTTGCATCTGCATATTGGGCATGCTCATAATTGTGAAGGAAGGAAATGACGGCCAATGATATTTATCTATATGAAAAAAAAACCTGTGCCTCCATATTTGATGCCAGAAAGGGATAGCTTGGACAGCAGATTGGACTTAAAATGTTGCTTTGAAGAAAGATGAAAGCTTTTACAAGGAGATGTTTTGCTGTCAGCACCAGGCTTGACTGCCAGCCAACACAAGAACATCTGGTGTTACTTCCCACATTGCAGGAAATCATATCTAGTCTGCAGTCTCCAGGCCAGACTAGGTCTCCCTTAGAGTCTCTGTTTTACTTGCTGGCTACAGAAGGATGGTTTGCACATGGTAGGGCACTTCAAATGTCACAATGGTCCCTCCCTGATCAGACAACAGACCTATGTTCATGGTAATAAAATTAACAATTAGAAATGTGTGTTTATTGGACTGGTTTTGGTTTCCATTAGCATGGTAAAAAGCCAAGTATCACATAAAGGAAGTTATCTACATGCTCTTGACAGCAAATTTGTTGGGATTTTTCTCCTAGACAACAGATTGCAGCTGATTTAATTTTCAGTGGTGCTAAAGTTGTATACAAGCTCATCTATGCAGGTAGTCCCCTGCTTTGCTGTGTTTTGGTATTTATAACATTTATTTCACTCTTTATTTACAGTGTTCCTATAACCTATTAAATCCAAATCCTTTGGTATTAGTATCACAGTAACTTTGCATTTTAACTGTAATAGAGAATGGATTTCCATACTTTTATAGCACTAATTCAAACAAACAAACAAAAAACCCAAACCTACAAAAATCCCTTAAGAAACACCAACAACAAAAGCTCCAAGGTGTTGTTTGCAGAGCATTCAAGCATAACAACCCTTGATTTGATTTAGTGATTGAATCTTGCTGAGATAAAAGTAGATGCATGTTAACAATAACATTTCATGAATAGCTATACTGATTGAATACCTTTATAGTGCTACTACTTGCATTACTTTTCTATTTCTTCACCTTTTATACATTCTTTTTAGTACCTCTCCCTCTTCTGGAGTGCTACCAATTTTACTTTCATTCCTCTTCTCAATTTGTTTCCAAGATTTCTTTAAATTCACTGATTCCTCTCTCATAGGAATGTGTATAAAAAAGACTGTGCTTTGCTACATTAATGTGAAAATTCTCAGACATAGTGACAAAATATAACTTCTGTGTTGCATATAAAGGATATAAAAGAGTAGGTGGGACATTGAATAATTCTACTGAGAAGATTTTTCTCAGTTGAGAGATCAGCATGATCACCTAAATATACTAAAATTTGCCATAAATACTGAAGGAAAAGAACAAAATGCTGCAGTACAAAACAGAGAACAGCTGATTGTAAATGATGCTATTTCTGTGTAGAGGAAGATGCTTCCATTTTGAAGAAAAGGAACTGGATGGGTCACCTCTAAATGCCCGTACATACATATTTTGAATACTGTGAGAAACTTCTGATAATATTCTGGTTTCTCTTGTAAAAAGAAATGAAGATAGTGCTGCAGCTGTAAAACTACATGGAAAGACAGAAAGGAAAAAGAAAAGGTGAAAGAAGCTAGAAGGCGTAGTTAGGAAATAAGTCTAAAATGTGTCAACAGTTTTAGAGAACTTGACTCCATAATTTATTCACTCTGTTTCCCTAAAGACTGAGCCTTAATCTTTATTTAGGCTCACAAATTTTCAAGATGATGGTGTGCTTTAGGAATATTGAGGCAATTGTTCCCAGCTATCCCTTTGTTGAAAGTGTAGTAGATCAAATGGCTCTGAAAAGGATTTTAAGGGAATTTTCAGACACTGTCATTAAAAATAACAGTATTTATAATACTTAACTGACAACCTGTCTGAAGGGTAGAAGAGTTCACTTGATCAACAGTATAAAATTTCTAAAACGTCCATGTTGTTTTATGCTTAATTTTGTGGATGTTCTCGGCTTATTTATTTTCTTTTAAAAATAAGGTCTTTTTGTTTCTAGAACCTCAACAAAACTAAATTTGATACCTTTAGTAATTTTGGTGAATAGATTATTTAAATATTTGTCTCTAAATTGTATATAAAATGTTGAATTTTTGTTCAATCCTTGACCAACCTTGTTACATATTTAAAAAAGAGTTTTTATAGTACTCTATCTTGACAGAAGAAAACAAAGTATTAAACCAGTATTTTTTCCCATCTTCCTTTTTTATTCAGTGTGTACTGAATGATAGCTTCTTTTGTGGTGTGTATAGCATTGCCTAAGCTATTTATTATTTCTGACCTCAAGCAGAACTTGTCATTTGCAGCTCTTTTCTCATGGAAACTCACACTGTATAATTAACAGTTTCACATCCCTTTAATCATCAAAGTGCTACATTATTGGATGTGGTGTGCTTCAGCTTTGTCCTCTGTTTATTTGCATTCCATAATCTCAGTGTGAATGCACAAAACTTCATTCTCAAGAAATTACAAAAATTTCCTGGTGTAATAATAATGAACAAAAAGAGTCAGCTCCTTGAAACTGTTCTAATGATTTAGTTTGTAATACTGAAAATATTCAAGTAATGTTTCCTAAGGCAAAATTTAGCATTTATTTTCCTGCTGAAGAAAGTGGGTGCCCTATGAGTGGGGTATAAAAATACGTTCTGTCCAAAATATGAATGTCAGATGGTAGGGCCCTGAGGCTGTCCAGCAACCTGTGTAACTCAGCGGAAGAATTAACATCTGTTTCTAGCATTATTGCTAAAGCCATAGGAAGTCAGCCAAATGGATTTTGAGAGCACCCAGATAGGGAATTTTTGCATTGTTTATACCGATTGCAAATATTTTTACATCGTTGTCACTCGAAGAAAGTACATCATAATATGGAAGAATCACAGGTATGAAGGTATTTCTGCATCATTTGCCTCACCAAATGTTAAGTCTTAAAATTTTACTGTGGGTTTTAGAATATACTTAAATATTAAAAGTTAAGGTACATTATTCAACCTTTATTCTAAAAAAGATTATTTCATTTCTTTCTCCACTGTTCTCGAGTTATTGAGAACTTTTGCCATGTTGAATATTTTTATCAAGTACTAATGTGGTCACTTTTCTCATTATTGCATAGTATGTTTTCAGGCTGAGTTTAAAAAATCAGTTTCCTTGGTATTAATTGTACATAAATTTACATTTTCTGAGATCAACTGTTTTAATTTAAAACAAAATCTCCTTTCTTTCTCATCAGTTGTAATGAGAGAATAAAGTACAAGATTGTGGAAAATTAGAAAATCTGTTTTCCTTTTATCGCATGAAAAATTAGAAATCCCTGCACAAATTATATTTATTGACAATAAGCGGTGAATTCTGCTCTATTTTAAAATGTAACAAAGCATATTCAGCTTCTTCATATAATGTAGCCTGGGTACAAAACCACATTTGTGTTCTGGTTTTGCATACTTTACTTGTGGACAGCCAGTAGGCAAATTCACTGCCTTCACATCCTAGCTAATACTGTCCCCGACCTTTATTATCTATTTTGGAGTTCTCAGAATAGGAAGAGGCAACTCAAAGGTTTTGGCTTACAAAGTCTAGACATGCCTATTCCTTACAAAGTATACTTATACTGCTGGTACTACTTACAGCAGATTGAATAGACATTTTACACAACATGACTATTTTCGTAGAAACATTACCTCTGTGTAATCTTATTATGAGTCTATGAAATTATAACTTATTTTCTGAAGGAGTTAAAGTTCATACATTTCCTGTGTGTCTGAGTTCAGAGTTAATGAGGAATTCTTTCTAAGAACAGTGGACTTTTTAATTCTGTTTATCCATTGGAACATAACCGTTGTATTTCCACTATCACTGGGGACACTTTTACCTTCCTGTCTTTTTTGTTTGTTTTGTTTTCTGTTCTTCTGATGCTTACTTGATAGTGACATATCGTAAGTCACTGCCAGAAATTAAAACGAATTTGAATGAAAACTGAACACAAATAATCCAAACTGAATATAGAGAATCATCACTACATCAAACTTGTAATGTTGCACCTCAACTTTTAGTCTTCACACTTAATAGGAATTTACACACCTGTAAGTCTTCCCATTACTGTAATTTGTAATGCTTCTGATATCTCAGAGAATATTTCTGAACACATCCACAACAGTTCCAGAATTAATGACAGGTGAATTTATAGTATATTTGCAATTAAATAAATAAGGCTTCATTAGGAAGGAAATAGGGATACGGATGTGAGGTGTTCGTTAACAAAGGAAGCCATTGTAGTAATGGAATGCACACCACATTCAAAAACAAATGTCTTATTTCACTGCAGAGTGAAGGCAGGAGTAAAATTTTTAATAAAATTAATTAAAAAAAAAAAAAGTATGTCAAAAAGGAATTCATTATATGCAAGAAAAGAGTTTCCCAAAAGAATTAAAATAAACTTGAATGAATCAAAACAGTTTTTTTCTCCAGAATTATTTCCCATAACAAATTTCATTTGCTCTGGAAATCCTTTTGCTCATACTCAAAGAAAGTCTAAGATGTATAAATTAAGTTTCTGAACTACCTGAGAGATCTTTGAGAGATTTCAAAATAAGTTATCAAAGTTTCCATAGCAGTACTTAGTAATCTTACACGTATTGGAAAGAAAAAGTGAAATCACTGATTCTTAACAAGAAAAACAATTTTTAGTATGTTAAGCATGATCATTACATTTTCCAAAGCATGGAGGGGGACCGGGAATGTTTTATTTCTAGCAAGTCATTTGCAAAGCGGGGCAGGTGAGATTAATGAAGCATCCTTTGGGACAGAAGCTGAGTATCATAGTTGCAATTGTTTTCTTCCATTCTATGAAAGGTACATGGCTGCAGACAATTGTTTGTTGGAGCTCATAGATAAGTATTGGTGTCCAGAAAAGACATATTGAGACATAAAAGCCTTTCCTCCCACTCCCACCACGCAGTTACATGTCTCACTTTTGATTTAACACTGCTCTAGAGAAAAAGCCCTTTCATCTTTGTCAGGACCTTTTTCAGGCCACAGTCTGGTTTGTCTTTGCAACTCTGAGTGCAAAGCTGTAAAATCCATGCAGAAAGTGAAAAAATTAAATCTAAGATCTTTCTGTAAAAAATTGTGAAATTATATTTAGCTTGGACACCCATTCTTAATCCAAGTATGAGGTTTCTACACTTCTTCCGTATTTATATGTAGTCACTAAGTGGTAGTGCAAACTCACTTGAATGCATGAATTCTTTACATATTGTGGAGCATTTGTGAATTTGCTTTGCTCCAATATAAGAAATCTGCCAAAGACAGTGTATGCCTCTGCTTCTTTTTTTTCAGTGCCTCTCATTTCTGCTTGAATGCTGTGGCTGTGTTTACTTCCTGGTTTTATTCTGGAATTAAATTGTTATCAAAAGATTTTTTTTTCCCCTTTACTATCATTTTGTCCTATTAAAGAAAAAAATTCTGATATAGAGGTTCCAGATACATTAAAATGTATTTTCCATTCCTTCTTTTATTCTGCCAGTGTCCAGTTGAACACAGTTCTCATCTTTCCTTACTTCCCCTTTGTTGAAACCGTTTCATCTGCATTTCCCTTATGTTATAATTCTCTAACTGAGAGGTGCTCTCTTTGGGGACAAATCAGGGACATAGATCTGAGGATAGACCTCTAATAGTCGCTACTTTCTAAGGATAGGAACAATTCCTTGTCAAGGGTGGGAGACAGAAATCATCTTTTTCCTTCAGTATGGAATTGACTATAACCATAAGAAAAATAACTTTGTGCTAGCTCTCGATTTATCTGTTGCAGTGCTCTCCCATGAGAATTTGGGTTTTTTTGCTTTCCTTTAGATATTTAGATAACTTCTGCCATAAAGCAGTCCTAATGAATTCAACACTTTTTCCCCAGGGAAAAATTTGACCAAAAGTCTGATTTCTAAATATAAAATCCCTCCCTTGAAGTGTTTTTTTCAATGACCCTGCTAGAAAGCATATTTTTAATATGAAACACAAGGAGCACAGTAGCAGACAAAATTAGGGCACTGAGGTGAAGTGCATACATGAGAAACAATTCAACATTTTCTTTTCATTTCAACTTTTTTAGATTTCCAGATTCATCTCCATCAACAACAAAGTTCTGATATTTTTCAATTATCAAATTTAGATGTGCTAAAT
Source organism: Origma solitaria (assembly GCA_013397895.1). Classification (NCBI taxonomy): domain Eukaryota; kingdom Metazoa; phylum Chordata; class Aves; order Passeriformes; family Acanthizidae; genus Origma; species Origma solitaria. The sequence goes on from VZRL01002954.1 coordinate 865,868, forward strand.
CTTACTATTGAAATTTGGTTAATCATAAATTTATTGCTCTTACCCAATACCATTTCTTTTTCTAGAAAGTAGGGGAATATTTACATTATTTTCCAAGTAATTTTTTCCATCAAAGGAGTTGTATACCTACTGAAGAAATGAGGGGAAGAACAAAGAAGAGAGCTAAAATCCTCTTCACCTTCCCTATCTAACTCAAATCTTCATACTCATATATACACTGTTTTTGCACAGGATTTCTTATGGAGAACCATTTATGGCATTAAGATTTTACTAATACTTCAGATAACTTAATTTTAATAGCAACTGAGAAGAAGAACACTAGATGAGTTACCACTCTTAAATTCTCTTTTGATATATATTTTTAAATTTTTTTAAATTTTAAATTTTGCTCTTTTTCTCCTTTTTAAAGGGTAATTGTAGTAATATGAGTTTCCTCACAGTATTTCTGAGGCAAATATAATGCTGTCTGTGAGTTAATTTTAAGGTTATGTTGCAACAGACTATTTGAGTTCTGTGGATATAATTTTCCCATAGCCACTCTGAATATACATATGTAAAACATGTTTTTATGTGGTTCCCAAAGTCAAGTTTCCAAGCTTATGTTTTTTGTTACATATGTCACAGTTATGGATTTCTCCTATGGAAAAACAGGTCTCACCCTTTGAAAAATGAAAGCGTGAAGCTCTTTTAAAAGTGAAATTCTATTTAGTTCTTCACTATGTCAAATATCTTTATAAACTGTGCTGTATAAGCCACATAAATTCTACTCAATCTAAAATACTTCTCTGTCCACTTAAGACATGTCAGGGAGAAGTGTGCAATTTGAGCAATATGGAAATAAAATGTTATTTGAAAGCTATTATTTTTTCTTTGCTTTTACTATTTCCTTCAGTTTATGTAAGCTTGAACTAATGGCATTGGGAAAAATATGAGTTTTCTAGTAGATATGTATCTTCCAGCTTTAAAAATGTAATGAAATTTGTTTGAGGGAATCCATAAAGGTTCTAAAATGTAGAATGGTAAAGAATGACAAAAAACTAGACTCAGTGAAAAAAGAATTTTTTGAATATTAGGAGACTTTCCTGTTTTTGTACAGGCATGCCTGTTGCCATGGAGAAAAGAGAGTGAATGGTAAAAAAGAAAAAAAGGCATTTGAATTTAAAGAATAGGTATACTTCATATCAAGAAGCCTAATCTCTTTGGGTTGCAGAAGGCAGAGAGCTGTGGCCAATGAATTAAAGCACTGGGAATATGTCTGTAATCTTCCCACAGCAAAAGCAAATTCACTCAGCACTTTAAAAATGTGGGTTTTTAAAAATTTGTGTAAATGTCTTATTTTAACGATGTGCCATCTTCTCTCAGATGTCACAGACTTCCGTGAATAGCAGTTTTTGAGCTAAAGAGCATTAATTTTCCCCAATACTTGACAATCAGAACTTAACTTGGTTGCTTAACATGCTAATGCATTTTTAGGAAAACAAGATCAGGGATTCCATATTACTCCCAGATTAAATGAATTCCTGAAGCAACTGCTGTTTTTCAGATATGAACTGTCAGATCTGGCTATTTATTTTGATAGTTTCTCAACATCTGCAGATGGGCCCCTTTGCCTTCTGTTTAATAAAGAGAAAATAAAATCAAACTTTAATGAATTACTTATCTGTAATGTGAATTTGTAAACAGAAATTAGAGCTGCAAAGTTATTATAACATAGGTGGCTTCATAGCAGGAACTTGTGCTAGGGCTGATACGTGACTACAGGGCAGGAAAGTATGTTTTGGGAGTGTGTAGAAAATACCCCAAGGTTTATAGCTTTGGGGTCTGAATGTAGTTACATTGAAACATAAAAATTAGATCTTATTTTAGCATTACAAAGCTCTGAGCAACTTTGAACAACTGTCAGTGTGTTTTATTTTTTTTCTTTCTATTTCAGGCAACCCTCAGCTTCCAAGTATGGAATTGTTAATAACTGGAAAAAAAAACTTATCTATGTTTCATGGTACATTTCTAAACAAATGCAAGAATATAAGGTAACAAAACCAGCAAACAGAAAGTACTTATTTTCAAGAGAATGTATATTATTCACCTCCAGCAGTGAAATGCTGGAAGTAACACATTTATATTTCAGTATCTTCCATAGGCTACAAATTTTTGTTCACATGTTTTGTTCTCATATATTCATCCCTTTTATCAGTGGACACTTTTAGAAGTGGAAGAATACAAAACAATATCCCCTCAAAAAGTTTCTGAACCTGTCTTTAGAAGTATCTGTTTTCTTTAGGGTAAGATAACAAGATAAATTATGGTGATTTGATGCAACATCAAGCACTAGTTTAGATTTCTAAATGAGTTTGGATAACTTAGGAGCCCATTTCTTTTGAAATTATTGTGCCATTTTCTACTTTTTTATCAGATAGGTTTTTTTACATATTCAAACCAATAATTTTATTTTTCCTTTGATTTGTAAATTTTGGTCTCAGAGAAACCATTATGATCATATTGTCTGACTTCCTGCGTAATATGGGCCATGAAATTTCGTTCAGGAATTTCATATCTCTCCATGTATTATTTTGATAGCCATTTAAAACTGCTCATGCTACAGGTAGACTTAATAACCTTACCAGATGTTCTCATGCCTCTTTTATGACTAAAGTCGATTGTGCCATTTAGATCTGTGAGCATCAGTTACAAAATATATACAGACTGGATCCAACATGAAGTATGTAAGATGCTTTTATACTTGCATTTCTGTTGCTCTAGCTGCTGTCTTTTTTGTTCAGGATGCCAATGTTGTCATAAAGAGGTGCTATCTTGTGCTGAGGTTATTTACAGTTTTGTATGAGATTTGAAGGTTGAATTTTCTGTAAATAATGGATCTCATTTGTTCAGTTCACAACAGAAATGTCTCCTTTTTTCTTTTTTTCTCTTTTTTTTTTTTTTTACTTCTGCAGCATAACATGAATTGATATAAAAATATCTGTAAGCTATCTGATTACTGCTTAACAGTGAAATTCTCTATATCTCTGCATATGATATCTATTTTTTGCCCAGGGTTAAGTAATTGCTACTTTATACAAACTTCTATAGATCTAGAAATATAATACAAATCTCTGTAGAATACATAAGAAATAACAAAACAAAACAAAACAAACCAAAACAAACCAGAATGAGAACAAAGCCATAGCAGCTGTGGAAATCTGCTGTAAAATCATGGATTGGAATCGTGTTAGAAAAAAAGAAAGCTTGACAGCCTGGACAGGATTAGTCATATGTTATGGCAGGTAAAATAGGGAGGGAATTGATTACTGAGAAAATACCAGATAATGGCCACAGTAGATGACAATCATGTTTCTGGTTGGAAATAACAGTATCCCAAGAGCATAGTTCAAAAAAGTTGAAATATGAAGAAGACTTCAAAATGCAATTTAGTGAGTTTTAAGAAAAATGCAATGAAAATTCCAGAATTGTGGGCTTTTTATCTTTTTTTCCCCAGAGGAAAAAGTAAGACACTCTATAAAGGCACTGAAGACTTTTTATTGTCTTTGATGTTTTATATGAAACATCTCCCACTGGTAGGTAGAAAATGCTAGAGGTCCTTTCTCCCTGCTTTCCTTTCCTCATAATAAGGAAGAGAAAACATTTTGCTTTTTGAAGAAACTGTCTCCTTTGGGTTACATCTGCAGACAATGATCTATCTCACCTGTAAAAACCTGCACCCAAAGTATACTTGGTGAGCTGACAATTTTCCTGGCAGTACTTATGGATCTGTATTGTACTGCACCTTTTCAAACAAGGAATTTTTTATAACAAGCTCAATCTTAGCAATTCATATTTTTAGTTTCTTTTTCTCTTTTGCTTGCCCGACCTGTAATAACCTGTGATAAATGCATTTGTTTTAAGAAAATAATTTGCTTTTCACTGAATGGAAAAGTGATAGCCACAGAAATCAGGGATTAAACCAACAGAAAGGCAAGAGGCTTGGGAAAGGATGAGAGGCGATTAGTTGAAGAAATAATGCATTTGTAATAAGAAGGTGCATAAAAAGAAGTCCAAGTGATTCACTTCAAGTAGTCAGCAAAAGACTTAAAATCATCACATGAGCATTGTGCAAGTTTGCTAAATAAAGTTTGTTAAAGAGCACTGAAAATAAACTTCTGATATAAAGAGGCTATTCTTGTAAAAATTATACAACAGGTATTGAAAGGTAAGTACATTCACACAGCTGGAGAGGAAGCATGTCTTCACCCTCTAGCAGCCTTCTGGCCTCTTCCTCATCTTCTGCTTAGAAAGGTGTCATGAATCTGGAAAAAAAAATGAACACAGGAAGATTATGAATGAAAATAGAACAATTAAGTTGAGCTCCTGGTGATTTTACTTTCAGTATTTTACTTTCTTATTGATAGACCTTGGGCTACTGTAAAACTCATCTGACCTTACCTGAGTGGATGCTGTTGCCTAAAAGGCGGGCTACCTGAAACAGAGGCCAACACAAATTAGGAGTATAAAAGCAGACAATTTATTCAAGGCCTGCAAAACCTTGAAGTTACATTCAGGCAAGCAAAGTCCCCTGTCAGGGATGACACCCAAAATGCACACTGGGTCACGAGCCCTTCACCTTTTATAAGTTCTGTCCCATTAGCATATTGGCCCTTAATTCTCCAATCGCACCCTCATGCGATGATGTTAACCACCCCAGGCCTGCTCCCCCCATCTCGCAGTTGTTTACATCTTTTCAGGCCCTAAGGCAGTGAACATGTCCTTGAATCTGTATTCAGAGAGCTTTATTTTGGCTAAAGGTGCTGGGAACAGAGGACTTTTAGCACTTAGTAAGAAGCACAGAACTACAGCAAGTTACAGATACATGAAGAGTAAAAACTAGAAATACCTGAAGGCATCAATGCGAGATCTTTAAGTAGGCAATTTATGGATCTTGGGAAGTCTGAAGAAGAGATTCAACTTTGAGATAGACAAAGCTACCTGATTAAAGGCTTTTAAAGGATCAGACATCCCCACAGGACAGACTATATAATTCTAATGTGATTTCTGTTGTTGGTGTTTGGTTATCAATAGATTATTTTTTATGAACCTTTTTTGAGATTTTTCTTTTTTAAAACCATGATCATCCAGCCTGTCATAAAAAAAAAAAAAAAATCATTACTCAATACTTAGTTATATGGAAAAGGAATTTTTTCCATGTGCTGATGGTAGTGCAGATAAATCATCAAATTAAAAATGTGCTAGGCATTAGCAGTGAGAATTCCCAACCTAGGAGCACTTCCCAAGGAATTTACAGAAGTTCTATTCAGCCCATTTGAAACCTGGTGAACATCATCTCTCAATCATCCTAGAGGGAAAGTGGTCTTTATACAGAAAGGGCTTACATTGTTCAGTCCTCTAATACTGTAATAAAGGGCAAAGACAACAGAAGTTAATGACAATATATAATACTGAAATGGTTTTGTCTCTTTAGAGAACTGAAAAAGTATGAAAAACATTTTTACCTTCAGCAAAGTTTATTGATATTTTTATGTCCAAATGCCACTGATTTATTCTTTAATTAAAGATACTGCTTTATGAGAATGGGTAAAAATTGATTTTTAATCTAGCAGTTATATCAACAGAGGGTTATTTAGGAAAAAAATCTGTAAAATTCCATGCCTCAGGTAAAGGGACACCCACCCCAATTATCATTTAGTTATTCAATAAAACAAAATAATAATAATAATAATTAAAAAAACTCTTGTGAGAATTTTTTCTTATTTTGTTATTGCCACTCCTTTGTTGGGGGAAAGGGTTTCACAAATATCTGTTTAATCTTATCTATTAATCTTATCTATTATTTCAGCAATAATTCTTTTAATCTTTTTAAATGAAGGGGAGAGGTAATGTTCGCAACAATACTTGGGAATTTTTCTTTACACTGGAAGATGTATAGATAGAATAATATTGATTTTAATACCTTTTTGAAGGATAAAATTATCAAAACATGATTTTTTGTATGCAAGAAAGTGGAAAGTAATATACAATTTGACATGTATTTCAACAAGTAATTCTTGAGCGACTGTTTATTGTTTGAACAGACTCAGTGCCATTTGGATGCTTTTTTAGTTTTTAAAGTTTGACCAAATGTTTGTTTAATGACAGTTGATAGAGAAGAGTGTAGTTCACAAAGAGTGTTTCTGACATTATACCTTCTTGATGCTATTGGCCATGAAATTACTCTCCCTACAAAGTTAGTTCCAGAACCAATCCAAGATTATAATTAGTAACAAAATAATGTTGGCTGTTGACTCCAACAAAGTCAAAAGAAAGTGTCTAAAATGTTGAAGTTCCTCTATACCCAATTGAACAACCCCCTTACAATTCAGTGTCCTTTCTTCTATTTTTTTTTTTTTCAAACAACGGTAAATTTAAACTATTTTAATAGACACTTGTATTGCAGAAAATGCTTGGGCTCACTACAGCCTATCATGGGATTTTTCAGAGTATCCCAAATTACTTTATGAATCAATACAAATTTTGTTTCTCCCCCACTTTCCAGGGATCCTGAAAATGTTACAATGCACTTAAACTTCTTGGAAACATTTATTTGTCAGAATATTTATGCTTTCTTTTTCGTCTTGAGTACAGTAGCATGTAAGCACCCGCACCTATTACAGATGGATAAATCTACTATTTGCAGTTATCTAGTTTCCTTTGAGTGCAATTGCTACATATTCATTTGAAGGAAAATAAAAATGCCTTAGTAGAATGTTGCAGTCATGATCTTATTCACATGTCAGTGATTCAGGAGCTGCTTGTGTTGCTGTAGGTCAGAAAAGTAAAAAATAGTGACTATATATAACAGTTGAATAAAAAATAAATTTCAGTGTTTTGTCAGAATCTTTCTTGCATTAGAACGCAATAAAAGAAACTGTGTGAATGATTTTTTTTTGTATGTGTGAAAAAAAATCTTAATTTTGCTATAAAATTGTACCTCAGATTTTGTGAATTTTATTCTGCGTGAGAATGGGTATACTGCAAGCATAGAATGAAAATGTAATATAGAACTTTTTATTAATGATAATATATATTTTTGGTATCAATGCAGAATGTCAGTTTAGTGTGCCACAATGGCCAAAGAGATAGTATTATCTCTATTTATTGTATAACATTTCTATAAACAGCTATAATTTAGTATTGGTTGCAATTCTACCCTTAATCTTTGAACTTTCTTCACCACTTAATTCTCAGTTTTCTAAAGTTTGATTCCACCCAGTACCCACAATCACAGACACAGCAAAATTTTGAGACCAGGTCCACATGCAAGCTTTGAAACATCACCAAAACCCAGTATAACCACAGCTGTTCATGAATTAAGAAGAAGCAACGTGTTTATTGTTTTATTAACAATCTATGGGGAGGACTTTTCCCCTTGGAAACAATGATGCCCCTGAAGATTATTCCTACAAGGGTACCCACACCAGTAGGGTGTTGAAGGTGTGAGGTCAGGTTTATGGCCTGATTTTCTACCTCTACCAAGTTCATACTTGAGTTCTGTTTAGTTAATATTTTACTTGACAATGAACACTGTGCAAACAAATCAACCAGTAAAGCACTGTAACATATTTTATGTTACTGGTTTAGTGAGTCAGAACCTGGGAAGAACTTCTGTGGACTGAGGACTACAAATATCAGAATGCTTTTTTCCAGCAGTGCTCTACTTCTCTTCAAATTCTCCTCGTATACAAGAGGTTATGTAGCCAGTTAAAAATGTCTTTCACTTCCTCCACATAAGAATAAAGAGTAGTTTACCTTGCCACCCTAGACATTGCAAAAAAACCTGTTAAAACCATGTTGATGATCAGAAAAGGTGAGATAATCTTGTCAGCCAGAAATAGAAGGTGTTACTTACTTCTCTTGGGAGGTCTGTGGACAGAGATGTCATGTTCACTCTCAATTACATTATTTGACCACTTGAAAAGGGGATACATAACCTCAGCACAAACTGAACAGTGCATGATAAGCAGCCTTCACTGTTTCTTTTTCCTGCTTGGACCTGTTTGCTGTGTTCAGTATAATCATCTGTACTCTCTAGTCAATAGGCTCTTCATTTAAAGAGCACCCGAGGATCATCTGTTTGAAATTATTAGGCAGATATGCAGGGCTTTGAGTCAGTGGCTACTCTGGATGCAGCCCATGAGAACTCCAAATATTGGCAATGGTTGCTCAAAATCTTAAATAAATCTCAGTTAATCACTGACTAATTACCTGACATTCCAACCAAGCTAAGATCACTATTACACAATTTATAAAATAACTAAAAAGATGTTCTGATCTTTGAAATGGACCCTATAATAGCAGAGCACTGTTTTTTCTGCACTTTTTGTGGAAAGTGATGACCCCAAAAATTAGAGACATAAATTTGCACGCTCTTTTTCAAGCTTCTTATCCCACTTACTCTCTGTAAGAGTGTGGTGGTCCCATCTTCACAAGTTAATATTTCAACATCTGCTACATACCTTGAGTTCTGTTAGGTAGGATAGACTAAAGAGTTCTTTCTGTATTTCTTCAGCTGAGAGAGAGAGAATTGTATAATACTTCAATATTATACAGGCAACCCGTGTTTGGAAACACCTAATCTGATGGTGCTCCTACACATAACATCCTTTATCTAACAGAAGTTTGTTCCTCATTTCCAGGTGGTATTCTTGATCTATGTCATTCAGTAAAAGAATAAGCAAATAGAGCTCACAGTTTCATTAGTTTCACCAGGAGAATTTTAACAAGGATTTAGGTTTGGTACGGAAATCCTGTATAATGATAGGTGGTAATGCCTAAGTTAGACAGGTTTAACAGTTTGCCATGTTGTTATCCCCATTCTTAAAACATGGAGTGAAACACATATTTTTATAAAGTTTCAATGGCGCAGCCTACAGCAATTATAGTTAATATGGTACCATAACCACATATGGTAATTTTCAGTGCAAATTAGACTGCTGTTTTTGGCCTGGCTTTGACAAGTATAACTGAACTCTAAGATGCCAAACCTTAAATACTCATCAGCACTATTAATACTATTCTTTATCGTGGGTTGACTACCACAGCTGCTTGCTCACTTGACCCTCAACAGAATGGCGGAGAGAATTGGAAGAGCAAAACCTGAAAACTTCTGGATCTAAAGACAGTTTAATAAGTGAAAAAAAGCCACATACATAAGCAAACAAAACAAGGAATTTATTCATTACCTCTCATCACCATGCAATTTTGTCCCCATACCCATAGACTTTTGACAAGTTTGAGCCAAAGTCCAGGTTCAGTCTTTGAGACATATCATTAAAAGTCAAGATACACATGGGTGTTGACAAATTCCTGAAAATTTAATACTTCCAGGGAAGTACATATAAAGCTTACTTGGGCAAACAAACACAGTATCCACAAATATTTCTCCTTCCTGATCCTTTCCCTAAGTTTTTTTTTTGCTGAGCCAAACATCCTGTGGTATGGGATGTTGGGATGTCCCTTTGGCCATTCATATAAACTGTCTTGATCGCAAGCCCTCTTGATATCTTTTGTTCTTTCAGCTTCTTCTCTGTAAGATAGGGTGGGAAAAAGAGAAAACCTTGATGCTAAGTAAGCACTGCTCAGTAGTGGTCACAATACTGGTGCTTTATCAACATTGGTTTAGTCACAAATCCAGAACACAGCACTATATAGGCTACTATGAACAAAATTGACTCCATCCTAGGCAGGTCCAATGCATCCAGTTCTTTGGCATTTCCTTTGGGGTTTTTTGTTTTGTTTTTGTTTTTGTTTTTGTTTTTGTTTTTGTTTTTGTTTTTGTTTTGTTTTTGTTTTTGTTTTTGTTTTTGTTTCTGTTTTTGTTTTTGTTTTTGTTTTTGTTTTTGCTTTTGCTTTTGTTTTTGCTTTTGTTTTTGTTTTTGTTGTTGATTAAAACTTTTTTTTCTAGTAAAAGTTTACTCCACAGAAGGAAACAGAAGAGGAACAGTGTGCTCAGAAAAGAGTACAGATTACTGAGGGACGTATAAAGCTAGTTCATGTACTACCAGGTTATGCACTTAGCAAAGGGTCAGAAATGGGTGTTAGAACATATTGATTAGTAGGAATAGCAACTAGAAGCCAAACGAGGAATCAATATTTAACAAAAAGGGTGAAGCAGACCTTCCTTAAATACAATTAGTGCAAGGTAGGCCAGTGTTTTCATACCTATCTGTCTTTGTTGTGTGCTACATTCTGGAAATATTGTAGATTATATAGTGTTTATATATAGATAATGCAATTGTTATTATCAATGTATGTATTTACTGAAATAAAAATTTACCATATTATATTACTGTGCACTTCTAATCAGTAGAGCATGGTAAAAAAAAAGCATAAATATATTCTTACATAAGAAAAGAAATGTTAGTCAGGAAAACCAAATTAAATTAACTTACTTTTATATTTTCTCTTTTTTTTTTTCTTAACAAGGACTTATGGCAATACAGGGAAACTAAAACTTCTCTAAACTTATTTAACATTGAAGCCCTTCTCAAACTGTTAATATGATTTCCAAGTATTCAGGAACATTAGGCATTAAAAATTGGGTTACATGTCCTTGGGGAAAGAAATTAATAGACATAAAAGATTCTCTATCTTAATCTATATATTTATAATATGTACATAGTTCTTGTCATTGCTTTAAGCATTAATGAATATTAAACAGCAGAGAAATTACAATTTGCAGAACTAGCCTTCTGGGACTTAAGTAGTCATGAATAAAGCCTAGACCTTCGTTCTCAGAAGCTCTAAGCTGCATCTTCAACTGCTGATGCACTGCTATAGGTCATACACTGCTGCAGCTGGGCACTGGCTCACTGTCTGCTCCTCCAAAGTTCATACTGTAAGTTCCTCCCCTCAGTCACCCATCCTCAGTCCCTAATTCCAAAACCCCTGGCTGCAGGACCAGGAACCTCAGCACTCTGGCCATTTCCTCCCTTCCATATCCCTACTATATTTCTCAAAGGCTGTTGAGTTTCAGGAGCAAAGAGAAAGAAAAAAGAAAAAAGAAAAAGGAAAAAGAAGAAAAAGAAAAAAAAGAGAAAAAAAAGGGAAAAAGGGGAAAAGGGAAAAAAGCAAAGGGAAAGGAAAAGGAAAAGGAGGAAAAGGAGGAAAAGGACGAAAAGGAGGAAAAGAGGAAAAGAAAAAGAAGGAAAAGGCAATGAGCTCTTTGGATATGCTTTTTACTTTATTGCTTTTCTGTCTCATTTTCATTCTGCTTGGATTCGGTTTCCCTTATCCTACTACACATAATTTGAAAGACTTTCAACTACTGGAAATCATGTAATCATCATAACAGACAGACAGACAGACAACTGCCTTCCCTGTGTCTTGGACAAGTGACTGCCAGACATTTTAGTAGATTCTGCATATAAGCAGATACAGAGAATGCTGTACAGATACCTGTGTAACATCACCCAGGTACCATCAACCCTGACTACCTCTGATAATTGAAGCTGGAAAGCTAATTTGATCCCTTCTGTTTTGCTGTACACTTTTCCCCTCTGCTTTGCACAAACAACGTAATTTCTGTGGTTTGTTTGCATTTGCATTTTCTCTGCAGGCAGTTTCAGTCAGGTGCACTTCGTTGTGTACATCCTGTTTTGGTAATGGCTTATTGTCCAGGTGGAGACCAGTGAGGAGCGGTGTCCCTCAGGTGTTGGTGCCAGGGTCGATGCTGTTCAACATCTTTGTTTGCAACACGGACAGTGTTATCAAGTGACCCCTCAGCAGATTTCATGGTGACATCAAGCTGTGTGGTGCAGTCAATGTGCTGGAGGGAATAGAGGCCATTCAGAGGGATTTGGACAGGTTTGAGAGGTAGGCCTGCATGAACCTTGTGAAGTTCAACAAAGTGACGCAGAAGGTCCTACACCGGGGCTGAGGCAATCCCAGGCACACCTACATGTTTGGCAGAAAGTGATTGAGAGCAGCCCTGCAGAGCAAGACTTGGAACTGATGGTTGATGAAAAACTCACCATGAGCCAGCAGTGTGTGCTCACTGCCCAGAAAGCCAATGGAATCCTGGGCTGCATCCAAAGGAGCAAAGCCAGCAGGTCAAAGGGGGAATTCTCACCCTCTGCTGTGCTCTGGTGAGACCCCACCTGGAATACTGGGAACAGTTTGGTGTCCCCAACCTAAGAAGGATATGGAGTTGGAGCAAGTCCAGAGAAGGGTCAGGAAGGAGAGAAGAGTGCTGGAGCACCTTCCATAGAAACACAGGCTGAGAAAGTTTGGGCTGTTCCAGCTGGAGAAGAGAAGGCTGTGTGGAGACCTCACAGCAACCTTCCAATGTCTGAAGCGGGCCTACAGAGAAGCCAGAGAGGGACTCTTCATCAGGAACTGTAGTGATAGGTCAAATTGAGACCTACTGATTGGTGAGACACTGGCACAGATTGCCCAGGGTGGTTTCAGATGTCCCAACCCTGGAAGTGTTCACAGCCACATTGGAAAAAGCCTTGAAGAACCTGGTCTAGTGGGAGATGTCTCTGCCCATGGCAGAGAGATTGGGACTAGAAGATCTTCAAGATCCATTCCATTCCCCTAACATTCCATGATTTTATGATTAATATTCCTCCCTGTTGGTTATCACTTTGGGAAATGCAGCTCACCAACACTGCTGATACATGATTCCCTTTGTAAAGTTATATCTATTCTCTTATAAGCATAGTTATCAGTTATACCAGAGAAACCCTTTGATCTTTGATTAATCCACCTTTTAACTGCTCAGATTAATGACACTTAGTTTTACTATATTAATAAGCTTACCTAGCCAGTTAGGGTTCTTTAAAGAGGAGATATTATTGTTAATGGCATATGCATTAAAATATTTTTGGCAGTTTTGAAAGATGATATAGCAATTCATTATATAATTTCATACCCCCACTGAAATATAAAACAGGTTTCTGGTGGTTTTGAATCTGCCAAAATTACCAGGACTTTATAAATTCAAATACCTCAGTTGCTTCAGACATTGAAAGAAAAATTGAGAGTGTGTTAACCACCTCCTCCACTACCTTACCTATTTTATCTGAGATATGAGGAATATTCCTCATAGGAAGAATCCTCATATGAGATAAAATATGCCATTTAAATTAATTTATTTGACCTTGTTTTCACTCAAAATTTAGGTTAAATTGTTTATATTTGTGAGTCCAGTGTGAATCACATTATCAATTTTCATGGTGTAGTGTATTAACTCTTACTGGAGATGTCAGATCAAAAGAAAACATACATCTTTCTTTATAAAAAGTGTGGTTTCTTTTGTAGAGACACTTCTTGCTGTAAGTAATGAGTAATATACATTTCTGAAATCAAATGTTGTTTGTTTATGTGAAATGTTGCTCAGAAATGTTTACAAAACTTGATCTATCCAAGTGGAAGAAAGATTTGGCTTATCTGATTAATTAACTTTTCACTTTAGAAAAACAAATTACCCACTACATATAACTCAATTACCTTAAAAAAATCAAGGTCACAAAAAACTGATTGTACCTATGTGTTATGGTCTGTATTCTCTGTTTCTTCTTAAATTACATGCAAATCTTAGACTGTGAAAAGACTCAGACTTCTGTAATTTTAAATAATTGACTACAGAGATTTATAAATAAATTTCCAGTTATTTATCAATCTAGTTATTTTTTTCTAGATCTATTTCTGACCTAGACCTGCTTAAATATTTTTAGATCTATTTTTATTAACAGTTATCCTATATATCCTAACTATCCATAGACAAAAATATATGAATATAAATAAATAAATATCTGTATCTATATCCATATCTATATATCTGTATATATGAAGTTTACCTTATAGGAAGAAGGAAGTTGCCTTCTAGTTATCAGATTCAAAAGTAAGAATATGGGTCTGTTCCTTATTGAAGATATTCCATTGACATTTATTGGTTCATAGTTTCATAAACACTGTTTTAAAAGAAAATTAGAACTTTTGAAGAGACCAGGAGTCAACATATTTTGAAAACTGTAGTTTGTTTCTATATAGTATGATCTAGTTTTGTAGCGAGGTGAGTTCTAAGATTTACTGCAACTATCTGAAGTAAATATATTATTGAAATGTAACGATTAAATGCATTTGCAGGTAACATATACGACCACCTGTCATTATAAATGCATTTCCTCATTTTTGTAAATGAAGCGTAGTTTTCTACTGCTGCTAATAGCTCCCATTTAGTGACTGACAAGACAAAGGCACTACTGGAGGTAGAAAAAATGCATTAAGTGATGTTGTCAGTGCCCCAGAGGTAAATAAATACTGCCTTTTCCATGATCTGACCTTTAGGCTGATTATGGGTATGGTTATCTTTGCCAGAAGCACACAAGACAGATTAAACCAAGCAGCCTTTTTAACACTGATTAATCCTGATAGAAGTAGGTTTGTTTAGTCCTAGGGAATGCAGTAAAAATATTGGCCTTATCATCTGAGCAATCTTTAAAGTTATCTTTGATGTGAGCTAGGAGGTGCTTGTGGTTTGACTGGTCACAGTGTGAGAAATGTCACTTTTGTTGATATTTTATATTGGCTCTTGCTTTCATGTTTGTACATAATCTGTGTGATGGAGGTTTTGAATGATATACCCAGAGCACTAAAAAAGTGTTGGAAGACTCAGAATTATTTATTTATTTATTTATTTATTTATTTATTTATTTATTTATTTAAAGGACTGGCTGCCAGACTTGCCTGTCCTTAATCAAAGCTCTTCCTTTCATTAAAGCCAGGTTGCAAGATACCTGGCAGTTTCACAAAAGACAGTAAAACTGATTCTGTGCCAAGCGGACCTGAACAGTGCAGTAAAAAACCCTGCAACCCTCATCTTCCCAAGTCTGTGACTGAATGATGGAATTGCTGAGGTTAGAAAATGATTGAACTGGGGAAGATGCATTATCTCTCAAGCATATGTAAATAAACAATTTGGGACCCATCCTAAAGACGACTGGCTCAGTTTCATACAGATCCTGTGCTCCCCAAAGAGATGCAAACAACATGAATGGAATCTTATTAAAGGGAATAAAGCACAGGGAGACAGGACGAGACAGCTGGAGGTGCTGGTGAAGCAGCACAAAGTCTAAGGAAGGCCAGAAGAGACGAGTCATCTCCAGGAAGAGCAGCAGCATAAGCAACACGTGTACTGTGTCAGCAGCAGCTGGGAAGTCGGGCTGGGGATGAGACAGATTTGAATGGCAGGGGATTAGTGCTGTCAGGTGGATGGACAAGAGGATGCGGTGACAAGTTGTCCGCCACACAGGCTGATCGAAGGCAGCACTGTGATGGAAAGCAAGCCATATGGCCAAATTGTATTTTTATTTTGTCAGTCCTTGCACACACACAGTTCTACTGACAGGTGCCATATGAGCGTAATGAAGCAGGGCACTGCTGGCCCCACATACATCCCATCAATGTGATTAGCAGCACTCTTTGGGATTACATACCCATACACAATTAGGTGTTCTGTAGCAAAAGCATTCTTGTTCCCTAGGTTTTTTCTCAGTTCCCCCTCTTTTTATTGAAATTATGTGGCAATGTTTTATTAATGTTAATCAGCCACGTAGCTGATTCTTGAATGCTTCTGTGCTCTTATTTACCCCTCTACCCTTTCACTCTCTGCCCTATACTGACTTGATATTTCAGTTCTTCGTTGGACAATTCTTTGTCCTGCTCTACTTTTATCTCTATCTTCTTAAGACTTATTTGTAGTCTTTTCAAACACATATCTACTGTCTGAAAATGGGTGTGTGAAAGCGATAGAATACAGCAGTAAATTTTCCTGCAAACTGGCCTGCTCAACCATCATCATTTGGCCCACTATATTTATAGTATTTAAAATCCTGTTAAGTTTGTCAATTTTTTCACCCAGGAATTGATGCATGCATGTATCTAAGAAAGTAATAATTTAGACATAGAAGAGGAATTTACTGGGACTGCCTCAAACACTGAAAGGGATGAGGGAATGGAGATTTTCTGTAGAGTTAAATGTGCTTACAGAACATGACTAAGTATGAAGAAGGTAGATTTGGACTAAATGAAACGGAAGGAAGCATTTTCATGTCCTAGAAAAGGTAAGAACCCAGTGCTGCCTGTTTATTTTTCTCTGTACTAGTTAGAAGTGATGGACCCTGAAGAGAAGGAAAGTCACTATATATGGGATGTGGACAAGCCAAGAAATGGCTGAAACCACTGTGAAAAACAATTCTGACAAAAACAGTACACAATTCTCAGGGAAACGAATTTTTAATTTGAATTCAAGTGTATTTATACTGAAAACCTGATTATATGAGGTGGACTCATTCATTCAGAATACATAAACTTGTCTTATATGTTCACTTGAGACATCTGAAATTTAAAGGAATACATATTTGCACAAATTTTAGCTATGGAAAAAGCATGGCCAAGAATTATTGACAAAGTAGATTGCTGAATAACAATCAAATATAGAGAACCGCAGTCTGTTTTATAAATCATTCATGACAGAAAACTGTGGCAATATTTTTCTATTGTGAATTGTTTCCTAGAATCCAATTAGAGTGGCTTATGATGCTTGATGATTGTTTAAAAGGCCAGTTAAGAGTGCTCTAGAGGGTAGGCTTTTCATAAGCACAGCAGCTCATGTCCCAAAAGCTCTAAAACACCCCTTTGTGTATATCTTTTAGAGTTTTCTGTTCAAAGTGTGATCCTGTATGTAGCTGGAATGTTTCCAATAGAGCTAGAGATTTAAGCAAAATGAATTATAGTGATAGAATACTTTGTTGATAGTGCTGTACATGTCAGCTGTTGTGTGCAGTTTGTATGTAATATAAGTTTCATGCTTCATATTATGAAAACTGGGGGGTTTTTTAGGGAGTTTGCTTTCTTTTCTCTGTTTCTTTCCTTTTTTTTTCTTTATTTTTCTTTTTTTTCTTATTTTGTTTTCTGTACTGCTCGCAGCTGACCCATCCTTGGGCATTCATCTGAGCATCTTGGCTACAGAGATGACTTTTTTTCCCCTTTGCTGCCTTCCTGTCATTCTCAGCCCTGAAGAAAATAAAAAAAAAAAAAAATCAGGAAAAACACTAACAGAACTTCAACTTCAGCAAATAAGCCAAAGAATGACAAATGCCTTATGACAACTAAGATGTTTCTCTCTTTAAGAACGCAGTAGCTATACTTCAGGCATGAAGACTTGGCAAGAAATTCAACACTTGGAAACCCACTGAAGACAGGGTACTTTTTAGTTTCAAAAAATAATTTCAGAAAAAAGACATATATTTTTTTATTTGCAAAATATTTTAAAGGATTGCCTCATTCTTTGTGTCATCTGTAGCATACAAAAGAAAAAAAAAGTATTGTTTTTTTAATCAGTTCTACATTAGGACCTAATAAAGTTACCTTATTTTTAAACACAAGGCGAAAAGGTTTCTCACTGATATCTATTTAACTGTTCCTTTGAATCACATTAACAAAATGTGGACTATGGTGAATACAGAGAGTAGCAGTCTGTGTGATGTACTCTACTGGAGAATGGAGCAGTCAGAGGTGATGTGAGATGACAAGAAAGCAAATCATACTTAAGAGTAAAGCTTTTAAAATTACATCTGCATTTCTAGTAGTTGAATCCTGGAAGTAGAAAAATATTTTTTCAAGTATGTATATGGTGGGAAATGTATGTGGGTATTCACAAGCAGGCTGATTTTGAAGGCCCATATAATAATAAGACAATAAGAATAATATAGCTGGCATCTTGATGTGTGTGTACAGCTGACTTTAAGCTTCATTTTATCATAGAGATAATACATAGGGGACTCATTATAGAATGAAAAGCATTACTGATTAATTAAAGGTTCTTTGGTTTTTTTTGTAATAGCACATTACCTGAACAAATGTGCAATGTAAGAAAAAGTAAGATAAGTCCATTCTGATGAGCTGCATGTTCCAAATCACTCAGCATTTTGGTTATCCATGTTACACATATAAAAATTAGGTATTTGCAATAATACACTGTTGTCATTTACAGAATGAAGGTCAGATATATGATGTGCATGTGCTATATGCTTATAGCTTCAAAACAATCTGTATGTTTTAATGATTGCTTGCCCAGGTGCATTTTATCTTTGCAGAATGTTGTAAAGTCTTTTTAAAAGACTGGTTTTTTCAGAACCGACTTACAAAAAAAAAAAAAGTTGGTAGTCAATTATAGGAAGGTTGCTATACTTTTAGTGAATTAGGCTAATTTGTGTGAAATGTCTCTTGGAAAAATGAGTATTCCCAAAGAAGCTTAATGACAAAAATTTCAGTATTAAAGAAGATTTAGAAAGCAGCTAGGGGGAAAAAAGAAACAATACAAAGAAAACTTTTAGAAAAAAACCCCAGGAAACAAAAATACAAGGAGCAGGACCGTTATCAAACATACACACAAATTCCAGTGTATTTAACCATCATTAATGGTTTGTCAATCCTTAACGCAAAGCAACTGAGAAACCTAAATAAAAGATATGGTTGTGACTGCCTGAGTTCTTATGGCTAGTACAAAAAGGACAGTGTGATATTTAACAGGAAATTGGCAACTGCAGGGAGTAAATAAAGATTATTTAAAGTTTCTTAGACTCCAAAGAAAAATGGCACCTGACCACAGTAGACTTCAACTAGGTCAGTGGCAGCTTCAGCTGAAGCTTCTCTATGGGAAGGTTGTTTTCAGAAACAGAAAAAAATGGCTGTCAGCATCAGCAGCAGTCACCAGCCGTGGGATACAGGCAAAGCTGGAGTGAATCTTAGTCACTCAGAAGATTTTTGTTGTAGAGCATAGAAGAAAGACATTTCTGACTCAGGATCTCCCCACTTTCTGTTCAATAGAAAAATCAGCCAAACAGTACCACAGAAGGCAGTCTGAATAGAAAGAAGTATAAAACAATATAAATTAAAACAATTTACAATTCTCATTCTACTATTACTATCAATATCACCATTATTATTACAGTCACCACCATCACTTATTATAATAAGATATTATGTTTGGGAGTTTATTTAATTTTCAAATATTTGGAGGCTGAAATAGTTAAATGAAGCAGGAAGATTGTCAGGTAAACAAAGCAAAGCAATTAAGAAACAGTAGACAGAAGTAAAATTTAAGTATTCCTGAATCAATGGCAAAACAAAGTATTAAAATGGTTAAAATGTGAATAGCAGAATGCTATGCTTTGAGGGCTTCAGTCCCTAAACTGTGAAACCACTGAACTGAATCTGAGTTGAATTTCCAAACTGATGACAGTAATAGTCTTTGTCTTTTATATCTCAGTTATGTCAAAGTGTGTTTGTTGATCTTTCGTAGTACAAGTTGATAAGTCTTTTTCACTGCTATTATTCCATTTTTTCCCAAGAGGTACTTGGCTTCTCTCTCTCTCTGGTTCCTCATTAGATTTATGTGCCAGTTTCTATCATAGGCTGATGTCTGTTTCCATACTTAATTTTTAAGAAACTCTCCTTGAAAGACAGAGCATAAAAATATCTGTCGCTGCTCTTGGGGCCATGAGACCACACAGCTTTTTTACAAGGCTAAGGTCATGCAGTTTCCAGAAAAGGGAAGAGGAGTAATGTCCATGAAAAATGTGCTTCACAGTACCCATTTTAAGGCTCATTATTCACCTCAGGAAGACTATTTTTCATTTGCCATCTCCTGGCAGGCAAATTCTTTGAACACGTCCATCTACCTTATTTACATAATAAAAAGCAAACTAACTAACAAACAAACTGAAAGAGTTTTTGAGAGGAGTGCAGAGAAAAAAAAAATCTTTACTTTGCATTATTCCAAAACAACTTCAAAATATTGTAAGAATTTGTGCTTGTACTTTTTTATCTACTTTATTCTCTACTAACCTCTTTTGCTAATTTTGGCATCTTAAAACCCTAGATGGTGATCAAGTTACTTCATGCATAGAAGACCATGTTTTCCTTGCTTATTTTATTCATACAGTCAGCAACAATGCCCCAGTAAGAAAATCTTGGTGGAAGTAAGATGGATTTATCTGGCATAGGTGTCTCAATACCTTGAAAAGAGAAAATAGAGATTGAGAATCATATTTGTAGGAATAAATTGGCATCTGCTGCTGCAGAGCTGGTAGATGTTTCCCCTTTATTTCTGACACTCGACTAGACCTTGAAATAAAAAAAATAATGAGCACCTTTTCAGTTAAATGCTTGAACAAAAATTTAAAGAGGAAGTGAGAATGCTAATGTGAGACTGCCTAGAACAGCCAAACTGAAAGAAACTCCTCAAACCTCAAAGAGGAAGAAAAACAGAATGTAGGAGAGATGATAATATTTCTACATAGACATCATGCATACACTTTCCCTGCTCATCATTACAGGGAAAAAAATGTCTTTTGAGAGAACAAAGAAGCGGTATTGACAGCAGAAAAATAAGAAAGAAAATCATGTTGAGGGACACATACAATCCCTCCCAGAATGGCACACAGCAGTGATAATGTGCTTGGGCTCAACAAATACCAGTGAAGCCTAAAAACTACTTGTAATGGAGTTTTTGAGAAAGCACTGCTCTGTCACCCATGCTGAACGGCTACTTAGATAGACTTTATGACTGCCCTCTTACAAAATGTGTAAATGCATGGATCTTTCATGTATTGATAAAGTTGTACATTTTGGTGCCGTGATACACTAGGTATTGCCAAAAAGACTTATTTGGGGTCCAAAATACTGGTCCATGGGTCAGTGTTTGTTTCTGAGTAAATGCTATTGTTTTGCGTATACAGTGGGAGCATAGGCAGAAAGAGCATTTAGGAGTTAGTAATTGTCAGCATCACCCGAGTGAGTACACTTGCATGAAGTTTATCAGGATAACTCACTGGCATTGAATCACTAAACCATGCTCTCTGCCTCTGCACCAATACTGCTGCCATTGATGGTTCCTGTATGTCAAGAGCTTGTGGTTCAAAGTCCCTCTAATTTCCAAGCTCCTTAGTAGTACCTTCTGTTGTATGAAAATGAATATTGATTTTACTGTTATTGATTTTACTGTTATCAGTCCAACTGTGAGGCAGTCTGATGTAGCATTCTGTACATCACACTTGCTAAATAAGATTTGTAAAACGAACTAGTTTGTGAACAGACCTGAACTTGCTATCCACATTAGTATCTATGAACTTATTGAATTGGTTTCATGGATTTTCTTGCTTTCTTGCTTTCTTAATATCAGAAACAGAAAGATTTCTGTTCAGAAATACTCACTTCTTTTGGCATGATTTTTGTTCAGTAATGTTAATTATGCCACTATCAGTACTGTCATCAGGCTGCCTACTAGTCATGCTTACTGCCCACTGTTCATCTGAAGTTTTTCTTAATTGTTTTTTTTAACAAATAATTATCGGGTTTTTTTCTACATGTGAACTTGTTTTTAATAAGCTTAAGGACTGTAAGAAATGTCATTTGGTTTATAAATATCTATCTCTTAGTTTTTGTTCAGTTTTTTAGTGTTCCCTGCTGTCTTTGGCAAAAGCTGCTAACTATTCCCAGAGCTGCACTGACGTGTTCCCAATGATGGCAGCATAAAACACCATAAAAATAACATGATTCCCTCTGTGTTTTATTTCAGTTGGAAATTGGGGAGATCGTAGCAGGGTGTGAAATCAATGAATGCCAAATGGAAGAAAACAATGGGACTCAGGGGGGAAATATTTTGCAGTTTAATTGTAGACATTAGGACTGAAGAGATTAAAACCATTAGGTACTGAAGAACTGAAATCTGTGGGAGTAAAGAGCAATCAGCAGCTCCCTGAGCTATTCACCATTTCTTGTTATAAGACCACAAAACAGTGCTGATGCTTTAGGCTGACCTCTCATGCTCTGGGATAAGGCATCTCTACCCATACTGCAGCATAAATTGAAGTAACTGTAGTTGCAGCCTCAAGATTTCCTAAAGCAATCACTTATTTTGCAGAGGACTACACAACTAATAACTTGGGCTTATGAGTAATGTATACTGAATTTTTTTCTCGTTGGGCTTTTTGATATTTTTATTTCAGAAGTGCATCATGTTTCTTGTTTAAACCCTCTGATGGTCAGTAAATTAGATTTATTTACAATCTCCTTGTAACAGAGAAAAAGCTAAATATGGAACACAGCCAACATACAAATCTAAAATATAATTTCACACAAATATTTTGAAAAACTATTTAGCTTGTCATTTTTCTAGTAAAAGAGTATATAATATAACCACTTAAAATTTTTTTGCTTTTCAATTTCTTCAAAACTGAATTATGAGTTTTTAAATTGCAACAAATTTAAGACCAATTCAGACAACCCTGACCAAACAGCACAGGGATTTAAAGAATAAATAAATAAATAATATGTGTTCTACTAAAGGATTTACTAAAAAGAGTATAAAGAATAAATTATGCATCTGTGCTGGCTTGAAAAAGTTCACCAGAGATGACTGTAGTTACCCCTCCCAATTTTCTCCCAGGAATGCCTGAGGCAGAACTCCTGCCTGCTTTCCTAGGTCCTGACAGAAAGCCCAGGTACTTCTTTTTTCTGTTTGCTTTAAACGGTTCAGGAATAATAGAACAGTAGAATATAGTCTGACAAAACTGAGCATCACAGGCCATTTAAAATATTTTCCTTGATCGATACAGAGGGATGTTGTACTGGTAACATCAAAAGGAAAAAGAGACTCAACCAGAAAAAAATATATATCTTTTATAGTTAGATATAGTTGAAAGACTTCACTGCAGAAAGAACAACTTTTTATTTATGTTGCTTTCTTAAGTAAAAGAGATTATGTTCAGATGTAAAACCAAGTTTTGTCACATAGAATCTGATTGCCACTGCAGTACAATAGGATCATGAGTAATAACAGGACTCTGAAGCATATGGAGTTAAATAGTTACTAACAGTCCCTTTAATTTTTACGGAATAAAAGAAAGTTGCTACCTGTGATTGAGCTGAGGTTATTTCCATTTGCTATGATAAGCTCCTCACGAGAGAATTTTGGCTAATTTTTAGAACGCAGAAATACCTTCCAGGATCTGCATCTACACTATTTTATTATTTGACCGTTTTTATTTATGAATGTTGGTTATCATAAGAAATTTAAATGAAATAATTAATAATTTTCATATTTAGACCCATTATGGTTGAGTATTGAAGCTTCTTGTAGAATTTTCCTTTTCTTAATAACAAAATATATGGTTACAAATATTTTCTAAGGAATAGAGATTGCACTAATTGGTATAATTTTTAAAGTATGACTGCATTAATGGGGGTATTGTTGCTTTAAAATTGAAAACAAAATATGTGTGATGCAGAAGGAATTTTTCTACTATATGATGTTTTTGTCACAAGACAAGTGCTCTCTTACATGTGTTTTTACTGTTTTTTCTTTAGTTGCAGTGCATGTTGCCTGCAGGCTGTACAAAAATGCACCTAATGGTGGTATCAACCTGCAGAATGAATATGTACTGACCATATGAGCTCTCTGAGAGCCCTGAGACAGAGAAACAGAATAATCAAGAAAAAGAAACTCCAGAAGAAGCAAGTGAGTTTTTATTCCTGAATTTGATGCTGACATTCATGGCGTTTTGTCCACACTTTATCTTCCTTGTATAAAAGACAGATGAAATAGTAATCAACCAATCGTAAATAGTAAACAACCAATTGTTATCGTAATACTGCATATATTGGTGTAATATTGTGAACTTAATTGGATAATGCATGTTCAAACACTTGAAATGTGTTTGTAAATGCAGAGACATTTATAGTGAATGGGGTGACATCAGACTGGTGACTGGTCACTAGTGGAGTTCCACAGGGCTCCATCCTCAGCCCTGTGCTCTTCAACATCTTCATCAATGGCTTGGAGGCAGGACTGGAAGGGACCCTAAGTAAGTTTGCTGACAGCACAAATTAGAGGGAAAAGAGACTCTGCAGACAGACCTTAGCAAATCAGAGTGCTGGGCAATCACCAACCACATGGAACTTTAACAAGGGCAAGTGCCTGATTCTGCACCTCGGATGGGACAATCCTGCTCGTGTGTATAGACTCGAGAATGAGAGGCTGGAAAGCAGTGCTGTGGACAGGGACCTGGGGGTCCTGATCAATGACAAGTTCAACATGAGTCAGCAGAACCCTGGCAGCCAGGAGGGCAAACCCTGTCCGGGACCCATCAGGCACAGCATTACCAGCATGGGAGGGCAAGGGAGGGGATTGTCCTGCTCTGCTCTGCACTGGGGCAGCCTCACCTCAAGTCCTGGGGACAGTTTTGGGGGCCACAATATAAAAACAATATTAAGCCGTTAAAGAGCATCCAAAGAAGGGCAATGAAGATGGTGAAGGAAGCCATATAAGGAGCAGCTGGGGTCACTTGGTCTGTTCAGCCTGGAGAACAGGAGACTGAGGGGAGACCTCATTACACTCTTCAAAAACCCTGTGAGGGGAAGAGATGGAGCAGGTACAGATCTCTTTACTCTCGTGACCAGTGAAAGGACTTGAGGAAATCACATTAAGATGAGTAGGTTTAAGTTGCATATTGGGAAAAGGTTTTTCACTGAGGGGGTGGTCTCAGACACTGGAAGAGTGCTCTTCAGGGATCACAGCATCAAGTCTGATGGAGTTCAAGAAACATATTGATGATGCTCTCAGGCCCATGGTGTGACCCTTGAGGTGTCCTGTGCAGGGCCAGGAGCTGGACTCGATGATCCTTGTGGGTTACTTCTATGATTCTATTCTATGATCTATTCTATGATTCTAAACTGAAACAAAAGATGTAACACACTTCAGGAAGAAAACATAATCCTAGGAATCAACTATGTGCATAATCCTACAGGGAAATGTAAAATCTGGTAGTTCAATGGAGAGAGACAAGTTTCATTTGATTCGTAATCTTAAATTTTAATATACCAGAAATTCACACTGTTAAACAGCTAAAAGATTATCCATGAACCCAAGATAACTCTTACAGGAATCATTCTAAATTATATTTCTGCTGTCAGTCTTCAGGGTGTAATAGTAATTGTCTTGTAAGCATATACATATAGATACTGAAAACAGGAGCAATATCTATGTCACTCCTGAAATTGACGTTTATGAAGCTATCCATATTCTAAAATATTTCAAGTGATAGCAGTTCCAGTTGTCTATTTACCCTTTCTTTCTTTTAGATTTCCTTTCTTTTTCTTGAAAAAACGTCCCTCTCTCCCTTGTCATTTAAAGTCATCATTGCTTCCCTTCACAAAACCTTTTACATAGTCAAAGACCATCATCATGTTTCTAAACCTTGTAAACTTATATTCTTCAACCTTACACATAGTTGTCTTTCCAGGACCTATTTCCACACGTTACTATTTCATGGACTATCACAAATTGAATCAAACTAAGATGGTTAAAGCTGGAGTTAATATTCCAGATGAGATATTACTACCACTTAGAAGAGAAAATTGTGACTTCAGGGGTTTTTTTGAAGGTAATAGTGCAGTTCTTATCTCATTAACTTAAATGAGTTTTCATCATTAGTGTGATATTTTGATTAATATATGCTGTGACTGTAATTCTGTTCACCTCCCTTTTAGCAATTTTTGCAGTGCTGCTGCCCAGACAGGTTTTCTACACCCTGTGGTTGTGCATCTACTTACATCTAATTATGTGCAAAAGTCCGTGGGCTTCCTTACCGGATTACATCTTAATTTTCCACACCATTTCTCATATTTGCTAAGTTGATGTAGAGATATACTTCTGTCCTCCAGTATTTTTGGACTTTGTCAAAATTAAACTTTGTTTATGATTTTAATTATTAGAATACCAGACTTACGGAGCCCTATCTGATATATTCTAGTTTAAGAGAGCGCTGCTCTCTGGAAAACACTCTTTCCAGTTCAGTGTTGTAATCATAACAGTCTCATTTTTCTAGATTTCTTATGAGAATCCTAGAAGAGTGGCAAAAGCTTGCTGCAATGAAGATATGCAGCATCTAACACTTCCTTTCTATTCACAGAGTCTATTAATATGTCATAAAAGGAAATTAGTTTGGTTTAATATGATCTAGTCTTCACAAATTCATGTTGAATGTTGCTCTTCTTTTTATCTATCAGGTAGACAAATTTATTTGAGTCTGTGCATTCTACTATTTCTCCAGGATCTGATGAAACACTGGACATGAGCCAACATTTGGGCTTGCAGCCCAGAAAACCGACTATATCATGCGCTGCATTAAAAACAGTGTGGCCAGCAGGTCAAGGGACGTGATTCCGCCCCTCTGCTTTGCTCCCATAAGATCCCACCTGGAGTACTGAATCCACCTCTGAGGCTCTCAGCATGAAAGAAAATGGGCCTGCTGGAGCAGGTTCAGAGGAAAACCACAAAGGTGATTAGAGGGATGGAAAATCTCCCCTATGAAGAGAGACTGAGAGAGTTTGGAACACCTCATTGCAGCCTTCCAGCACCTAAAAAAGGTTTATAAAAAAGAAAGAACAACTTATTACATGGGCAGATAGTGAAAGGACAAGGGGCAATGGTTTTAAACTAAAAGAGAAGATATTTTTAGAAGATATTAGGAAGAAATTCTTTACTCACAGGGTGGTGAATCTCTGGAACAGGTTGTTCAGACAAGACATGGATGTCCTGTCCCTCAAAGTGTCCAAGGCCAAGCTGAATGGGTTTTCGAACAACCTCATCTGGTGGAGGGTGTCCCTGCCTATGGCAGGGGAATTGGAACTACATGATCTTTAATATTCTAAACCATTCAGCGATTCTATATTTCTATGACTGATATTAACTAGATTGGTCTATGCTTTTCTGATTCCTTGCATGTCTTATTTGTAAAGACAAACTGTCTTTGTGTTTTTCCAGTCCTCCATAATTTCATCAGTACCTAAAGATACTTCTGCCAGTTTAAGGATTTCATTAACAACATATCTTAGCCTATGTACTTCATCAGCTCCCACTAATTTTGAGGCGAAGTAACGTATATAAATATGTCTAATGTTTCCATGCCTTGTTGTAATCTGAGTTCCTATTCTTCTGCAAAAGATGTCAGTGACTTTTAAAATGAAGATTGAACTGAAAAAGGTATCAAATTGCTCCCCCTCCCAAAGTCATTTGCTTGATACTTATAGTTCCCTTTTTCCTCTGCCCAGCAGTTAAGACATTTAGTTTCCTGGTCTTCCTCTTATAATGAGGTTTGGAATTATTACTTTGTTTATGTATTTGAAAATGTTAAAGGTGTCACCAATCAACAACAACCAACATAATGTTGGATTTGCAAAGCTCCAGTGCAAATCATTACATGCTTCTGATATAAAAGTAACATTAGAAGAGAAAGAAATATAATGTGCCAAAAAAAAAATCAAGGTGACTTGACAATTAATTCCTTTATCTAAAGGTTCTAGTGGCATCAGAATACTTGTATGGCTGTCCAGAGAATTAACATAACAGTACCAGAGGGGATTATGTTCCTTCACAACAAGGTCTCCCAGAAAACCTGCAGGTGGCTCCCACCTGGATGTCTGCTGATGTACCTGTATGTTTATTGCTACAGCAATGAAGCACTTCCACTGCCTAGCACCTGTGGGCAAACATGTTCGTGAGAGCCATCCCCAGCTGCACCTTGCACCATGCTTCCATATTCACTGTCTGTACTGTCAGGACATCCAGTGCTGAAGGCAGCTTTGGAATGCCCAAATGCAGAGGTGCTCTTGCGAGTGTGTATGTGAAAACAAATATAGTATGAATAGAATTAATAATATAGATTTATTTTACTTTAAAAGTAACTACAAACAGAGGAAAGCAGCATGAGAGAGAGTGTGCAGCATGGCATGGAATTGAAATTAAATGTTTTTGCTGCAGGAATTATTAGTCTAGTGTGAGTTGACCACCAATAACTGGTGTTGCTGTTGCTAGGAGCTATCAATAGAAATGTCACTCTTCACAGCAAGTGATGAAATTTGACATATGGCATCAAAGGATCATTAAAACTACACCTGCTGCAGAGGAGGTTGTGTCTTTTGAGAGACTTTCAAGCAGAAAAGGTTATAGCAAGAACGTAAAAGGGTATGCCTTATTTTCTTTATTTCTTAATAGGTAATTAAGAACCAGTAAAAATAGGAAAGGTGGTCAGAAAAAGGATGCAAAGGAAGATCCAGCCTTTTTGATTTTTAATGTTTTATGGAGTAAAAGTAAGAAACTACCAAGATAATTTCTTTCTAAAGTCTACAATAACACAGTTGATGATAAATCATTAATACACATAGCTGGAAAGGTTCACTATCTTTTCTCAAAGTCCAGTACTGCATTCTCCAGCTACTGTCTTAATGAAACTTCTCTATTAGTTTTGATAGCATTTTAAAGTGTGAACATTGAAGATTTTGGTCAGAAGCCTGAAACAGTTTGATATTCAGTTTGTCATACACACATTGAACTATGTGTAGGAAAATTACTGTTGACGTCAGTGGAAGTCAGCACAATTTCTGAGTCACCACCGAATTTATGCTATAGAACTCTACTTCATAGTAATGAAGATTTCTGTTGTAATTATATCTGTGATTTTATTCCTGAATTAGAATGGAATTTTCATATATTTTTCTATATTTCAGCTCATTCAGTTCTTACTCTTGTTTCAGACAAATAAATAAATACATAAAGACTTGTTTATTGCCTGTGCAGATTTCTTGGGAGTTATTGCTAGAAATTAATGCACATAGAGAAAGTATTCAAATAAAACTTTGCTGTAAAAATGATATTTATAAATTTGCAATGTGCCTTTACTGGGAAGATTGAAAAACAAAGCAGCTAACAAACATTAAAAAGAAAAAGAATAGTGTGCCTGTGTATTTAGTGGTCACACTGAGCAAAACCTATGAACTATTAATAATTATGTTGCTTTACTGTAGTGGGTATAGTCACAAAATCATTCACATTTTTACCTCTTCTCTTCTGCATTCTCCATGCACTAGCTGTTTTGGGTCTTCCTAACTGTATTTTATTGCTGGCTCTGCCACAATCTCCTAGACAGCTGTGGTCAGATCATAGCCTCTGTATTTCATTTTGCCAGTCTGTAAAATAATGGTGGAGTCACTAAAAAGGTCCTAGGTGTTCCTATTGGTGTTTCAATTTTATTCTTTTAAGCTAATGTATTTTTAATGTTTCCATGGACAATGTTGCATGCGTTGACTTCTCTCTCTCTATATATATGTATTAGAGTCTCAAGTTGGAAAGGACCATAAGACTCATCAAGTCCAACTCCCTGCTAGTCGCACAAGCACAACTTTACATAACAGTAAAAGATTTCAGTTTACTTTTGAATAACCCTAATTTTCAATTCTGACAACACATAGGCACAATCAATGCAGTGTTAAGAAACTGTGCAGAGCAAGTAGATATGAAAGCTGTTGTACAATGTATCTGCTGAATCTCCTGTGACCCAAGGCTTTGGATTTCAGTTTTTGGCACTGATTCCAACAAATCTTTTGTTTAATTTATTTTTGTTGCTAAGTAAGGTGGTCTATCTTTATCAAGATGATTCAAAATCATGATTCCTTATATAACATTCCTATCCACAGCCCTACAAGCTGATAATGTTGAAGCCAGTAAGAAAAGAATTGATTTGCACAATTCTGCTTTCCAACAAAGAAAACAACTTTTGATCTTTTTCTATGACTCTCTTTTAAATGCTGGAAATCAGATAGTGACATTAAAAAGGGGAAAGGGGAGGCCTAGATCTCAGAACTGCTTCAGAATAAGAGTTTTCAGTCAATCTTTGGCTGAAACAGACAAAGATTTGTATAGAAGTCTTTCTACTAGGTTTTGTTTTGCTCTTTAGGAGACTAGAGAATAAGAAAAAAGTTCCTCAAATCTGAACTTATCAAAAATCCAAGGGGGATACAGATGATTTTGCTACAGTGATGATAAAGGAAGTTTTAGTTTGATCTTTCTCTCTTGTAACAGGCAAATATAGAGCTACTGACAGTGATTTGTTAATCATACTCTTGGAGCTAATTTATAATGAAGATGTGAACTTAAAACAACATGCATTTTAAAGGCATGACTGGAATAGGAGTGACATGGCTTGCAAAAAACCACAAGAACTTTTTCAAATGACTTAAGAGAATGTGCTGTCTGGGTTTAAATCCAGACATCAGGGAAATAATATCTTAAAAGAATGCATAAAACTCAAAGTGCTGCATGTATTTTACAGTATTTTCTTCAAAGAGCAATATTTCAAGGTCAGAGTCAGCTACAACCCACTAAATAAACAATCTTGAGCAATTATGTTATGATTGATAAAGGCTAAGGAACACTTATTATTTTCCAGTTTAACTAAATCAAGTATAGAACAGGAAATAAGTGACCAAATTTAGAAATGCACTGCTGTAGATAGCATACAACTCAGGTAAAGAAGGAAGAATATTAAATCCTGCAGCCCAGCAGTTCAAAAAGGTCCCAGATTAGCAAGGCCCACTTGTTTATTCATTGCTGCTTTAAAGAGAGCCACCCTGAGAAAGTGGGTTGCAAATATTTTTGGTAGTGTTTTTTTTTATTCCAAAATTCGGTGTGACAAAAAAAGCAAATGTGTGCAGAACTGGTATAGAACTTGTCACCCCTCTGCCTTGGTTTTTCGACACATCTCTGGAGCTTGTAAGAATTTATTAATGCACATCTATTCAGTGCTTTGAATAAAAACTGTACCTTTGATATCAACATCCTTATAGATGAAAACCTCATACACATGTGTTTAGATACATTCTTCTTTTTGCCTTCAAATGAACCCTGGTCTGAGTTAAAATTCTGAAAATTATCATCTCAGCCCATTTTGGATGAATCTGGTGGTAATGAAAAGTCCCAGACTGACAGCTCATGAAAACTGTGTTCTACAAAAATCTCCCATTTAAGTTTCTTTCACTTTGCTCTGCCAATATTCCTGAATCTGCTTCAAGAACAGCTAATTTAGTGATTGACAGTAAAACTGAGATGTAAGAATTCATAAATTTATTTATTAAGCCTACAGGAAGGATGTTAATTCTGAAGACTATTTGTTCTTATTGGAATTCCAGTAAGTTAGCTAGAAGTGAATACCAATTTGTCCTCTTTGAAGGTCATGAAATTGTAATAACTTTTTTATTAATAGTAACCAGGTTAAAGTTTCAAATGACACTAGTTAAAAGCTGAAAAATTCAAATCTTTTTGTTGTCTCATGATCCACCCAGTATTACCAGATGCTTTTTGTTTCTTTTTTTCTTTTTCTTGCTTTGAACAGTTGGTTCATCTTATCTATACCTTTTTTGCTGATAATCTGCCTTTCACTCAACCACGATTATGTTTGTGCCTATGTATGCTTTATGCTGATTCTTTCATTCAGCTGAATCCCAGCATCTGTAAATCATTGTATTATTGTTTTATGCTCTGAAGGACACAACATTTAAATAACAGGACTAAATATATGTGGTTTTCCCCCATAAAAAAAAGATTTTATGCAAGTTTCTTTTTCAGGATGGTTGAAATATATAGAAATTAAATACGTAGAACAGTGAAATGTATCTTCTCTGATTAACGAGGGAAATTTAAAAAATAAACACTGCATTTATATTTCCATTAAAGGGAAGAAAAAAAATACTTTGTACTACTAAATTCAACTTTTATTGCAAGTAACTACAAAGAGAGGAATTGATTTTAAACCTAAAATACTGGTCTAATTTTCTTACCAGTATGGGCTTAGATATTCACCTGTTTTTTGGTTTTGAGGTTATTTTAAATCTAGTTTAGATTGACACTATCATTTTCAAACTGCTAGTTTCAATTGCATCTGGAAGTCACTTGAAGTCTGGAAGTCCAGGAGGGATAAATGCAGGAAATGATGTGTAAAACTCTGAAATAGGTAGTAGCCTTTTATTCCACACACATAGGTATTAATGTCTGCAATGGAAGTTCTTCTGTGACTTGTCTCCAGCAGCAAATTATATATACTTCTGTGAGACACAATAAAATGCATTTCTTACATTATAGCTATAATCGAGACACTGGATTTCAGTTCTTTTCATCACAAGTTTTGTCTCTCAGTGGTTGATAAACTGGTGGGTCTCGTTAAGTTTAGACTACACCTATCTGTATTATAGTGTCTTTACCTCTTTGCTGAAATATCTGCAATGAAGTCATGTGGAAAAAAAACTATAATACAGGCTTTTGCTGTTTTGGTAGACTGATACATCCATTAAACTATTAATTTTGAAGGTTTATGCTTGTTTCTCACATAGAGCTCATAGTCTTTCATGACTAATCTGCACCAAAAGGAAACGCAAACAGTGAGAAAAGTGTAATACTCAGTTGACAGATGTGTTCAATGTTTAGTGTCCTGACCTCAGTCTGAAATGGAATCATGAAAAAGATGAATTTTCATTGTGCTGAAGACAAGCTCATTTTCTTTCTTCATAAAAAGGAAGAAACAACCCTAGAATCTGAAGATCTGAGATAATATTTATTTTTGCAAATCTCATTTTCCATTCGATAATAAACCTACATTTTGTTTTGTGTTTCTCTTCTAGTATCTTTATATTGTCTGTTCTTCTTCTTTGTAGTATCTGTGTTTTTCTTGTTGTTTGCAGACTAGTTTCAGTTGTGTTTTCTGAATGATCTCTTGAAAACTTCTCAGCACCTAAAGGGATAAGAATGATATGAGAGAGATATAAGAATGATATGCCACCTCATAAGAATTCCATATACAGCAGGAGAGAACTTTAGCTTCTTTTGCCCATGGTACCCAAACACAGTAAATTAATGATCTAAAAACATAGTTTCATTTGCTCTCCCTTGCAACATTTGGTTACAGGTTCATAGTTAAGATTATATCTTCTCTGACTATAGTGTTACTATGGAGAATTCATGGCATTTCTTAAATCTCCATTATTATATCCCATTACTTCCTCTTCACACTAGCAAATACAGTCTTCAAAAATATGCAATGGAAATTCAGGTGCCTAACCATACATATATTAGTGATACATGTGAAAATTAGAGGCACTAAACATCCTAACTTAAAATATATGATGTGAACTGCCAGAACGAGTGTATTTTTTCATTATTTATACAAAATGCTTTACTTTTGTTGTATTTTTTTTTCCAAGTTTCAGGAAATCTTTCAACCATTACATCATTTCACTTTGTAGAATAGTCTACATGTTTTTCATCTAGCACTCCTCAGATTTTTTTTTCTAAGATTATTTGCAATGATTCCTACACACTGCTCAACAAAAGAACAAAAGCAGCCAAATTAATTTCATGCAATTTTTACAACAGGGTCCTAAACTACAATGTTTGATTAGGGCATTAGTGCAGGCAGAAAACAAAATCCCCATTCTTTACTTATATTTGTATCAGATGGCCGAGAAGTGCAGTTTTAAAGTACTGTACCAGGCAAATTGATTGATATGTGCCAGGGAGAACATCAGACTCTATCTTTCAGAATATTTAACATGGTTATTTCAAAAGCATAAAGAGGCAACTTTATCTACTTTAAAACAGCTTCTCCATCTGGCTACAGTTTGATTGCATGTTTCAAAATGGCAGTAAATTTTGATACATTAGTATGAAGTGTGATGCCACAGCTGCTAATGACAAATTCTCATAGTTTCGCCATTTAACTTACATCGTGCTAAATAGCATAGTGCTTTAAGACAGCATGCTTCAGAAACAAAGAAGAATAGTATTTCAACTCTAATGTGAAACTTCTGTGTTTCAAATTCACCATTCAAAACTACATTTGGTGTGAGCGTAGTGGCAGCTGCTAATAACTTTGTCATGCTTGAACACTTCCCTACCCTGTCTTTTGAAAGGTATTCCACGTGAAAATTTCCCAAGTAAGCAAAGAACTTGATATTTGAAGAAACTAAGACAAGCACTTTTCAAATTATAGGCAATTAGTGACTCTCTAGCAGTTGAAATTTCTCTTTACCAATAATTCCTTCCCCTGTACTCACTTTCCATACTTCAAATTAAGACTATAGCTTTACTTTTCACCTGAAGCAATTCTGATAGGCTTGTAAAAGTAATATTTGCTAAGTTGCAACTGTACTTCCATCCTCAAATGGAGAGCAAGACATGTTTTCCATGCACTGTCCTATTCTGTGAAATATGTTACCCTCCAGCAGAATTATTCTGTTTGCTTTATTGATATATCAGCTGTATGTAGCATTGTCCTCTTTAATTTTTCCCAGCTGTATTCTTGAAACTGTAAGCCACTACACTGTCTACACCAGTATCATATTTAATGCTTCCCTTGTATATTTGCTTGTGATTTTCAAACTCCCTTTTGCTTTGTTTCAGATCTAAAACCTCAGAGTTCATTGTCAAATAGCTGTGAATACGAAATAGCAGCTAGTACTCCTGAAGAGGTAGAAGTACCACTGCAAACCATTGTTGCCTGCTAGTATTTTATCATTGTCACTAAAAACTTTAATAAGACTGAATAATACCAGTGTGCCTGGCACTAACGTCCATTGAATTTTGGGATGTATCTTATTTGATTCGTTTTGCTGAAAGATCCAATATTGTCATGTATTACAGGAAGCACTCCTAGGCAAAGGGCTCGCTTTGACACCCTTCTGATCTAGTCAAGATTTGAAGTCTTAGTTAAAGGTCTATTTGTTTCTGAGTGTGGCTCTACTTCAGCCTTTTGTGCCATGACTGTTAAACCACCAGTTATTTTGATCTTTTAATGAACTAAAGAATGTGATTTTTTTTTTTTTTTTTTTTTTTAGTATTTGAAACATCACTATGTATAAACTTGTTCTGTGTACAGTTTAGTGCCTTAGCACAGGAAAGTTTGGTGGCATGGTTTCTGTCAAGCAAAGCTGAGTGTTGGGGTCTGGGCAGTGGAGGAACTGTAAAAGGTATAAAAGAATAATAGAGGGTACTGTGAAATGTATGAAAAAACAATGGAAGAACTGTGAAGAGTATGAAAGAACAATAAAGGAACTGTAGAAGGTATATAAAAGAACAATGAAGGGACAGTTGCAAACCGCTGAAGTGACAAGAGAATGTGGAAGCAAGTAATGAGAATGTGGAAGCAAGTAACAAAATTTTGGGATATTGTAACAAGTAGTAGTGTTGCTTAGGAATGGCTTGCAAATAGCTTACAAATAATAATTATCCAATCATTAGAGAAATTATCCATGTGAACAAAGTAGTGCAGCCAATCATAGGTATGCATGATTATGGTACGATCACGTATACGGAACTAATTATGCTATAAAAAATAAACTTCTATAATAATAAAATTCGGCTATCAGAGCATCATATTGGTGTGCTGTAGTCTGTTCCTCGCCTGGATCCCAACAGCTGAGGAAAGAAAAGCTGTTCCTTGAGTTACTTTTTTTGGTTTCTAATAATAAGAGAAGATGATTTTTTCATTATCTGAAGGACCAAGGCTACAGAGTTAAGAAAAAATCAAGGGTATTTCTTATAGTATTTTTTTAAGATCCTTTAGCTAAGACTTTTGTCATACACTGGACTCACAGTATATTTTCATTTATATGAAAAAAAGAAGATATAAGAATTTTCAATTTAAATCTATATACTGTGGATGAAAAAGAAATTCTCATGGACTAGAGACATTTCTATATCTACCGAAAAGATAAAATGAGGACAGACAATTACCTCAGAGTGCGAAATAATTATTCTTCAGAATGGTTGATAATCCTGAATTAAGGAAGGGGTTTATTTGTGCTACTCTCTGTAGAATCATAAAGAATTTTCTAGCTATTAGATAAGACATTTCATACACTTTATAATGCATTCTATTTTTTATGAATGTCAATTCTTATAAAAGAACTTCTGAAATAACGTTGAAAATGGTATGACGATTAAGAGATTTTAGGAAAAAGGTACCCAACAATGCCATATCCATTAATATCAAAGTAAAAGAATCCAACTGTTAATACTACATTCATAGGAACCTGCAAGATTCTTCTCTAGGTCTGTGAAGCACTGTGGATATACATGCCACATTTACGATGCTTATACTTCTCTCTGAGGACATCTGAGTGACTTTCTGCTTAAATTTTTTATCTGCCAAACACTGTCATTCTTAAATGAATGTTAAGTTTGTCCAAGTAGTATTTTATCTGAGAGGCGAGTGTCCAGTTTTGCCTTTAGATGACTTTTCCTTTCAGAAAACTGAGCTTCATTAAGGCAGAAATACAATGGAGTAAACAACATCGGTTTGACAATAAGTATACGATAGGAAATAAAAGACATAGTTTTAAATTAATAAGCACTTTGGCTTTCATGTCCTATTAAACATTTTTAATGGGGAAAAGGACCTCAAAATACAATGAGAAAAAGATTCTTAATTTTTTTAATCAGCCCTTTCTGATATGGTTGGAAAGAAATAAGGTATAGTTTTGCACTGAAAGTCTCAATATTGAGGTAAATGTGATAGTTGGTGGTGTCTCATACCTGTGAAAAGCTTAAAAATATATTTCTAGATTAAAGTGGAAATTTCATGTATCCTTGAACACTTTTTGGGTTTTTTTATTCAAAACTTCCATTAAAATAAATGGAAATAATGTATTTCTACAGGTGAACAAGATATAGCTTACAATACAGCAACTGAAGGCAGAGTTATTTAATTATGAAATTTCAGCAACTGAGAACACTTTAAAACTGAATTTTGTGAGTTATGAAAAGAAAACATTCTAATTCAAAATCAATACAATAAATTTCTGAGATTAAAATAAAATATATAGGCCTGCAAGTAAGTGTCATCATCAGGTGTTATTAAAAATATCAGTTCTTGTTAATGCAGGGATGTAGAAATAAAACACAAAAGCAGCAGGTGAAGCAGTAGTTTCAGTAGCTACAGTGAATGATTTTACTGTCAAGGTAGTTCTCTCATTTTGTCTGCTTTTTATAAAACCAAAGTTAGAACTTTCTAAATAATGGAAATTCCCTCCCACTAAAAACTGTATAATTTCCTAGAAATTCTTCCAAGGAAAAACTATATGTAAAACCCCTCAATATCTGAAATAAAATTCTTGAAGTTCTTAGTTGCTTATCAGGAGAATTTCTTTCAGTTTGGCTTTATCATGCAAAACCAAGTAGGCACCAGGGAGATGAATGCTGAAGTGTTCACCACTTCTTCCACTACCCCTCAGGCTGAATAGTTAATGAAAGAGATGAGTACCTCAGGTCTCTGTATTTTTTAGGATTTGGCATCAGGGTGGAGCTAGATACTGAAGGATCCAAGGGGTTATTACACAACATGACCTCCAGCCCTTGCTGTCATAATTATAATATGGAAATTGATATCCAGAAAGAAAAAATGAAAGAATTAAGTTTCCAGCTGGAAAACAGTTGTACAAAAGAGCTTGTGTCTACCAGGAATAATCTCACCTGAAACCTCTTATACAGCTAGAGCCACCACTTCTTTCAGGCTTAGTTTATCTATACACACAGGAAATGTATTTATTTTAAACATTAAATTATCAACAAATAAGTCAACTCTGTTTCTCTGGTGGTCCAGTTTCTCCATATTGTCAGGTAGTATTTTGATTACAGAAGGGAAAGTTCAGAAAGCTCTCTTAGTTGAATACATAAAAGGCACCATGTAAAGTGAAAATAATATTAAAAATTCTGTGAGGTCAGAACTCCATTAGGTTAAAAAATACTGAAATGAGATCATTCAGGGAGACTGAACCAGAAGCAACTGCTTTACCAAGCTGCAGCTGATTTCTATTTATTTTTTCCAGTAGATTCAATATGCATAAATAAACTATGGCTGAACTGAAGCTGACTCTTTTTTCCCTCTTTACAAATAGAATATCAGGTATTTGGAGGGGAAAAAAGAAAATGAGAAAGGATAATACAATGTTTGTTTCTAGAGGTAGAAACTCATATAATATTGTTGATTAAAACA
Source organism: Origma solitaria (assembly GCA_013397895.1). NCBI lineage: Eukaryota > Metazoa > Chordata > Aves > Passeriformes > Acanthizidae > Origma > Origma solitaria. The sequence continues at coordinate 903,799 of VZRL01002954.1, forward strand.
CAGGACCACTTATAAATAAGACTGTTTCAAAGAGAAGGTCAGAGATAGCCTAAGCAAAAAATTAATACCCCAGAATAAAATGTTAATGTTCTATCTGAAATGCATAGAAACAAATGCAATCTAATTTACTGACATTTCCAGAATTTCAGCAAAGATTGCTACATTAATCTGTTATGCATTTTCATAAATCTGAAACAGAGACAAATCTTCAGGGAACAAACAGGGTTTGAAGATTCTGAACACTTCTTCAAACTAGAGCAAGTTAGACTTATCTTTTTAAAGAATATTTGTGACTATTTTCTTTCAGGTAAATAGACCAAGACAGGAAAAATGGTCAAATATTACTTATAATTTCCTAACATCACTGAAAACTAAGACTCTAATTATTGAGACTGAAATTGTGGAAATTGCTCCTGGGAATTCAAAAGCCATAGTATGACAGAATAAAACAATACCCCATATGCCATATATTCATAAGAACTCTAAGGTCACCTCAGATTTTGTTCTTGTGATCAAGTTCAGACAACTTCTGTTTTCTGAACACAAGGTGACAGTAGTTATTGCACAGTATGTAGTTTTGTCTGTAAATCCTAACACCTCCATCAATGATTGTACCTGGACATTTTCTTTACATTGTCAATCCATTTGTAATAGCGTAGGCATGGAAATAAAGATGAAAATGCTTTTATGTTTCTAATATCCTTGCGAATTTGGTAGACTGTGTACACTATGTATAGGCAATATTGATAATGTGGCAAAGTGTGGTGTACATCTGCTTTCTAACTGGCTCAGCTCTTTTCTACCCATCTTTAAAACATCCGCCTTTCTCTGGGACTGCAATTCAGTTTGTATTAATTACTATGCTAGCTGGGGTCTCTACAATTCACTGGGGATGTGCTCTGTAGAAATTGGACAGTAAAACGGGTCTTTTGTGGTTGGTCTGGTTTGGGGAAGGAGTTTCTAATAAACCAGAAGGAAAGGCTCAACAGATACTTAGGGCCTCAGAAAATCTATCCAATGTCAGTTTCTACAAGTGTGTACCAGAAGTTTTGTGAGTTTTAATAATGATTTTTTAAACTTGTTTTAACCTTGTTTTCCTTGAAGTTCAAAGCTGAAATCAAAACCTGGGGAGCAAGACTCTGTAAAATGAAAAAAAACAAGGATGTATGAGGGAGACTGCTGTTGGCAAAACTAAAGTGATGTCAAATGCCTTCAACCAAAAAGTCTGATAAAGGTTCAGATGAAATGCCTGTCAAATTGTATCATTGCATCTATCCTGTTCCCTAGCACTGCCTTTTTTCGTGGTATTTCAGTATCTCTACTGTGTTGTTTGTCTCTCATTACTTTACCACGTCGCACGAAATGTATATTCTCTCCCTGTCATGGCCCTGAGGCACCGCCAGGCCTGCTTTTCCCTGCTCACATCCCAATCCTCCTCCCACCCAGACCACAGCCCCACACCCCATGGCAGCTCCCTGGGGCGGCAGCTCCTGCCACAGTGACATTCCAGCTGGGCTGTCTCCAGCTCCCACCGTCCTGCCCTGCCTGGCCGTGGACTCACCTGCACACCTATTCCCAGCCCGGCCTTGGCCATTCCAGCTCCCAGGGAGGTGCCCCATGCCTGGGGCTGAGTCTGTGCCAGCTGCCAGATCCCGGCTGGCTCTGTGGGACTGCCTCTGGCTGCCAGATCACGGCTGGCTTTGTGGGACCGGACCTGGCCGCCAGATCCCGGCTGGTCCTGTGGGACCGGCCCTGGCTCTGTGGGACCGGCCCTGGCTCTGTGGGACTGTCTCTGGCCGCCAGATCCCGGCTGGTCCTGTGGGACCGGCCCTGGCCGTCAGATCCCGGCTGGTCCTGTGGGACCGGCCCTGGCCGCCAGATCCCGGCTGGCTCTGTGGGACCGGCCCTGGCTCTGTGGGACCGGCCCTGGCTCTGTGGGACCGGCCCTGGCTCTGTGGGACTGGCCCTGGCTGCCAGATCCCGGCTGGCTCTGTGGGACCGGCCCTGGCCGCCAGATCCCGGCGGGGCCTGTGGGACCGGCCCTGGCCACCAGATCCCGGCTGGCCCCGTGGGACTGTCTCCGGCCGGCCGANCGCCAGATCCCGGCTGGCCCTGTGGGACTGTCTCTGGCCGCCAGATCCCGGCTGGTCCTGTGGGACCGGCCCTGGCCACCAGATCCCGGCTGGCCCTGTGGGACCGGCCCTGGCTGCCCAACCCTGCCCTGAGGGAGCCATGAGGAGCTCATGCTGCTCCTGGCGCCCTGGCCCCCAGGGAGCCGCCGGCTCTTGCTGCTTCTTGCCATGCATCTCTTTCTTTCTCAAGTGCAAGTCTGTGAAGCCATCCTTTGCAAGAAAAACAAACCACTAATAGAGCTCCCCTGCAGTGGACTACCATTATTGTGCTGAGATACACATGGGGAGACTTTCAGAGTTAAAAATGAAAGTACGCATCTCACGTAGGCCTACAACAGCTAAGCTGAACACTTCATGCTTGTCTTGCACCAAAACAGGCTCCTAATAGTCCAGGCATTTTTGTGGGGCTATTTCCATGGCTTTACCTTTATGTTCACCTCTCAGAGACTCCTAAACATCTTTGCCAGGCAATGCCAGGCTAGTCAGAGAGGGGTCTGTCCACTGCTGTGCCAGCTTTAAGGAGAGGTGCTGCAATGTGTTTCCATATTCATCAGCATCCATCAATATGTCATCTACTACTTATTTTATTTACTGTATTCAAGAGGCCCAAGATATTTTTCTTTTCAAAGAAAACAAACTGTGTTTTAAGTGAGCCAGCAAAGGCCATGGTATTCTATTATCCAAAGCAAATACACTTTGAAAAAAAAACATGGTACAACAAAAATACAGGAAATAAAAGATGTGGATTTCTAAACAAAGTAGCCTGACTAAGCAAACCAACCTGACTAAACAGATGCATAATGCAAAAGCTAAAACTTAGGTAATAAGCACAAGAAGGTCAGGAGAAGTGTCTTAGCTTGCCTGTTCTCATTATCCACTTTTATGCTAGTTTGAAGACTACTGAAATCAAACAAAAAATGTGAAAATTTTGTTGTTCCAGACAAAATAATGGTACTGATTTTTCATTAAGATGCATCCTTTCTTGCGAGGTCACACTCTGCTCTTCCTCCTTGTGTTTCAAGATCTCTTCTCTCCCTCCTGAATTTGTGATGCCAATTATTAGAAATTCTGAAATCTTGGTTTTTTTTTTTCTTTTTTCTTTTTTCTTTTTTCTTTTTTCTTTTTTCTTTTTTCTTTTTTCTTTTTTTTTCCCTTCACATTTCTTGGAATCTCTTTTTGCTCCAGTCTTTGAAACTAGTATCATCATCTTTGCTGGCTGCATTTAAGAGAACTAAGTGACAAAATAATTATGACTTAATAAACATAAAACAGAGCCTTTGCCATCCACAGTGAATGATACAGCACATCTAGAGACTTTTTTCAAAATAAATTACTTTCTTTTTAGATGAATTACTTCTTCTCTAATTAAGTCTTTCATAATATAATCAGAAAAGCCTAAAAGATGTCTTATCCTGCTTTACATCCTGTGTTCTAGGCCTGAATTTTGAGCCCCTTTGGAAATTTAAGAATGGTTTCTGGTCCTTACATAAATCCTGCAACATATTGCATGCAAGTTTTGAGTCCCAAACAGGCAACAGAAAACAACAAGAAAATGTGCTGTTACTACATTTCCATTTGCTTTTTTCTGAGTTATTTTCTTTGGATTCTGTGGGAGCTTGTCTTGCTTGAAAATTTATGGGTGGCAGTAACACTAACCTGTGAGTAGAGACAAGGGGAAATTCTGATTTCTTCGTTTTCATTTCTCTCAGTCTTCTCATCTCTCCAGCACAAAGAAAGCAGAGCTTGCTTTCCGAGTCCATTATCATTCAGGGTGCATAAAGTTAAAAAGCAAAATCATATTTTCTTATTCCTTCCCCAGTGTGCTGCTACAAGGGCATGGTTTAGTTCAGAATACTGTTGATACTGAGTTTTGTGCTGAATGAGACTCTTAGGAATAATTAGTATTCCAACAGGTCCACTATTTTATTACTGTTACATTTAACATACGGTTACTGCTACTGTACGCGGGACTCTATAGCTTCAGGAACCAATTCGGTGAGACCTCAGCTTGAACTGAGACATTACTAATTGCAAATTAATTAAGTTATTTAAAACCCTGCTGTGTAATGCTGATGCGAGACTGAGCTGGCTGTTCTGGCACTTCTGTGAAAAAAATTTAGGGGCTTGTAAAATGCAGAACTTTATCACAAATTAAATGAAAGACTCTAAAAAGAGAATGCTGAAGTTTTAAACTGATATTGTTTCGATCATAATTTAGTTGTAATGCAGTTTCATATTAGCTCCATTTTAAAGCCTAATTCTATAGTGATCCTGTGTGCTGTTATAAAGCATTACTGCTAGTCTATACCTCAAACTCAGGGTGTATTTGTTCAGAATTATTAATAGCTTTGATTCACATGCGATCATTCTTCAGCCTTGTACAGGGTCATCTAGGTCTTCATGAGTGTGAAGGGAATCCAGTAAAACTTTGAATTTACACAAATTTAATGGTATTTTTGAGGAACTTTGGTAAAACACTTTGCTTAGATTTTTTGATGTTCTGAGTATTGCTTTAAGTAAATAGGGTTTTTTTTGAGAAATCCAACCAAAATATGGGGTAGATAACTATCAATCAGGAAATAATTGCCCCAGAGAAATGACTGAAATAATTGTCAGTAATTTTATTTGGCCCAAGATTTCACTTTTATAACTTCTTTTGTCATTCAATTCTGTAAGTAAAAAATAAAACTTTAATAAATTCTAGTAGATTTCTGTCAGGATATATTTTAATTTTGGGAAATTATAATTCATGAGTTTATGACTTGTGACAATGTATATCTAACTGCAGATTTTTTTAAGCATACTATAAAGCATTTGAAATATTAACCACATGAGCAATTGTCTCATGGGTTGTGTGCAAAGGGTTGTATTGAATGATGTTACATCAGTCTGGTGACTGGTCACCAGTGTGGTTCTGTGAGCTTAGAGCCAGTGCTCTTCACCATCTTCACAAACACTTGGAATGCAGGACTAGATGATAACCCTTGTGGGCCCCTTCCAACACAGGATGTTCTATAACTATATTTCAGCCTTTCTGATTTCAGTAGTATAACTGAAATCAGTCTCAGATACTAATTATGGTGCATTTCAGCAATCAAATTAACCAGATAATAAAAAAAAAATCCCATTATGCAAAAAAAAAAAAAAAAGTGTTTTCATTTTCTTGTCAACTGTTAATGTCATGACAGTAATTTTTAAACAGAAATAGAAGAGGAAGAGATAAGGAAAGAAGGAAAATAAAACAATAAAGAGATTAAAGTGGAAAGAGGCAAAGAAATAAAGCTTTCAAGCTTCTCTGTTTCTCATGCCACTGAGACGCAATTCCACCCTTCGTCTGTTTCTATTTGAGTCACCTTTAAGATCACTTTTTCTTGAAGAACAGATCAGAAAAACACCTTTAAAAAAAAACTACCTGTAGTCACACTTCATATTGACTGTATTTCATTTCCACTATTCTCTATCACAAAGACATTTGTATGAAAACCTTTCTTTGTTTCTAAAAAATTAATATGCTTTAGCTTATTTCTCTCACCTGAAATAATAATCCTTCCTTTGTGACATCACTTTTCATTGTTGTGCTATGACTGATGCCACAATCTGAGATTCTGACTTCAGGTGGGACTAAACAGTAGAAGGAGAAGGAATAATACAGAACAAAAAGACTTAGTGTTTTCATCATCTTAGAATATTGTCAAAAAAAAATATAGAAACGAGATTTTGAGCCGAACCAGGATAACCTTAAGAAATTACAAGAAAACCTTATTTGCATCTTTAATTTACATCTATGATGTAAAACTGTAAAGCAATTCAGCTACTGTTCAAAATGCCACTTGGTGTTACTGATTTCAAGAAATAATGCCCCAATTCTAATATTCCTTATGGTACTTCACCTATTTAACATCTATTACTTTAGGCAGCCCATAGAAAATGCAGTGCAAAGGAACAATTGTGTGGTGACTTGTAATCTCCAGTATAATATACTTTAATAGACAGATAATGCTTACTTTTTCATCACAATTAATCACTAAAAGCATCATCTTTTACTCTTGTCAGGTTTGAGACCTTACGTCTACCCTGCTGTTAGATCAATAAAAAACAATGACTCATTCAGGCACATATAGTAGGCATGAGCAAAAGGCTGAGAGGAATTAATTCAGTTGTAGAAAATTATCCAGTAAAATACAATGTACTGAAATTGGACCTTCACTAACTTTGGGTGCCACTTTAGTAGTTTGATTTATGTGCTTCATCATCCTTTGATTATTTAAAGGAGATACCAATTTTGAAATCTCTGTGCTTCAAATATTAACAAGCATATCACTGTATATTTTTATATAATAATAAAATAAATAGTATTGTTATTATAATCTAATTATCACTTGTTGACAATTAATGTATATTTATATTTTTAAATCCATAAATAATGTAAAATATATATAGTGTACATTAACTGCCTGTATCTAATTGTCTAAATATATATATATATAAACATCTTCATGTTCTGAGTTCTCCTTGGTTGTTCATATAATTTCCTTTAAATATGAACTTTGTTCATAGTATGCTAGTATAGTTCAATTGTGTTTAGTCCCTTAAGAATGGGAATCTTTCCACTGAATAGCTTTTAGCTCTTCAAGAACCAGTATGATTGGAAAAAAATATATCTAACTTTCTAAGTGCTCTAGAATTGTAATATAAGGAAAACTGGAATGGGTAAAATTATGTGAATTGTGAGAACAAGATTTGGAAACAGAGAAAAACTGATGTGAGTTTATAATCTACTTTGGAAAAGATTGTTTAAGCTCTACAGAAGAATTGATTCATTTTGTGAAAAATAAAAAACCAGCAACCCAAAAAACCCAACCAAAAAAAAGCCCCACAAAAAACCCCCCAAAAATGCAAACAATCCTTCCTCCCAGAAAATAAAAAATACGTGAGCATAACACATCTATGAAAGGTAGAAATTATTTTCTTGTATGAAAAAGGAGTATGTCCTAAAATGTCCCCGAACCATTAATGGTCAGCAAACAAAATGTATATTAACAGAGAAGTGCAGTCTTACTTAGGTCACACACACATGTTTCTGTAGAAGGAATGCATTTATCAAGAATCAGAAGTTGGAGCAGTAAATCAGGAATGGTAAAAGGTCAAAGAAAATAAAGCAGATCTTCCTGAAGCCACATGGTCATTGAACCAATGTGTTTTCACATTCAAGAGAAGTCTACACAATTACAGCAAATAAACATGGACTCCTTATAAACAAAAAAACCCTGTCTCATTTGTTTCTTCTCTTCTCTGTTGACTGTCCCACAAGGGGCAAAAAAAGATTAAAAAAATCTCAATTGTTAGGAAATAAACACTAAATCAACAGGAGCATTGCAGACATTTACATCTTGCTGAGACTGAATTACTTTGCCAGCACTGAATTCTGTGTGTCTCCTCCAACAATGGTGAGATGGAAGGAAATTGCATTAAAGGGGAAAAAAATAAAGTAATTATTTAACATAGCCAGAAAATAAAAGCCAGCATGCAGTAGGTTTTCTCATACTATTTTGTCTCCCTAGGGAAAAAAAAAAAAAAAAAGATAAAAAAGAAGCTTACTTTCAAATTCCACAGTTTTTACTGCTCCATATGGTTTGTTTTTAAACAAGGAACAAGTCAGTGCCAAAACTGAATTATATTCAAAATTCAGTACACATGTATATGCAAAAGTAAATATCTTAATTTTCCAACTTTATTTCAGAATACAGGACATAGTCATACAACAAATTCAGGTGTTAACTGCTCTGTTTTGTTGGTAGTATATGGATGCATTTTGAGATGACATCACCAATGATAGCGAAAATTTACTCTATGAACTTCTGTAAAAAACTACATTAATAACAATACCTGTCATATATCTTCCCATAAGGCTAGGAAAAAGAAAAAACTGCATTTATCAGAAGTTACTATTCACTTTTCTGCAAGCTATATCTGAATAAAATAAACATCCTATCACCTGATGTCATTTTAACAAGGATGATATTAGTTACATTACACATAAGCACACATTGATATTTTAGTTCTGTTACTGAAACAATAATTAAAATTCTTCATCAGCTTTAAACTAAGAATAGAAGTAAGTCATATTTCATCATGGAACAATAAAATTATTTGTGTCTTAGCATCCCAAGGCTGCTTTGGGCACTGCATTCCTGAACTACTCAGCATGTCTATATTGCTACAGAACAGTAATAAAGGTGGAAAGTGGTGGCACTAGCACTGACAGAAAATGAAGCAAATAGCGCTGGCTCAACAGCTCGAGGGGGATTTCTGGAAACAGAACCATGGAAGTGAAGAAAAGGCCAAACCAATTCTGGCTGAAGCATTAGGCTTATTCTAAACAGGTTACTACTATATTGTAAGCTAGTTAACTGTGACATGAGATATAATTGAGTTTATGCTTACAGTGGGAATTCTCTTTAAAGTGTCACTGTGTGAGTTCTCTATGTACTGACTTATAGCCAAAACTTCTGAGAGTGACTACCGTATCGCCTACTGTATCCATTTCCCAGAAAGTAAGCCCACTCTATACCCAGAATTCATAGCCTCTAATGAAAAATCAAACAAATATGTGTTCTTGTTTTGTAAGAATTTGTAGTGAAATTTTAATTTAACTCATTAGGAAGGGATCATATTTTTATATCATGATTCAACTCTTGCCCTGAAGTAGAGAAGATAAGTCAATTTTCTAGAGGATAGTACAGAAATCAATTGTTATTCCCACTCTGTACTCAAAGAGGGATTTTACGATGAGAAAGATATCCCTAAAATAGTTGACCAGTACTGCTTTTTTTGTTTTGCTCTTTTGGGGACCATACAGCTGGAATTCCAGTCCTTTGAACCTTCCTCTGCTTTGTAACAAAGGGAATTTAACCCTCTGTTATCATGCCAAAAAAATATGGATGTGGAGAACCCAGAAAAATATTCTTTAACTCAAAGTAAGTGTTGAGGGGAGAGGAAATTTTTACTTTCTTTCTGTAAGGAATTTGACCTGTCTTTACATGTAATCACCACCTAAATAAACTATTGTCTATTAATCAGGTATTTTTATTTTTACTATGCTGTTCAAGAAATTATTACTTGCTATTTAAACAACCACTCCCTCCAGCTATAATCTCACTGAAAAAAAAATCTTAAATGGAAACACTCTGATTTCAAATTTTATTTGAAGCACAGGCTCCATCCAAAGAGGGGATTTAAAAATTTGTCCTTTGATGTTGACCCAACAAAGCATGAGAGATTCAGCCTTCAAGAGACATTCAAAATTCAGATTCTGAGATTTCCCCTTAATTGCCTCCTATGCAACCCCATCTTCTGACAACTGTGTTAAAATTAATAGAATGTGTAAAACCAGCTTAAAACACAAAGTACTACCCTCTGTGTAAACACTGTTGTGTACAAATAACTCTATGTCAGCAGCCTGGTACTACTGTTTTCTATAGGATTAAAAAAAAAAAAATTTTTCTGTAGTCTAACTGGTGCCCAGGCTGCAGGAAGCTGTGCACAGCAAGAGTGTATGAGGTAAGCATGAACAATGGGTCAGAGAAGAATCTATCCAGTTAACTCCTGGATCAAGTCTAATTCCTTGGCACCTTGGGTAGTCTCAGGTATAATGAAGTCAAATGAAGTCTGAGTAACAGAGTGGTGAAATATATGTCAATTACTAGAGAGAATTGGAATTATATATAGCTTCCAGATTTCCTGGGTAAACTTCTGTTAGTTTTTTTTTTTATATATATATAAATAGAAAACCCAGAAGACCATTATGGACTTGAAACTTTTTTATACCATAAGGTAATAACCTTTTCTTTAAAAAAAACCCCACAACAGTATTGGAAGTAATACATTAGAACTTCTCTGAAGAAGGCATACAAGTACGTTCTTCAAATGATCAAGTTGTTGATAATACTTTATCTAAAATTCAAGTGATTCACCCAAGGCAACAAGGATTTTTTACCCAATAAATTCTCCTTCATACTCTCCCATTTCCTAGGTTAGTGTTTCCTTCCATTTCCCAGATGTTCAGTTCAGAGGAAGTTCCTCCACTGAGGGATTAAGTGAAACTTATTTTTGGAGCTCAAAAACTGTATTTTTCAGTTGCCCCTTCAGAAAATAATTGTTGCGTACTCCAAATTTTGGCATGTGTCTGCCCATTAAGGAAGAAAACTCAATTAATACCATATTTTCTTCTTATCCGCAATTATTTCCTGTAATAATAGTAATAATAATAGTAATAATAATAGTAATAACAGCAACAACTATTTTTATTTCCTCTTATTAATATTACTTGGGCTTGAGTGAGAATGGAAGATCAGATACCCTAGACAATTTACAGTACTACTGTCAAATCACAGTTAATGTATTTATGTGTGTGTCTAAGCTTTTGGGACTCACAAATTGCACTGAGGGATTAAGTACCCCCTTTATGGGTGTAAATGAGCATGATTACTACTCTTACTTAGATCCTGACTGATAATCACTGATCTTATTGCAACTTCACTGAAGTCACTGTTTGTTTTCAGTCATACTTATGACACTAAGCATACTTTTCATCACACAGAAATAATTAGATATTCCTCCTAAGAAAGAGAAAAATGACACTGTATTCTGTTATCTGATCTCTGAATTAAAGAAATAATAATAAAATCCTTGAACATTAAGCACATCTTCAAGGCTCTTTTTATTAATGAATAGGTAAATAACAAATTTTTTTCCAAGATCATTAGTTTACATAGAAGAAAAAAAGATGAAGAGACTATTAAGATAACTAATTTAATGATTACATAATAAGATACTAAAGGAAGTTACTTCAAATTAGAAATCTAATTTTATGTTTGTTTCTGTTTTGCAGACTTCAGGTCATTGTAGACATGTCATAATTTTTGCAGGTAAAGCTTAGTCAAAATGAAAAGCAAAAAACCTCACTAAACAGGAAATGTAACACCAGAGCCTAGCCAACTGCTTTGATATTTGCAGATCTTGAGGGCCTATAACAATACCATTAGGTAATTTCATAATGTCAATCAGGGTTGCAAACCACATCTCCCATTGGGACATTTAGCACCTATTAATTTTGCCAAAGTTTTTTCAGACTTTTTAAAAAATTATTCGTTACGTTTCATTGAAATTCACTGGACTTATTCCTGTCTACAGCCCCTAAGTAGCCTTCCATTGTGACTGCAATTTGTATAATTTGTTCTCATGACAAAATATTTTTTCTTTTTTTTTCTTTAATATGAAATTCATTTAAATTGCAAATAATACCCTGATCCACTCAACTTGTTTGCTTATTGGCTGCGACTTCATATACCCAGTATATTGGGGTATAAAATGAGGAAAACATTAGTTCTGATAATTTTTCACTATCAACATCGCTGGTTTAGACAATTGAGGTGGACTAAGTAATCCAGTAATGTCTTCAGAAAACATAAACTACTTGGAAGCAAAACCTTTTTTTAGGTGTCCCTAGACACATTTACTACATTCAATGATGAATATTAGCTAGTGTATAAAAGATTAGCCAAAAAGTGGGTAATATCAAATTTGCCTGCTTTCTAAAGGTCTGTGAAAGAGTTCTTTTTATCCTTGTTTCCTTCTGTCTTCTTTTTCCTTTTATCCTCTCTCTTCACTTCCTTTACATTCTGTTTCAATGTAATTTTCCTTTGCTTTTGTTCTTCCCATTTAGATGTTTCTGCTTGCATATCTCTCTGTCTTGCACTCCACAAAATAATTATTCCTAAAAACAGTCTACCTTTTTTTTTTCAACTTTAGATGGACATAATTCATACTAACCATGTCTTCTCTTTCTCTTCTTGAAAAGTAGTAGTTTTATCTCTCTGCTTTGCCTCTTCAGATTCTAAACTTTTTGGAATAGGGCCCATCTTTTAAACAGTAAGAGATTGTTCAGTGGTGCATTGAACCCAGCAGGAGCCTTTAGACACCAAAGAAATATAAATAATTACAAAGCATTTCCATATGCCCCATCTCCAGCAGCTGTGAGCTCTGTAACAAGAGTGTGATGCTCCTGCTCTTGCGCTTGTCACCGTTCCAATCCTGCTGGCCAGTCTGCAGAAGAGCATAACATTTCTGGACACAGCTCTTCCTCCTATGCCAGCAGTGGCTGTCAGGCAGTTTCCACAAGATTTGAAGAACAGCTGGGCAAGGACTGCAGACCTACACATCCAGTGGCATGCTACTACACATCCATGCACAGTTCATCTGTGCATGATTGTCAGATATAAGAAAAAAAGTAATTTTAGTTTGTCAGCATTATCATTCTATGAGACATTCAGAGTTTGGTTTTGAAAATAAATATAGCACAGACAAGCTTCAATATTTGGCTCTTTAGCTGTAACTGTTGAGTCTTCAATTACTGGCAAAGCATATACTACACATGAACCTTGACTCCTGTCTTCAAAATGCTAAAGATATATTTAATCTTTTAATTCTTAGGTTTCGTGAGTTTTGACCTGAAAAGCATTTTAACTTATCATCTAAGGTTAATTATTTGAGTGCTATCACTTTAACCGCTTCACGTGTATAGCCTGAAAATAAAGACCAACTCATGCAATTACACACAGGGAGTCAAAAGAACTGAAACAATGTTTTTAGCCAAAGAGCTAGGCAGTAAGTCTTCTGTGATAGTAGCAGCAAAAATTGTGATATTAGGAGCATTCATAGGCTACAGCATTCGTCTTCAGATGTGAAAGTAGTAGAATAAAACACTATAGTATACCTAACCCAAAATTTACTTTCCAAATTCATTATTTATTTTCTCTGATATAGACATTAAGTGTTTAACATGCAACTAATAGGTGTGAGGCATATCTCAATACAAGTACAAAAGTAAATACATGAGAAAAATTGGTAGTAAAAAAGTGTATGTGTTGCTGTGGAGATCTGAGGCACAATGTTGCTAATAAAACTGTTTAAGTTATATCTCTAATATTTATCTATGGTAGCAATAAAACCAGATCATTATTTAGAAATGGAAGTGTAACCCATGATAATGAACAAACAAATTGCATATTCATGAAGTACAACTTAACTTGATTAATATTACTTGACAGGCACAGCTTTTGAAAAATATCTTAGATCTAAACTACAACTCCACAGTTTTAGAAGTAAAGGCTCATCTCAGATTTTGCACTCTCTTTTATTAATTTTGTTTCCAGTAATTTATAAATGGAGCTTATACACTAACTGCTGCTTTTTATTACAAAAGAAGAAGGAAAAAGCAGAAATAAATTCCTGAAATGAATTTACAGATCTATGTTTTGTTGGAAACTGGATGCCACCAGGTAAATTGTTCTTTCCCCAGAAGTACTTCAGATTTCACTAGGGAGCTATTCTTAGCAACAGAGCCCTTGAGGTTTGAACTCAGATATTAAAAATCAGTAGTCTTTTACAGAAATGTTACCCAAGAATCTTCAAAACCCCAGCAGCCAAACAGCAAATAAATTTTGTTCTCTTTCCCAATAATTTTAAACTTTATCCACAAAATCATGATTCTCTTTTTCCATAGTTATCTGTTACTTTTATTTATCCTTTAAAAATGACACTGAATCTTCTCACTTTAGCTTTGGGAGTTTAAGCTATGCAATATAGTATGATATTGTATATTAAAATAAAATTAGAAAAAAGCCCAGCTTTTAAGGATCATTCCAGAGAGATCATTAAAACTCTTAGTAACCAAGATCTTACAGAATGTTTATTATATAAATTAATTGTATTTTTTGGGAAGTCTGAAAGATTGTTTTATTTTTAACTCTAAGTTATTTGGAAACATTTACAGTAATTTTCAGTTTATCTGAGTTTATGATTGAGAAGCTGAAGATTATCTATCCAATAAAATCACATGAACAATATTATTAAAACATCCCATAATAAAAAATCATAGAATCATTTAGGTTGGAAAAGATCTCTAAAATCTACAACTGTGTGCTCAGTATTTTAAACTTTTTGCATTTGTATTTCCATTCAAGAGTCTTCTGGTTTTTTCAGTTGTGCAAAAGTTATGTTAAAGGGATGAATAAAGAAGAGATTATGAATTATAGAAATATAGGGTTTTTTTTGTAAATTTGTCTAGTGGAAATAGCAACTTTTCATTAGATCACACATATGAAAACATTGACAGAATGTAATACTTCATTGTAAATAAAATTGTCTTTTCTTTTAGCATTTAGTAACAAACATGATTGAAGTGTTTTGAGTCTATATATTGTTTCATATTTTGAGGACCCTTCTAATATAATTAATTTTTATGTTTCTGTCAGACTATGGTAGTATTTTATGAGATAAAAATGAACAAAAATAGGCCCATACCTTAGCTACTTATGTGTTCATGACAGGAGTAGAAATATATGGAGAAGTAGCAGAAAGATCTCCTTTTGCTACCACAAAATGACTCTTGACTAAAGATAAAATTGAAAACAGAAGACCAGTGAAAAAGATCAAAGTGAAAGATAACCCATAAAGTGCAGACAAACCCACCCAAAATTAGAGGTTGCTACAAAGACGACTGTCAATCCTGTTGCATGACGGAGTGAAAATGAGAAAGAAGCATCATTGTCACAGCTACAGTCCCTTCAAACACTTTAAAATAGTTGGAAATATTCTCTAGTATCTCTGGCATGGAGCAACTAGGAAAGAAATGAAGGGTTATTCTTCCTTCTTTTGCAGACATAAAGAGGCCCTTCCTTTCGAGCATTTGCCAGCAGTCCTGGCTAACCGGGGAGATCCCAGTGGTCTGAAGGTTGGGCAATGTGAAGCCCATCTGCAAGAGTGGCTGGAAGGAGGATCCACGGAACTACAGTCCAGCCAGCCTGACCTCAGTTCTGGGGAAGGTCATGGAGGAAATCTTCCTGAGTGCCATTACATGGCATGTGCAGCACAACAAGGCCATCAGGCCCAGCCAGCATGGCTTTAGGAAAGGCCAGTACTGCTTGACCAACCCGATCTCCTCTGATAAGGTGACTCATTTAGCTCATGCGGGAAAGGCTGTGGATGCTGCCTGCATGATCTTTAGTAAAGCCTTTGACCCTACTTTCCACAGGATTCTCCTGGAAAAACTGGTTGCTTGTTGTGTAAATGGGTTGCCACTTCTTTGGGTAAAAAAAACTGGCTGGTTGGCCAGGCCCAGAGTGATGGCAAGTGGAGTTAGATTCATCTGGAGCCCATTCACTTGTGCTGTTCCCCAGGGCTCAGTGTTAGAGCCATTCCTGTTTAACATTTTTATTGGTGATCTGCACGAGAGGACAGAGTGAACCCTCAGTAAGTTCACACATGGCATAAAGCTGGGCAGGAGTGCTGATCTGCTGAAGGGGAGGAAGGCTCTGCAGAGGGATCTGGACAGGATCCATGGGCTAGGCCAATTGTGTGAGGCTCAACAAGGCCAAGTGTGAGGTCCTGTGCTTGTGTCACAACCCCAGGCAGTGCTACAGGCTGGAGAAAAAGTGGATAGAAAGCTGCTGGTGAAAAAGGAGCTGGGGGTGCTGGTTGAGATATGGCTGGGTATGGTCTATGGTGTGCCCAGGTGACCAAGGCAGGCAATGACTTCCTGGCTTGGATCTGTTGTATTGGTGGCGTCTGGCTCCTCTGGCTGCCCTCGCTCCAGGCACGAGCTCTGGCCGCACCAGGCTACTAAGGCGGATATTTCGCCCCTGAGGTAGAGCTGTCCCAGGCGAGCAGGTCAGGCGCAGGGTGCCGATGGAAAAGGAGACGTGAGGAGATAAAGGGTGTGTGGGAGGGAATCTCCCCCAAGCTCTCCTTTATTAGGGTATAGGGTGCGGGTGCTCAGGACGGAGAGAGGGAGGAGAATCTCCTGGAACTGTCTCCGTGCAGCAACTTATAAGGGGAAAGGGTTAACCAACCGGGGAAGAGCCGGGGGGAGGGATAAGGCTACACAAGCCAATAGTTACAAAGAAGGGAGGGGTATAATTCAAATACACCAATGATACAACTAACGGAAAAGAACTTGCTGGAAAGGTGGGTGGATCCGGTGCCCTGGGCACACCTTCCCTTCTAGATCCAGGGGCGGGCCCAGGCACTCAAACCCTGAGGTCCTCCCACGGCAGGCGGAGCCAGCCTGGGAGGCTGAGGCAGCTTAGGGGTGGAACCACCACATGGATCAAGGACAGTGTGACCAGCAAGACTAGAGTGGTGATTGGTCCCCTGTACTGGGCAGTGGTGAGGCCACACCTCAAATCCTGTGTCCAGTTTTGGGTCCCTCACTACAAAAAAGACTTTGAGGAGCTGGGGTGTGTCCAGAGAAGGGTAACAGCTTGCGAAGGGTCAGGAGAAAGTCTGATGAAGAGGAGCTGAGGGAGCTGTGGTTGTTTAGCCTGGAGAAAAGGAGGCTCAGGGAAATTCTTATCACTCTCTACAGTACCTGAAAGGAGGTTGTAGCCAGGGGGAGGCTGATTTCTTCTTCCAGGCAGTTAATGACAGGACAAGAAAAAATGGCCTCAGGTTACACAGGAAGAGGTTTAGATTGAATATTAGAGGAAAAATTTATTCCCAAAAAGGATTTTCTGGCCTTGGGACAAGCTGCCCAGGGAAGAGGCTGAATCACCATCTTTGGAGGCATTTAAAAAATGTGTATGTGCAGGCAGCACCTGGTGACATGATTGTAGTGATGGACTTGGCCGTGTTGGGTTAATATTTGGACACAGTGATCTCAGGTGTGTTTTCCAACTTAAATTATTCTATGATTCTATAATATATAATTTGGCAGTTTTTACTACTTTTGTAATATATTATGCATGTAGAGTCACCATGAAGGCAATGGTGAAAGTAAAAAAGGGGAATTAATGTACCCTTTCAAGACATCCGAGGTGCTTCTGGATATTACTGTGAAAAAACCACAAAAAGAAAGGTTTCCTTGAGCTCATTTTTGCCTGCGTCAATAGGACTTCGTAGTGAAACTTCCCCCTAAAACCAAAAAGCTCACTCACCCACAGAACCAACCAAGGCCACTGTAGAAAGACATCAAGTTTAACTCTGAGATATGTGTCAGAGACTGAAAGAGTTCATGCCTCAAACATTTGTTACTTTCAATATTGGGGCCGGGGAATCCCGGTGTGCTGCAGCCTCTTTGGAGGAAGCGTCCCCTCGAGAACAGCTTCTCCAGAGGCTTCAGCAACTCCCCAAAGCAACAGAGTGATTTCAGCAAGTGCAGCAGCTTTCTCTGCTACAAGTGATTTCAGCAGCTCTGTGAAAACACCCCAAGGGCGACTCAGGGACCGAGAGAGGAGAGGCGGGTGCCCTATAGCAGTTCCACAAGACAACCTTTATTGTCAACAGAAATCGTGAAGGGAAGGCCAGGG
>VZRL01002954.1:921405-940998 GCA_013397895.1 Origma solitaria
TGATATAAAGTTTTGCTCATTATAACAAAAACTGCATAGAGAAACTACAACCAAAGAAGCTTCAGTGAAAATATCTGACTGGGACTTTGGACTGAAAGTCAAACTGCTGAAATTAGATAAAGGGAAATCTATTGTTTAATCATCTTAGACTGAAGGAAATGTATGCATCCACCAAGGCCAAAGCCACCAGCTGTGCTGAGAATTATCCCAGGCTGAGTTTGGGGTGGGGAGAGCACAGCTCACAAAGCCAGGGCTACACAGACTTCTTCCCCAGCCAAGTGGGGAGGAGGAGGTTTTGGGTGCAGTGGTGTAATCTCTGGTGAGAGGCAATAAACGCCCATCCTCCCTCCCACAAACTGGCCCAGCTGTGGAACCCCCAAGCCCACAGGCCACATCCATGGGACATTCACGTGAGAGGCAGCTCAGGGGGTGTCTTAATCCATCACAGACCCCCAAAGTGCTCGGCCTTGCCCCACAGGACTGCACGTGATGCAACAGATCCAGAGCCTGCTGCAAGAGACTGCCCCCTCCCCTGGAGGGACATGTCTGGACATTGCCACCTGGCCTGAGTGGATATTAACCCATGGGACTCTGTGCTTTCTGGGGGGACCATCACCACCAAGAAGACCATCTGGAGAGGATCAACACAACATCGCTGGGATCCACGGATGGTGATATTCTTTTATTCTGTCTGCCACTCTCTTTTGGGCCCCCCCCACCATTTCCCTACTTCTCCCTTTCTCTCTTTTCTCTCCCTCTCTCTGATATTTACTATGAAATAAAACCCATACTATTGACTGGCATATGGTCTCTTTTGCACCTTAATTCAGGCAGAGGTGTTTCTAAGAACCTTAATAATTGGATCATAACAATATGTAAGAGCACCAGGGCTGTGCCTAGGAAGTAGCCCTCCATCTTGCACTGGCTGTCACCTGGACTTTCTCCAGCAGGTGCTTGCTGCGAAGACTTGGTCTCCAGAGCAATCAGGGTCAGCCTTTTCCCTAGACATTTGCCTCATTTCTAGGCCATTCTTTCATGTTCACCTGCCCTGTACCCTTTTGGGTATGATTCTTGCTTTGATTCATTTAAAATCAGTGTAGATATGTTCTCTGGGATGTGCCACCGCTGCTTTTATGGCCATTTCTCTTTCACTACACTTTCCTTTGCAGGTTTTGAGCTTCATCTAGATCCCTGTCTTGCTCAAGCAGTATGTATACATTCTAAAAATTTAGAGCTCCTAAGCTCTACCCTGTCCTACCTATTGTACATCAAATTACACTCGTATTTCCGCAAACCCCTTTTCAGAGAATTATCAGCTTTGTTAGGAAGCCCAACAGTGAAATACTTGGATAAACTGAAAACAAAGCACATACATTGGATCCATTCTGTGGACCTTTTCCCAGCCAGCTTTCTTAACTCACTCTTCATCACTTCTATGATAAGTTTTAGTGGTATAAATGTAGTTTAAAAAATATAACTGTGTATGTTTGATATATCTATAGTCCAGATGTCCGTAAGGGCAAAAGAACCTAAAGAAAAGGTATTATGAAATAGAGAATAGCCCTAAACAGATAGTCAAAAAAGCATGAGAGAAGATTTTTCCAAAACATACAGCACATTTCATAACCTATATTTCTCTCAATATGCATGTTTAAAATAAAAGTATAACTTTCAAAATTAAAGCCCTAATTTATTTTATTTATATAAATAATTTTATTTACATAATCTGTCAAAACAACTGAATTACAATTACAAAATGAATTTCACTTGCCACCATCTGGCTTGTCATTAATGTGTGAACATCATCAAACACGCATGACTCTTAGGATGCATTAACACAATATATCATCAAAATTGTATTGCTTAGAAGATGTATATCTCAAATATAAGGCAAATTGACAATAAAGAATATATTCAGATACTTAATTTTTTTCTGGATGTTTCAAATAACTTAAGTTATTTAAATATGCAGTTGTAGTTGGGAACACTGCTAGATCTCAAATGCACGCATGTGTTTTAATATATAAATATTAATTTTCCAATGTATTACTCTTTATTTTTATTAATTATTCAATGTATTATTAATCTTTTTTTCATTCTTCAAGAGTGTTTAGAAACATGTTGATCAAGTTGTATAATTTTCTTTCTCATTTATGATAAATGTGATTTGGAGCTAAGAGTATCAAATTATGTTCCCAGTTTAAACCTTTGTTCAAAAAACTGTTCATGGGGTTTCACATTGTCTTACATTATTACAAGACATTACTTTCAGTAACAGTGATATCTGTCAAAGTGAATCTACCACAAAATGCATTATTGATTAGGGTTTAGTGAATAATTTGCAACAATGGATTTATTAAAAAATTTAGCCTATTGTCTGCATGTGGAATAGCTTCAAACAAAGAAATAAACATGCAAACAATAATATCCTTGAATAAATTTAGAAGCATTTAAATGATCTATTTTCAGGCTTTGGTTTTTATTTTGTTTAATTTGTATCATTCTCTGCAGCTTGCATGTTCATGAAACACCTTTTATGAACATCTAAAATACTAACTTATTGGTTATTAATTTCTGAAGTGTCAGATGTATCACTTTTTTATTATTATTATTTTACTTTTTTATTTTTCGTTAGACAAAGCCAGAAAGAATTTTCTAGGACCAGTAAAGCTTTTGCAACTATTTGTCTAAAATCCTGGCTTAGCATCTTTGAAATTTATTTTCCTCTAATGCTCTTGCCAGTAAAACTCAATCCTTCAAACATTCCTTCAGAAAGATCACCAAAGGGTTGCACGTATTGTCAAAGCAAATTCAGTCAAAGGTTGGTTGAAAATCTTGCACTGTATTTGATCAGCTGTGTTAAAAGAACAACTCATTCAAGTTCTTCTCAAGGCATCCCCTAAGAAAATCCAGGTTTGGAAAAGTGGTTTTATATGTGATTATTTTTTATTTGCATATTCATCATTTAACAAAAAGTTTTATGAATATGCACTTTTTAGTTAATTTTTGTTTAGAAAGAAACCATTTCATAGATCTCTGATGTTATTTTTTAAAATATCACTTGCTCATTAGCCCTAAGAACTATTTAGTGGTAGACAAAGCAATATCTTTGAATATTCTGAAGCTCTTTTTTTTGGTGGAAATGAAAGAATGTCTAACCTTTCCATATTTGTTCCCTGTTTTCCTAATTGCTATTATTTGCTCATTAGCCCTAAGAACTATTTAGTGGTAGACAAAGCAATATCTTTGAATATTCTGAAGCTCTTTTTTTTTGGTGGAAATGAAAGAATGTCTAACCTTTCCATGTTTGTTCCCTGTTTTCCTAATTGCTGATCCATGCTTAGGGAATTTATCCTGCTACAGTACACTTCTGCATATTCCACTGTATAAAAACCAAAAACTTGTCCTCACTAAAACAGTGATAAGATCACATGAAACTATAATAACATATAGAAAATACCCTCATTCTGCATATTAATTAAATTACTTTAGGATGACCATGAATGTGATTATATTAGGGAGAAACCAGTAGCTTAGCAAATTCCACTGCTTTTCAACAAAGTGAAAACTTTAACTTATTTGTACCATAACTGTAATTCATAAGTACCATATCCATTTGACGTCTAATTATGAGAGGAAAGGCAGAAACCTTAGCATACAGTTAAACTTGCATCAAAATTTCTAATTTGCATGCTGTGCTGAGTTTATTGTAAAATGTAGAAAACCTAAAGTTTTTCTCTTGGCACAAAACAATCTTTCTTTCATTGTTCTGCTTTTCTAGTATGTGAAATATCGACATTAGATACAGACAACACATAAAACTAAATGCAGAAATATAAGTATGGATTGCTTTTATGCTCCCAGACTTTAAAAATTATTTTGTCAAGAAAAAATATTTAGTGTAATTGAGATGACACTTTATGGAAGACTTGCACCTCTCCAAAGTAGCATGACTTAATTATTTAGTTGTATCAATGACTTTGAAAGGTACTTATTCTTTTGATAGAAACATTTTATCATTTTTCATTTTTCTGAACACCACCAAATACAGACAGGATAACATCAATTTATTTTATAAACTTCTACTTTTAAAATACTAAAAGCTCAAAATTAGCATTTCTTTTAACTTTTTAGGATAACTACACAAGACAAAAATATTCTCCTGTGATAATGTGTATCTGCAGTTGGTGCTATAAAAATTGTTAGAAAGTCCTACATTAGCTACTTTGTGCCACTGCCTTAAGATTATTCAAGTGTTGGTTTCCTTGAATGTTAATAAGGAGAGATATGTGACAATGTTGTTATTTTTTTCCTTTTTAATATGTGAAAGCAGTTAGTATTGAAGCAGTAAACTCACATTTTTTGTCTGAAGTCTGAAAGATTCAGAGGACATGCTAACAAAGACTGAATAGTGAAATATAATGACAGGAAAATTCTGACAAATTTCATAAATGGTAGAGACTTAAAGAGTTGGATAAATATTTATAAAGTACAAAGTTGAAAACTGCAGTCACTGGAATTCAACAGAAATGTCCTGCCACAGTTTTTCATGATAAGCCTTTATATATTCAGAGTGCTTCTCACACCTCAGATCTAAACAACAAAAGATATTTTCTTCCCTCTGGAAAGTTTTTTTTCTCACCACCTGAAAGCTTAAAATAGCAGTTAAATTGTTACAGAATATCAACTTTACCTTCAATATCCATCAATTTCTATAGATATAATCCTTTGTAATATAGGTGTTTATGTTATTACATGGCAAAACTGTTCTCATTTTCAATGAAAACATTAGAAGGGACTCAATTTATTTAAAGTGAAAACCATATTTAAAAATAATTATGAGGAGAAATGTGGTGATTCTGAATGTAATGTTGTGGATCTGCATGCATACCTCTCAGTGTTTTCTTGGCTAACTCTTAAATCTATAGGAAAATAGACCACCATATTCCCAGAAATTCTGTCTGGGAATGGAATCCAGGCTGAGAGCATTCCTTCTCATACTTACCAATATGAGGATTTCTGTGTGTTTCAATGATGACTGAGTTTTGATTTCTCATAAAAATATTCTGTACAAGGTACAAAAAATGAAAAGGTATAAGAAACCAGGAATTTTTATTTTTGCTTAATTTATTCTGTGGAAGTAAAGATAAAAGAGGAAAAAACCTCCCTCCTCCAATCCAAGCTGATACCAGAACAGGTACATTTAACAGAGGGTTAATATTCAAATATTACTTTCTTCAGCCTTAAGACCGGGGTGTACCAAAGCCAGCCAAAAGTGCCAGGAGATCTGTATGGATGAAAGGTCAATCGAAGAGATGAAAGAACAGTTGTGGAAGGCGGAACAGTTAAAAGAAGGGATAGGTAATCTGAGAGGAATACAGTGACACAGAGTGTCCATGGACATGGTTCGGAAAAGCTAAAGCCCAACTTCAATTTGGTAAGGGACATCAAAGGGAAACATATATAGAAGGACTTTTAGAAATACAAAAATGACAAGAGGAAGACTAGGGAAAATATGGCCCTGAGGACACAAGACATGAGCAAAGCTGAAGTCCTGGATGCCTTTGCCCCAGACTTTGCTAGAAAGGTCTGCCTTCAGAAATTCCAGGCCATGGAGACCAAGAGGAAAAGTGTGGAGCCAGAAAATGTTAACCCTTGGTGGAAGAGGATCAGGTTACAGAACGTTTTAAAAATTGGACATATACAAGCCCATAGGTCCCAACAGGATACCCCCATAAGTGCTGAGGTATTTGTCAGCCTATAAGGCTGTTGCCATTGTGAGGTCAGTCTATTATCTCTGGAAAGTCATGATGACTGGGAGAAGTTCCTGGTCATTGGAAAAGAGCAAATGCCACTCCTACATCCAAGAAGGACAAGAGGAGGTCCCACAGAACTTCAGGCCAGTCAACCTGACTTCATTCCTGGGAAAGTGATGGAGCAGCTAACCCTGGAAATCATTTGAAGGCACAAGGAAAAGAAAGTCACAAGGAGTGGTCAGCATGGCTTCAGCAAGAGAAAGACATGCTTGATGAACCAGACAGCCTTCTACAATGAAACAATTGGCCTGATTGATAGAGAAGATCACTGATTATTGTCTGTCTGGAGTTCACTGATGTTTTTGATTCTATCTCCCATAAGATCCTCATAGAAGAGTTGATGACAAGAGATTGGTCACTTAGAAAATTAAGGGACTGGAGCATCCTGCATACAAGGAAAGGCTCTGAGACACCTGAGATTCTAGAGAACAAAAGCTCAGGGAATCTCATCAATATGTACAAATATCTGACAGGAGTGTATAATGAAGATGAAGCCAGGCTCTTTTCAGTGCTGCCCAGTGATGGGACAAAAGGCATTGTACACAAGCTGGAACACAAGGTACTCCCTGTAAATGTTAGGAAACAATTTTTCCCTGTGGGACTGACAGAGCTGGGCACAGACTACCCGCAGATTTCATGAAATCTCTCTCCTTGGAGATATTCAAAAGCTGTCTGAGCATGGTTTTGTGTAAAAGGCCTCTTGCTGGCCCTGCTTGAGCTGCAGGGTTGGACCAGGTGACCTTCAGAGGTCCCTTACAGCAGCAGCCATTCCATTATTCCCTGACACCTCAGAGTATCCAGACACTGTGCACTGCGCATGTGTAGTACATGTCTGTTCAAAACTTTTCAGAACATATTGCTACTAAAGCATATTGATGGTCTGTAACAAACTGATTAAGTCCTTGGTGCTGCTGAAGACAGCCCATGCCTTGATAAGTTTGGATCTACAAGAAAATAAAGAATTACAAAGGCAAGACCTCTGAAAGAGATCCAGTGGTTCTGACAGAGTTATTAAACTATTTGTTGCTTAAGTATTTATATAAATTCTGGCTTAGTGTTTTGAATTTTATAAGAGAAGAATCTATATTATACAATTTCAACATGATATATAATACTATTATCTGTAATAGCAGTCTGCATAGTATAGCAAAGAAGAGGTGAAGACATGATCTCTTGATAATATTAGGGCTGTTACAGCCTCTGACGAAGTTTAGCACAGCCTCAAGGATGCTCTAAAATCTGCTGGTTTGTAAATGCCTCCTGGGGCCATTATGCTAAGAACAGTCAAGCCATGCCCTTGGCACTTGACATGCAGGAAGGACAGAAGATGATAAGGGTAAGATAAAACCAAAGATCAAACAGACAACACAAGCATCAAACAAGAAATTCTTAATCTGTATCAGAAGAAGGAGTACTGAAAGAAATTTAGCAGATCTGTCAGAGAACTAGTGGAAGAAAAAAAAATTATTAAGGAAGAGCATGATACCAATGAGAAGTTAATTTTTTTTTTTTTTTTAGTCTTTACCACTTGCTGTGATTAAGGAGTTGATTACTCTGGACTACCTTTCTAATAATAAGGATATCAAGGAATTAAAATGAAAGTCTTTCATAAAAATTGATAAATGTATTATCAAATCTTGCTAACAATTTTTTAAAATTTAGTTTCTGCATAAGCTGCAGGAAAAGGTTATTCAGTTGCTAAAAATTTTCGATTTCATATTAAAATTGATTACCATCCCAAAAGAGTGAATTAAGTGCTGTAGCTGTATTTTAAAATATTGTTAAGGATGATCCAGGCAGCCAGAGATATAAAACACTACTTATATACCTGTTTAAATTTCCTGAAATTATCTTTGATAAAAATTAAATTATTGGGAAATGTGGAAAGTCATTGTATTGATATCTGTGTTCTATTCTGCAGAAGGGGAAAGTCATTCTTCAGCAATCTGCTGCCATTCTTTGAATGTAAGCTGCTTTTTTTTAAGATTAACCTTGTTTAATAATGTTACTTTGTTGCTTAGAGTTTGCAAAATCTGACAATAATATTTTCATAAAAACAAAACTAAATAAAACAAAATTAAGAGATCTGAAGGAAATCTGAAGACAAGTAGAACAAGTGCTTTTTTAGCAAGTATCTCTGCAGTTAGACCTTTCACACACAGTATAATAAACTAAGGCTGCAGGAAGAATTAGTATGCATGATTTACCTGTCCCGTGAAAAATTCCTAACTACTAAAACAAGAAAATATTTTCTGTTAATCTATGACTGAGTGAGCAGTTTTGTGTTTTACACAAAGCTGAACTTTCTCAGGAAGGTTTTAAGGAGTTTTAATTCAGAAAATGTGATTCTTGTTGGAAGAAGATTCTTCTTTGGCTTAAACTTCAGGCAGGCTGATATGAAGCTTGTTTGTAAAATAATAGACTTCAAATATATGGACCGGTGATGCAAAAATAATGCAGATATCCCACAATACATTGGATAAAATAGGCTACTGTCACTGACATTGCTCTTTGTGAAAAGTCAGCATTCTTCTCATACATTTAGGCCTCAGAATGCATGTTGAAAATGATATACAGAAGTTTGATGATTTTTTCAGGAAGATAAAAATGTTACATTTGTGTCAAAGTATCTTTTCCTGACTTACTTGTGAGACTGTAATACAGCCCTATGTTTCCTGACAGAAAAATATGTATTCATTCTCCTGCTACAATAAATGCAATGGAAGCTTAAATAGTATTTTTAAATTTCTGCTGCTGGCCTATTTGTAATTTTTCTGTTATTCTGACATCCCTAATATATTTTTAAAATTTAAATTAAAATTAATTTTATTAGATTATTTTTAAAAGTATAATTTTCTCTTTATTTTGTCATTGCTTGCCATCTACTCACTGTACAATGAAGCCAGAAACTGGAAGGTGCCTTATAATCTGTCTCTGGACAGAGCTGCTATTTTCATAAAAGAAGGTGGTCACTGTCTTATCCACCAAATTAAACTTAGTACATTTAACATGCATTACATAACAATTATTACTTTGGTGTTTTTTAGATTTTTGACTCATTATGCTGAAATTATGGCAAAAAAATTAAAAAAGGGTTTAAGCAGAAAGCAAGGAACAGAATTAGCATTCACTATTGCTAATATTACATGAATTTCTCATATTACCTGTGTTAATAATGTATAGAACAAATGTATTTGAGGGAAAGAGCCATCATCAGTGTGCTCTTTTGTGCCGTTTTCTAATCTATATTTACCCAATATCTCTTAGGGATAATCCCTTTTACATTAGATTCTAATTTTCATGGTCCAGACAAATCACTCTTGGAAAATTTGTGGCATTTATCATATTATCACACTTTTATTATTATCATCGCATAACCCAAAACATCACTGCTAACCAGTATCAGTTCTATCAAAGACCTCAAACATTTTACTTAACAGAAATATCACATTTTTGCCTTTCTTTTTAATCAGGCTAATGATTTTAGCACTCATCCTGAAAGTTTAAGTGACACCAGATACCCCTTTTTTTTTACGCATTTCTACACATTAACTTAGCCTTTTGGGACCTAAAGGTTAACTTTTTTCAAGGGTCAGTAATCGTCAGATTGATCTCCTCATTTTGGCAACCAGCTCACCTTATCTAATGCAAATATTGATCTAGCACTATCACTCCGTAGCAAATTTAAAGTTTTGGGGCAAAATCGTCTTTACTTCTGACTGGGTCATTTATTTTTTGAAAAAGTATCTACAAAAGATACAGCACACACAGGAGCTGAAAGGAAAGGAGAGAACTGAAAACTTTTAATGGGAATCCAAACCTTCTACTGAGAGGTTGGACAGGTCATCTCCCTTAACAAGACAGATAGGAAGTATTCATTTCTTTTAAACTGACATTGGGAAGGACAAAATGTGAAATAGCTTTATTAAAAGAAAGGACTTGAACTCCCACAAAGGGAGTCATTAAAAACAAGTCTGTGATACAATGATAGTAGTTAAATACAGTGCAATTGACATTATAATTCCTAGCAGAAATCTACTGACTATAGTCAGATATATGATGTCATATTCTAAAATTAAATTGCAAGAATCTTCTGTTAATTATTAAGCTTATAGGACCTTGCCCCACTGTGCAGGACTACTCTAATGGCTTTTGCAAGAAACATCTTCAAAAATATAAAAAAGTCTTTAGATCTTATATAACAGACATTTTTAATCTATATAAAGATTTTAAAAAATGCTCAGTATTTCTGTAATTATTCAGAGCCTCACAAAAGGTGAGATATTTCTTAACTATTTCACAGATTTTTAGTGGAATCCCTTTAAAAGAGACTCAGAGAAGATCGAGGAATACTGTCTGTTAGTTCCAAAAGAACTCAACCATTTGACAAAGTTGCAGAATTTCCACCATTCCTATATAAACACGTAAAGACTCAGATGCAAATTAGGGAGATTATTTTGTTGTAAATTTAGAGGGTAATGCAGTTCTATATCCTGGCGTCATCAAGTCCAAGTGCATTTTAGTTTTACATTTTAGCAAAGACAGCAATCAGATTAAGGATAGCCTATTAATATTCCTTACAGATAATAATCAGGTGAATTTATATTTCATATTATATGGAATTTCTTGCAAGTGTCTGTCATGAATCCTGGGTAACATTTTTATCCAATACAACTGTCTTTAGGAAAGAATTGTTCCTCTCGGTACTTCAATATGTTTTGTGTGTTGTCACTCAAATGTCACTCAGAGATTACAAAAGCTGACAAACATATGTGAACCCACAAACCACAAAGATCCACAGTTTTTATCTTGTCATTTGTCTTTATGCCATCGACATGACTTTCCCTCTAACTTTTGGGAAAAATATTTTTTCAACCATCATGAAGAGAATGCAACAAACATTTGAAGCAGAGAGCACGGACTGGAATGCATAGCAAGAGTCCAGATAAATAGTAAACTCTTCAAGGAGAAAAGTCCATATTTTTTTAAAAAACTCATATGAATGCTGATGGACTACTTTGAAGACCAAATTTAAGCCAAAAAGTCTTTGACTACCACGACAACTGAAAATTTGAAAACCATAATTTTCCATTGAACTGACCCACTGTTTTAGTGTTTCTCTGAGGTTTTTTTTCCCTCTCAATGAAGATGAGACTATACAAGTGAATTTCCTGGGAAACTATCCTAAAATAATGCTGATATCAGGGGAAAATACTATTATATTTATCTCATAGTTTTCTTTCCTTTCTTCTTAGCAGCTCATACTGTGGAAATTGTTCAGAGCAAGGAATCAGACAGGCAGTAGAGATTTCTAAGTTGAAAAGCCTTGTATTCATGTTGAAGTGAGCTTCAAAGGATCTGAAATAGAAAACTTGCAGAGTAGCTCCAAAGCCATGGCAAAACATTTTAATACATTCCTGTTGCAAACGTACAAGTTATATGTTTAATTCATTTTCCGTGCACAGCGTACTGAGAGCAGACCATGTGCCCACTATTACTTGCAACTTTGGTGTCCCCATCCACTAAAGAGCAGAGCAAAACTACAATGAGACAGAGGCAGGGAATGATCAAAGATAGAAGTACTTCTGTAGAAGGCGATATTAGATTAGGCATCTTTAGCTTAGAGGAAAAGGACCCAAAGGGATATGTTCTTGATGTATAAAACAATAAAAGCCATGAATAAGGAGGCTAGGGAGCAATTAGGCACTATTTTTGTAAAACAAGAACACGGGGCACTAAATGAAATTATCATCCAGAAAATTTTCAGCAAACAAAGGGAAGTGCTTTTTCACACACTGCATAATTAAATTGTAGAACTCATTGCCACAGGATGTTATGGAGGCCAAAGATATAAATGGATTCCAAAAAGGATTAGAAATATGAAAGGAGATCCATCAAAATCAACAACCACAAAACACCCAACCAACCAATCAATAACAACAAAAAGAGATAGTACTCAGAAAATATTTCTATACTGCAGTGCCAGAAACTGTAATTCTGTATTTTCCCCGTTCGTATACTCTGCTTTTCCCAGGCCTCTGTTTCTGACATCTGTCAAGAAAAGCAGTGACATGTAATCAGTTCTTACTGAATGGATAGCCTTTCTGGACATGCCTGCCTGGAAACACTTGAATGGAGGAAGGAGCAGGATGTCACTGATTTAAAATGTTTTCTTACACCATCAGAGGTCCCCACCAGAGAATCCATCAGGTCTTTGTCAGATGCAAGAATCTGGCATACAGTATGGCTGTTTTGCTACAGCTACAGGATAACAAGCCAAGCAGATACGATCTGCCCTGACTTTTGGGCCAGAATTTCTTACCAAGACTCACTGTACCTTTAGGCTGTTATAGCCAAGATGTTAAAATGACTGAACCACAGAAATCTTATTCATTATGTCTGAATGATCATCAGCCTCTGAGGAAAAGCAAAAGTTTATCTAAACACACAGAAATTTTCTGAAAGTTTTTTCAACAAGAGAGAAGTGTAGGACTTAAGCAAATATTTAACCACTAAGTCAGTTCTTTGAAGTACTCCTATTTGAACCAAAAGTCGTTGAAGTGCTTTGGAGTTTTTCAACCTCCTTTGGCAAATTTTGAATCAAACTAGCAGCAATGATAAGCATTGCTACAACTTAAACAACGACTTCATGATCAGTTAGAGCTGCTTTTTTTCATCTGATAAAAACAGATTTCTTTACAGATTAGCTTTCAGTACCTCCACACCTCCTCTCTGAATTTATTTATCTTTTAAGATTCCCCACAAAATCTTGATAAAAAAGCCATTTAATTAATTTTTTTAAAAACAAGACAGAATAAAATGGTGTTGGTTCCTAAAAAAACCCCAAAACAACCCTTCTGCACTTAAAAGTACCAAAGATTATGACTTAAACAAGTTGATAGTACTAACAAATCCTAAAACTAAATTAATCACGGGACTACTAGTTGAAGACAGAGCTACAAATTTAGTACTTTGTCCATTCACTGACAAAAAATTGTCCTTATCTCAAAGAAAATGTATGTTTTGTATCAAAGAATTTCCTAGCAATTTAATCCTCAAAATCTTCTATTAGTCAGCCTCCATCTTTGTCACTAGACCCTCAAAACAGGACATATTTTACAAGAAACTAGAGAAGGCGTTCATAATCTGTTTTTTTATGAACATTAGCTAAAACTCATAGATAAGAGGTTAGATGCCAATTAATTTAATCTACTTAAATGCAGGATGGAATATTGTATAGCTATAGCAGATGAGAAGTATCCGGAATGTTCAATTTTATCTGGTAAGGTTATCAAAGATACAAATTAAAGAAAAAGATCTGAAATTATTTAGAGTTGTGATAATACCTGATGGTTTATATTATGTAAACCTGCTTTACTGATTAAGTGCCATTACACACATTTAGCAATTGAAAACAAAACTATGCAGACTACTCTTAAAGAATGTAGATCGTGTCTATCCTCAGGTGATGCCATTGTGCAGATTCATTGCACATTTGCTCTCTCATATGACATTTTAATCACTGTTTAAGTAAGAGTATGTTTGAAATACAGTGAGCAGATTCAGGAAAGCTGGACTTTGACAAAGAAAATCTTTGTAATCTGTAGCATAGTATTATCCCACCCTATTTCTGAGGAAACTTCAGGACAGGTAAGCTACATAGAATGAACTTGCAGAAGATTCTACGACTGGGAAAATGCAACTATATGTCTGCTTCATCTAAATATTTTATTTCTCTGAACTAAGGATGAAAATCAGTAAACTTCTCGAACATGCCAAACAACAGAAAAGGGTTTGAAAAAAACATAGTCTAAACTGCGTCTATACTTTTAAGTGCAGGAATTGATGCTCTGGGCGAATAGTGTAGTTTTGGAGTAAATGTGTGTGAATACACACAAGTTCAGATTCTCACAGATACAGTAATGACATTCTGTGGAATTTTACAGAAAGACATTACAGGGAAAGAGGAGACAAATTTCTGAAGAAGGCAACAATTCTTGCAGGTGGAGAAATCTGCTACTGTATTTTATAGTCACAAAAAGTAGGTTTAGAGATTACTTCAAAAACCCCTCTCATTGTGTCAAGCAGCCTTCTTTTTGAGCTTAAACTGTTGGTGATCTCTGACTGCCCAAATAAATTTATACACAGTCAAATCAAAGAACTCCCCCATTTTTATTTTTTTTTAAAATGAGGGCATCAGACTTCTGGTGCAAATCAGACAGGAGCGATCATTTTTTTTTTTTCCCCAAGCTCTGCATAGTGCTGTTCAGAAACAATTGAAATAATATTTTCCAAGTCTATCATTGTTTGCTGTCACTTTGCCAGAAAATAAGACTTTTTTTCTATGAGGTATATGGTGATGGAGGGAAACTTATGGGAGAGGCAGGGGTCCTTTGAAGTAATTTTACTGACAAATTCTGATATTTCATAAGAAATTCTTAAGTGACTTCCCAGTCTTTTCTTATAAAGCTTTGGGGTTGTGTTTTGGTTGGTTTTTTTTTTTCTGTCTCATTTATAACAAATCTTTTTGCAATACCTTTATTGCTTACTTTTACCACAAGCATTAATGAATCTAACATATTTTAGCAGTCAGAGAGTGATTTTGTATTCCTGTGTAGGGCTTAAATTTATATTGCTTATGATCTTTGGCTTTAAAATATGCACTTTAAAGAGAAAGAAGAGTTAAGCTATGGCATTTTTGGTCATATGCTTAGGCACCTTCTAGTTGGTTTTTGTCACAATTTTCTTAATTTTCTGAGTTGTAATAGTATAATTTTAGAGGTATACAGTGAACATAATGAACTGAAATCTATACCACTTGAGAAGAAAAAGGAATAAGGAAAAAGAAATGAGACACAATAAAAAAAATTGGAATTACTGTCACTGAAAAAGGATCAAGTCTAGAGATTAACTTTTTCTCTTGTTCTACCTCATGAGGGAGTGAGGCTGCCAATCTTCCCTCTTCCACACAGGATTTGAAGATAAGAAACTGATACATTATTCCTTTAGGCGTTTGGAGAATCGTGTAAAATACTTATGCAGAGTTTTGCCTTGGGTCTTCCATGCCTTATATTACAACAAAATCCAGAGCTACTCTGAGTGATTATATTCACTATTAAACAATCTGCAAACCTGGCTGGATTGAAATATTTATTTCACCAACATTCATGACCTGAGAGACAGTGATAAGTAAATAGGCAGATTATTCACTTTGCTTTTATGTGACATAGTATATTTAATTTACTGTTGAAAACACACACAGAAAGTACAGTAGTGAGAGCAACTTCTTAATTATCACTGTAATAGTGACAATGAGACTCTGTGTTAACTTGAACTACTCAATGTGTCTGCTTTGAAAGTCTGCTTGGGAAACAGGTACACAGAGGTTCTCTAAGGTCAAGAACCATAAAGATCTATAGGCTGAAGTGACTTTGGGTAAGCTCTCAGTTACAAAAATGCTGAATGCTTGATGCTTTTCACCAGCAAAGTGAAATTACTGTTATAAAACAATCATGAACACAGAAATACCCACAGGAGTCAGTGGGAGGTTTGGAACTACACCACACAAACCTTGCACTTGCAGAGAAACACATCCTTATTGCAGCTAGATTCTGTGTCTCTGAACTTGGCTAGTATAGGGCACCAACACAAAATTTTCTTCAGCAGGGATCAAAACCATGTGATGACATTTAAATACAATCAAATGATTATGATATTTTTGTTAATTCCATAAAAATAAAAATATAGGAAAACCCACTTAGGTGAATTATGCAGTAGACACGCTGGATAGGACACTTAAGCTTGCTCTGATTCAGTGGCCTCTCTGAAAGGCAAATGGCAGAACAGTGTGATGAATACTTTTCTTTCTCTATTTAGAATCATGATTTCAAGTATCAACAAAATTTAATCTTTGTGTTCCTAATGTCTACTTCTCATTTTTCGCTTTCTTTTGAAGAACAAAGAAATTTTATTTGACATATAAGGAATCAGCATGTATGTATAATAAAGCACCATTTTAATTTCCGTGTCATAAAACTCTGTCTTAATCTGCAAGCAGATGAAATAATATGAAGCTTCTGGACACATTATTGGGAGAGAAAATGAAATTAGAGGTACAAGATGCAGTTATTCAGAAAGAATACAGTTCCACTAGGATGCAAGTAGATATTGAGATAGAGTAACAGAAGGAATAAAAAGCAACCGTATGAGCCTAATCTTAAACATCCCATAAACTCAACAGCAAAGGCTTTCTAATGTGTGAGTAAACACAAAAATATACACAAGGTTCAGAAGATCTTCCTGAGGATATGGAAAAGAGTCAAAAGCTTTGGTTGCCCTAAATATCCATGAAATAGATTGTCATATGAAACAAATACTACTGGCCCTGAATAATTAATCAAAGCCATTTTGTTATATAGTCAAACATAACTGCAGATTGTAATGAGCCCTTTAAGGAAATGTGCTTACATTGCCTTTAAAATAAAGTATTTATATTCCCACAGAAAAATTAAAGAGAACATGTAGGAGTACAAAATCCCACAGAGAAAATATAGGACTTTTAATAGAACACTATTTAGCTAAGTGATATGAAAAGAAGAATAGGAAAAATACAGACTATGTAAAGGGTGAAGATTGAGACAATGATTTTTAATTAGAACTTGAATGAACAAAATGAAAAAATTGATAATGTAGGCTGGAAAAAGTAATACCTTTTATTTGGTCATCTATAGAACCCCATCATCATAATGTTCAATTTTCAGAGCTAATTTTCCTAAGAAGTATAAATGGAACATAACTATCATCATTAGGCAAAAAGTAAAGCACCGGAGCTTCAAGCGGAAAAGGTGCACATATGTCTGTTTACACATTTAGATAAAGATGTACTATTTAAAAATTCAATATTACATTTTGGAGTACATTTCTCATTGCTTTAATAAGTAGACCTTGTGGAGAGAGCCTTTGCCATGAATTTGAGAAAAAAAAGGACTTTCTCTCCCACAGCTCAAATAACTCCTGTATTTTCCCAGCTTTCCCCAGAATTTCCCCGTAAAATGCCGTGAAGAATATCAGTTCTCTGTGCATTGTTCACTTGACAACTCTCTTTACACAACTTATCTTTTCTCCCACTCTTATTTTGCTGTTTGAAGGAAGGCAAACTGAACCTTCAAAGCCATATATTAAGTTTTCTGATTTTATTAAAATTTGTTTTAATGAAAGTTTGAATTTTTTCCATAAATTTAATGTGG
This sequence comes from Origma solitaria, assembly GCA_013397895.1. NCBI lineage: Eukaryota > Metazoa > Chordata > Aves > Passeriformes > Acanthizidae > Origma > Origma solitaria. The sequence continues at coordinate 938,468 of VZRL01002954.1, forward strand.
GTATTTTGTAAATTTTTTTCTTCCTTCCAAGTCTCCACTCTCCCTTTTGCCCAAAACCATCACATGATAGGGAAAATTCAGTCATATAAACAACAGTTAAATGATTGGGTAGTATAAATAGCAAGTAGAACGGTGGATAGACTTTCTTTAACTGGAATTACTAAACTTGCAGTTTGTGTCCTTGTTTATCAAGTTTAACAAATATTTCTAGCAATAATTACTTCATGTCTGCTTTTATGATGTCTCAAGCAAGAAATCCAGTAAATAAATTTCAGAAGCATCAGTAGTTGCTTTCAGTGTTTTGGCTCTCAGCATATGCTCCATCAGGCAAATAAGATAGATGATCTACTGTGTGCCATGATCCTTGCATTTCCTATATTAGTGCCCTCTCTTACAGGTCAGAAGCTCTTCACAGTATTTCATAAAGACAGGGTTAAATATGCATTTGCCTCCATTTATCCTCCAGCTGTTAAAAAAAATATTGATTATTATGTCATGCTGTTTAAAGAAGGACTATGAAGATTCGCCTGTTTAGGCCTGTGCTCTACTCAAGAATGGATATTCTTGAAGAAGGAAAAAATGTCTTATTCTCTTTTTTTTCACAGTCAAAGACAAAACCCTGATCGATCAGTTTTGGGTTTTTTTTTTTTGGTTGGGCTGTTGTTTGTTTGGTTTTTTTTATTTTTTTCCCCCCAAATTTTCCTAAGTGGGAAATATAACTAATGTCTTTATTTGAAAAGTAGTACTTTTTGGTCATTGTTACCAGGGCCAGAAAACACTGTGTGAAATTTCACCAGGGATCCTGAAGATAAGGGTAATAGATTTATAAACAATGTCTCCATGTTTGGATAGACCAAGTATATGTCCAATCCAAGCACTGAGATCTCAAATCAGAAACCGTTGTTACATATACTGTAATTTTATTTATTCTTTTTTTTTTTAAATAAGGGGAAAAAAAAATCCTAGTCTAAGCAATAGACTCTCAAATAACTTTTTTTTCCCCTGTTGTTTGGTTTGGTTGCTTTTAAAGTGCAGCTAGGATTTTAGCTGTCTTTGTAACTAATAATTGATCGAGCGGTCTTAGAACTACAGCATAGTTATAGACTTCAATAAAAGAAACACTAGGCTGTCATAGTGTTCAGTTTCTTCTAAGAATGAAGCTAGGTTTTCTGACACTAAAATGCAGTGAAATTGTAGCTTGCAGATGAATAAGAAACATGCTTATATATATAATTTTCAATCTCTTGCAGAATATTGGGTACAGAAACACAGCTGTATAATAACTAGTAATTCATGTGACATTGCTATATTTGTTGAAAGATTTCCTCTTACAACTGTTTTTAAAGTTGCTTTTAGATAATATTCCTTCAAAAAGACATTGTCCTTATTTTGTTTTCTTAGATATATTTGAGCAAAGCGGCATTGCAAAAAAATATGTAATATAAACTTATATACGTTTATGTAAAGTTTATTCATGGCATAAACTACTTTTCTTAAGCAATTGAGATGAAAGCAGTTGATCCCCTATATAGATGTGTCATGCCTATCAGATATCCCCCCACATTCCTCTTGCCAGATGCAGATATGGGCTCCCAGAGGTATTTTCCATTGTTTGTCAGCTGCCTGGTAGCAGGTAGGAAACTCAAAAATATTCTTGGACACTTCTGGATCTTGAAGTGGGTCTGGAAAATATGTTTAGGTATATGAATCAATCCTAATAATACCAAAATATGTTGATAATTAGTTACATATTTTCTTCATGGTTTATACATAGAGTGGGTCTTGGGGTCCTGAGGTGAAAAGATTTACAAAGGATAGATTTCAAAGTTCTCCACCAGAAATTAGTGAAAGCCTCATTTTATCCGTTATCCAGAAATTGAAGGTGTGTTGCACAATTTTCCCTTAATCATTTCCTGACTTAAAGGAAGAGTATCTGTATTTCCTGATTTATTTATTTACTTTGCTTTATTGGTTTTTCATTACAGTTTTATGTGCATGTATTTGAGAAAGAGAGAGAAAGAGAGAGAGAGAGAGAGAGAGAAAGTCCTCTATTCTCTTGTTGTGATGTGAGAAAATTTTTTTCTGATACTTTCCTAGAGATCAGTGAGAGATTGAGAACAATATACACAAAGACCAAATAGTCTCAAAATGCACTAAAGAAAAAAGGGTTTCTTGCCATATATATTTATAATTGTCTCTACAGGAAGTCTCTTTTTGGATATGAAGAGTAATATCAAAAGTTTGGGTTTTGTTTGAAGAGTGAAAGTACCCGGCTGCATAAACTCCAGGAGTTATATTTTGTGGAGTGATTATTTTGGTCTAGTAAGGTTGGTGTACTAATTTCTGGCATGGAGAAATTTCTGCATATGTTCTTCAAAACCTGTTTTTTCACAGATGAGAGGGAGATGTGAAATAGCTGGAGTGCTGTACATAAAGAATGAGGTATGTGTGTACGAAAGAATCGACATGTGACTAGTAGGACTTGTAAATTGTAACAGTGAAATGAGAAAAAAACTTACATATATATATAT
>VZRL01002954.1:941008-1140212 GCA_013397895.1 Origma solitaria
ATACAAGAGGGAAGTGTGGGCTTTCTTTTCTTCTCTCTTTCAAAAGAAGAAAACTAAATTCCAACACATTCTGCCATAGTATAATGATGAATGTCTTGATGTACCTTTACTGCTAAATGCCTAAACTAGAATTCATCCAGCCAGGTCATTAATAGGAGAGCTCAAAATACGTAATATAAGTAATATAAGTAACTATTATTGAGCAGCTACTCAAGTGCACTAATAGAGGTGTGTCCTGTGAAAAAAAAAAGGGTGATGCTATTCAGAATAATAAACGAAAACACTAAAGAGCTGTTACTGGGTGAAGATAAACAGTTTTGAAATATTCTTATAAACACATAACACCTGTAATAGCTAAATCCTGTTCTCATTTAAATAAGATTAGGCAAATTGGTGTAAGATTTATTCTCAATAGCATAATACTGGATTCTGCAAGTTTGAGAAAAGACAAAGAGCTGGAATTTTCCAATACGATGCCTGTGAAAAGAGGTGGCACATCACCAGGGCCCCTGTCTTTGTGTCATCAAGCAGACAATTATAACTGTAGTTGGTATACAAGATTGTTATAATCGACATTGTGTTTCAAATTACGGAAAGGCATTTAATGATTATATTCTTTTTCTTTAATCTCCTTTTTGTCTTATTTAGTATTGTTTTGCAATCTGCTTAATAAGGAATTCCACCACATTAAGATTTTAGTGGCTGTAGAAGATATTGAAATCCTAGAAAAGGAGAGAATGGGAATCAAACCTGTGTGTTCTGTGTCTGTTGACTCAATTGATTTATGTTTGTGCCGTATACCCATGTCGTTAAGGATCTGCTTCTCAGTTGAATAAGAATTGAGTAAGGTCCTTAGTGAATTCCTCAGGTACACAAAGAATTGTTCAGGTCCACCTTCTTTACTATAAATGATCTTACAGACTACATTTATAATGTTGGGGTTTTTTTTGTATTTTGTATGCACTCTTCCTACTATTAAGCATTTATAATGTTGTGGCATCTAGAGACCAACAGGCTTGGGCAAATGTATAAAAATGGCACTCCTTTGCTCAAAGAGATGACAGTCTCAAAGAGACTGTGTAACAAGTGGAAGCAACAAGCACGTAGGCAAAGGGCATAGCTGCTGAGATGTGAAGAGGTGGGAGGAATATGGTTCTGATCTAGTTGCAATGCTATCCCAACACATTGTCTGCAAGTTCACTGTGTACCTGTTAAATTTCACCATACACAAGTTATAAATGCATCATTTCATGCCCCTGAAGTGCCTGTATCCTAATGCAGGCAGAATGGGGAGTTAACACCGTGAGGGAAAGATCTGTCTGCAGTTGAGGACTCTGGTCTTGTTGGAGACATGATGGGGTGGCTCCTGTGTCTGGAGAGCTGCAATGTAGAGGGGGGTATGGGCTCTTTAGGAAATATAGAAGGAAAACAATGAGGAGGGAGAGTTTTCTTTTTCTAAGAGAGCATCTGGAGTGCACAGACCTTCGCCAGGATGGATGAGGAACCAGTTGAGAGCTCATTTGCTAGAATTTAAAAAAAAACCAAAAACTCACAAACATGTAAAGGTGACATTAAAGTGGCTTTCTGCTATTGGCTGCCTGAACAGGGAAGAGCAGTGGATCAGGTCCTCTACAGACAGATAGGAACAGCTTTATTTTCACAAACATTGGAACTCATGGGGACTTCAGCTACCCTTATAGCTGCTAGAGAAACAGCACAGAAAGACATAAGCAATCCAAAAGGTTCCTGGAGTTATCAGCAGTTACTTTTGTCCTCTGACTGATAGAGAAGCCAACAAAGAGAAGTGCTTTCCCAGAACTCATGTTCACCAGCAAGAAAATCATCTGTGTGGATGTGAAGATCTAAGGCAGCCTTGGCTCCAGTGACCATGAAGTGGGGAAGTTCAAGATCCTGAGAGCTGGGTGAAAAGCAAACTCACAAGCCTGGATTTCAGGAGAGCAGATTTTGGCTTCTCTCAAAACCGGACTGGAAGAGATCAAGTGCATTGAGTCCTGGATGAAAAATGGGACCAAGAAATCTGGTTAATGTTCAAAGATTATGTCTCCCATCCAAACAAATACAAAGTCAGTCAAAAATAGAGGAAGCTCTGAATCAATGAACAAGGAACTCCTAGCCAAACTGCCCGAAGGTAAGGGGCAAAGAAAATGGATCCAGGCTGTCAGTGGCACCCAGTGGCAGGACAAAAGGCAATGGACTGAAACACAGCAAGTTTCCTCTGAACATCTAAAAACTGTGAGGGTGTCTGAGCTGTAGCACAAGTTACCCAAAAGGTTGTGGAGTCTCCATCACTGGGAATACTCAGGACTTCTCTGGCCATGGTCCTGGGCACGCAGGTGGCCCGACTTGAGCAGGAGGGTGAACCTCCAGAGGTCTCATTCAACCTCAACCAGTCTATAATTCTGTAATTCTGTTTTTCACCAAAGGTGAAGTCTTGAGGTGGAATGGTGTAGCAGCAATTTTACAGAGGGCTCAGAAATCGGCATGAGTCTGGAAAAATGCCTAAAGGATTTGTTTCTCATAGATTGTGATTAACCTGCTTTACTTTATTAATAATGCTTCACCAAATACAGAATACAGTATGTATTTTCATCTGATTCATCTTGTTGAATTGTATATAGCAGAAATAAATTACATGAACCTAACCAGACTTTTCAAGGACAAATATAATATATTAGCACAGTGCCCAAGAAACAGAAAAAATGAATCTTAATAACAAATGTCATTCATTACAAAAAGGTAATATGTAGTTTTGCTTAGATGATACTGACATTTTACCAGTGTGGAACCTTAAACACTTCTCTATTAGACAAAATTACTTATTCTTTTTCTTGCAACAGATCAGAGGAAAAAAATAATAGCCTGTCGCTCCAATAAAAACCATTAGTTTGTTGAAAAAATTCCAGGCCAAGTCTGCTTTACCTTTGCTGCAGCAGAAGCTTCATGCTGAGAGTAGAGGTGTCTGATTGACCCATCATCCCTGCTGGAAGCCTCTGCTCCTCTGCTAGCCCTGACTTGTGCGACCTCGAAATAAGTGCTGATATTTTACAATTCATGACACAAAGGAAAACGAAGAAATGAAAATGGAATATCTGATTAGGAATATAATTTTCAGCCACCACTGCTTCCTGAATGCTTTGACTCCTGGTACTAGCAGTTTGAATGTGTATATATATATTATGCTGGAATCCTTCTTCCTGTTAAAATAGATTAATGAGACCCTGGATATAAGCCATTTTTTTGTCCTTAAGAGACATGCAAAATGAAAAGAAGAAAGGGAAAGTGTCTATGAGTACTTGTCCTTCATCAGCCAACAGAGAATTTAATTAATACATTGCAAAGATCTTTTTCAGGTGTGATATAGCTTGATTATCTCTACTGGAATGCCAGTGGAAGTCTAGAGTTAAATATCATATGGAATTTTAATAAACATTTGTGCAAAACACCACAATTGATTGCAAAAAGTGCTGGAATTTTACTTAAAAAGGTGCAAAATGATTTAAAATCTGTAGTGAAACAAGCCAATGAGTGGATTATATATACTTTTTGGTAATTCTCACCAAAAAGAACCCTAAAGTTCTGTATTATACTTTATTTTAAGAATTTCTTTTTTTATAAGGAATATATAATGTTTGATTAATTCATGATACTGAAATATTTATTTAGAAAAAATAATACTAATAATTTAGTGTTTCAAACAGTGGGTTTTCAGTCATCAGCACCTATGTAAACACTTGAAACAACTGCTCTGAAAAAGCTGTTTCTAAGTAGCCAGCTTTTCCTGTTAGCATTCCAATTCAGCCTCTTCTCACTGCTCTATGATTACCAAAGGAGTTTTCCTGGTTAATGCTGGCTACCAGAAAATTTCATTTTTGCTTAGGCTTACAAATATTTAATTTTTCGCTTACCATTCTGTGACGTGCACCCATTGATTTTTTTGAGAACTTGCTTAGAAGATATGTTGAACAAACAAACAACCCACCCCCACCTCCCCAGGAAAAAAAACAAACCAAACCAACCAACCAAACAACCAAAAAAACCCCCAACCCACCGAAATTATTATGCTTTCTTCTGTATTCTGTTTTGGTGAGTTTCAAGCTTTTCTTTCTATTCAGAATGGTAATGACAGGATTGGAAATTCAGAGCTCAGGATACAGTTCACAAATGATATTATTCTTTCTTACAGCTGCACACAAGGAAAGATGAGGATTCAGTGAGCTTTTTCCATTTAGTACTCAAAATCAAGTTAATGCATTATTGAAATTGTAGGGTTTTTTCGTCTTTTTATTTCTTCCTTTTCCCTTTACCTTTAATATTGCCAACTGCCTTGATGGTAACAGGAAGAATTTTTGGGTCTTAATCAGAATGCGAAAAAAATTGATAACCTACACTGAGTTGCTGTACACTGAGAAGATGTATAAATCCCAGAGTGAAATTTTCTTCTGTATAAGCATGTTATTTCTATTTTATTCATTTGCATAACTCTGATCAATGTATGCTTGCATTAGTCTCTCTTTTGGAAATCAAACCAGATATTTAAATATGTATATAGATAGATAGATAGATATAGATATAAATATTTATCGGTAACTTTGCTTTTTCATTATAACAAATTAGAAGGCTGATAATGAACCTTGTGAAGGACACTGTCCCTGATCTTCTAGTTTTTCCCCTGAAAGCACATATTGACTTGCAAAGCGGGGGAAAAGTAACTCAATATATTTTCCTTCTTTTTTCATTGTACATATTATTCCGAATAAACTATTATTCCAGAGTCTAAATGGAAATGCTAGTTCTAAATACAGTTGTGCTAAGGGCTTTTAGTACTAGCATAAAAGACTAGCAAGAACCAGAAGCCAACATACATTTCCCTGTGCTGAGGTACTTCAGATGCATTCAGTGAATTCAGTCAAAGTTCAAGATTCTTTCCTTATTTACTCTATCTTAATGCATGAATCTAATTTATTTTTTTTTCTTCTAGATAGAAGTGGCTGTCTTAACTTCAGTCTATTTTCGCTTATAAAGCTTATTTTTCTCTGCTGTCAATTAAATATTGTTTCTGTTTTCAGACTTCACTGCTGACTGAACTCTTTAATAACTAGTTACTTGTGTCACTACAGATAAAATTTGAGACCACGTTTCCCTGTATCTGAAGGCTTTATTATTGCTTAAAGGAGCTGATATTCATTTCAAGTCTGCTTCGGATACAGTTTTATATATGACCAAATACCATGATAAAAGATCCATTCATCACAGTTATTACCTAAATTATTCTGAACCAATAGGTCTAGCACATGTTATTAAAACACACAATTTTTTTAAATTTTACTTTCTGTCTATCAGTTAGATCCTGAATCAAAGGATATTACCATATTTATATGTCTTAGCACTATTAGACAACCCTTTTCCTATTTGTACGCTCTGATTAAATTTCTTCCTGCTGTAAGGGATTCCTAACTCCATCACTGTTTCCAGAGGTCATTTAAGTTCCACTTATGCTCAGCTTTGCAAATTCCCTGTCCCTGGTGTCACACTCTTAATCCCTTGACATCTCAGAAAATATTAAACTTTAATGTACAATATAATGGTTATTCCTGGGGCCGTGCCATGTACCTTGGCTAGCTTGACTAGGCAAAGCAATACCCTGGGCAGCAAACTACCAGGGGCAGCTGCATTCTCTGGGAGTTCACAAGACTGACTGATGCTGGCAGGCAAGTAGGAATGATTTGAATCATCATCCAATGACAGCAGTCCTAGCCCACCCTAGAGACATTAGTTATTACCATCTTGCCCAAAGGAGCTCAATGTCTTTTTCAAGATCTCAGCTTGCCTCCTGCTCTCCAGGGTAATCTCATTCCTTTGAATTTATGTCCTTTCCTGTAGGAGCCACACCCTGGGTCTGGGACTCACACCTTAGTACTCAGCAACTGTGTTTTGCACTAATGTCCCACAGGCCCCGGGCTCTGTGTGGTTATCCCGAGGTCATAGCTAATAGATCATGTCATAACAGTTGGTGGGCAAACTAGCACTCCATATCTTTGGGCAGCTAATAATATAATTTTCGCTTAAAATAGTGAAGCCCCTTTTTTCTATCAGGCACCAAAAACTAGGTCTTCACTTTGGGTTTAATCTTGCATCAAGTATTCTTGATTCCAGGTACATCTCCCTGCTTACATGTTGTAATATTCTGTCTCTACTACTACAGAAATATTAGACATAATGTAACAAGTAAAAAAAATTCCTTGGCTGGTTTGCTATCTGTAAAAATAAGTAATTGTCTTCACTCTTTTATTCCTTTTGGGTTTCTCTGACTCCTGAACTCTTTTCTCAAAACAGAGATTTGAGGATTAAGTGTTAATCGTCTCCTGTGACCATGAGTAACAGAAAGTGCCAAAACTGATGTGACAAAACTCTTTCTGTAAACCCCACTCTAGCCTCTAAATATTTTATATACCCTGTGCAGGCAACATGACGCAATGTAAAGTACTTTCACTTGGTGGTTGTAAATTATGAAACAGCTCCCAGTTTTCCTGAAACCCTAGGTGAAATTTAAGGATGCTTGCCAAGATGTGTCTTGCAAGTAGATGAGCTCTACCTCTATAAGGATAACTGTTTAGACAGATGGCCATTTAGAGTCCACTGTTTCACTGGGGAGGACAAAGACAAGAAAATGGAGAACAGACCATATCAGGGCAAATCTTACGGTAAAATATGCAATTTTTCTTTGTTTATTGCACTATGAAGGTACTAACTAACTGAAAAAGGAAGATAGACATTGCTACAATATTAAAAGTATTGAAGTGACATTTGGTGTATTCACAGTAACTGCCTACAATTGTTGGATGAGGTCTTATGTGCCATGTTACATGATCTTAAATTATTAAGAACTAGGATGTATAAAACCTATATTCTTTGAAAAACACGAGCAAAAATAACTTCTCATTCTCTTAACACGCATCTGACTTGAGAATTTCACTTCAGAAGGTATTTTCCCAAATCACAGAATAATTACATTTGAATTTCCAAATCATCCACATAATTGGAAGAGGAATGAAAACAATTAATTTGCAGTAAATGTATTTAAACAAAAGAACCCAAAATTATGTATATTTTATCCATTTTTCCTTATAAGGTCTGGCATATATGGTAAAAATTGTTCCAATCTTTTATGTAAAATATGATACAAAAATTATTAATTGCTAAGCCATGTCCTGTCAGGTTGACCGTCCATAACTTTTTTTTTTGGAAGTTTTTGGTTTCCCCTGCAGAAACTTTCCAGTTGGTATCTCACATGAGTAGGAGTAACAATTGAGGGCAGAGAGCTCTTCTTGATGCTGAAATTACACTAAGATAATTTTTGTCTACATCTCCCTGGATAGGTGTATTATTTTAACACTTTGTTCTCCATATTCTCACAGCCTACTTCCCCATCCTCCCCAGGGACCACACTTTTCAGACACGTGTTTGGAGAACAGTTGCAGAAAAAGATAGGGTATTTGGTCTCACAAATCTATTTACTGAGTGCAGCCTGTGTGCCCAAGTTTTTTGGCTTTACCTGAACACCCTACCATCGTCACAGGGTTGGCAGGTACTGCTCAGATCATAGCATTCCTATCAGCTCTTTTCATAAAATCAGAATCATTAATTCCTGCTTACTCACTAATGTTTTCGGTATGTCTCATGAAAATCTTGGGTCTGAATTAGTCACCTTCCACCAAAGTGCAGCATTACGTCACTGGGGTTATTTTTGAGAGCAGCATAATGACAATTTAATCGATGGAAGTAGTATCAAGAACTAACATAGTCTGCATTTTCCAACTGCTCTTTAGAAATACACAAGGAAGTAACAGGGAAGTGGAGTAGGGAAAGACAGAGAATTAACATTAACAATAATAAAAAAAACCTAATAAAGTAGCTAATTCACTTCAAAGACTCAAAAATGAAATTTTGGAAATGTGCTTTTATGGACTAGCCATAACTGCATAGGATATAGTTTCTGAGATTGCTGCAAAAGGTTAAGATTTTCTTTCAGGAATAACTACACAGAATTTATAAATATGATTATTTCTAATATTTTATTTCACATCTCTAAGTTTTTGTTGTTCTTCAAAATGATTTTTTCTTGTGAATTCTTTTGTATTTCACAGAGAAATGACATGTAGACATATATAACACAGCTACTCTAGAGCTTATAATCAGTCCTTCTGGTAAGTACTTAGAGCCAGAAATTTACTGGAGACCTTTGGCCTCCTCTTGACATCAGCTTTCTTGACTTATGCCAAAATTGGACCTTTTTCTCTATGTTTCCTTTCTGCCTTATTACTTCTGATGCAACACTGGCAGAAAAAATCTCCCAAAGATGTGATGGTAATATTTAGTTTATTTTTGTTATTTTTCTCCATACATCTACATGTACAGGTATGCATATATATGTGCATCTATATGTTTCAGAAGTAGAATATTTTAATTTTTTTCCATATCTCTAAATCCTACACTATCTATGTAGGGGTTTTTTTGAATCCCCAAATTTAAGTATTTTCATTTTTACACTTTATGAAATATAGTGGCATCAGATAAATAACTTTAATTAAAACAAGATACTGATATAGGATGATTAATGTAGCAATTAGTACAGGATATTAATTTTTAGTTATAAAGTATTTAAATATGAAACTTGAATTTTCAAAGCAGCTCACTTAATACACAAGTAAATATGAAATCTTCTCCTTTGTGAGGTTAGATTCTCCTCACTAATGAAACAATAAGTTCCAAAGCAAAAAAAAGGGCATTATTTATTACCAAGTTGTCTTTGACATCCCAAATATTCTAAGACTTTCTGAAATTGTCTACTAATGATGTAACATCATGACCCAAAGTCCACTTTTCATGACTTCAGAATTTTCATCCTACAGGATGAATGAAGCATTCCAAACCAAAAAAATTCTCTCATTCTTTAAGGGACAGATGAATGTCCTGCCACTTGAGAGCAATTTGAAAGAGAGCTGAGAGCAGCAGCCACCATAATAACATTACTTAGTCAAGTAAATTATAATAGTCCTTTTAATCATCTGACAGTACACGCAGTGAAGTGCTATAAGGTATTTTGGCTTCTTCTCAAAAGGCAGCCCAAATCAAAATTATGAGTTGGTCAGACCACGTCCCACTCTACATGTATACGAATTACTACCACCACCACACTAACCCAAAATAACAAAACAAAAGAAAAACTTCACAGTAAATGTCAAAACCAAACACCTCCTCAAAAGTTTGTTGGTTTGTTTTTTTTTCCTTAGGATTAGATTTGTTTACAGAGAATGTCTCCAGACCCCGGGATGCCAGAAATAATCTGGGTATAACAAAAGACTTCCAGCCTTGCTTTTCTGTTCATCAGGCTTCCTGTTTATTTTCAAACAAGAAAGGCTTTGAAATACTGCATTTGCTTATCTTCAACTTCTAAGCTTTCATCTTATCATACTGTTCAATTATTTCTTATATTAAAATCTGTAGAATTGCAGTATCCTAGTGAGCACCTAGTACATTTCCTGAGTAAGAATCCATCATCAAAACATCTTGAAAAGGTATCAAATGAAATAAAATACTATCATGAGCTAAGATTAAATTCGCTGAGTTTCAGTTTTAACATTTTTGTAACTTCCCTGTTTTTTTTCTAAAACCTCCCTGTATGACCTCCACCTCCTTTTCTTGCCTCTGCTTTATATTTCTCATCTGTGCATTTGCCATTTTTTTTCACCTGCATTACAAAATTTATTTTTTTTTGTCAGAATCCTAGTTAGTCATATTTAGGATTATTTCTTTTTCAATATCTCCTAGTTAGGTTTTTGTCTGCACTTGTGATCTTTCTTTCTATTGTTTCTCCTTTCTCTTCACTGTTAAAGTCAGACTTAATAACTACTAGCACATGCCAATAATTGCTATCTTCATTCCCAGCTAGTAGAAAAGGTTCATATCATTATTTTTTGCTTTTCTACTCTCTCCCTGAACTTTTTATCTCTATTTAAAATATAAATCTTTTGGCAATGACATTTCCTTTACTACTGTAAATCATGGATATTTGGAACCTGGTTTAGTAGTTACTGACATTCAAAATTATAATTATTTACCAAAGCTGGGTTTTGGGTTTTTTTTTCCCTGCATAAGGAAATGAGAATGTGAGTAACAGCACGCTGTACACAAAGCAGTGCATCTCTCTGTATTTTCAAGACAAACTTTTTGGTTCTTTGAATTCTGGATCTCAAGTATAATTCAGTTTTTACATTACATATTCAATTATTTTTTGAAATTTACTCCATGACATTTTAAGAAATTCTGGTTTTTCTTCCTCATTTCATCTTTGTTTTGTCTTAATATGTTTCATTGTGCTGTACAGATATAATTATAAAGCAACTGAGAAAATTATTCTGATCCTGTAAATCTTCTAAACTCATTACTGAAATTCTGCAAACTTTTTTGGTTTTTTTAATGCAAAAATTGTATTTTCTAATGGAATGAAGTTAGTATGTTAGACTTCAGTGTATTATTAATTTCAGTGGAAAATGAACTTTTATGAAACAAATTGGCTTCTTTTGAGTTTTAGCAACACTGTATTAATGTAGAAATATAAAATGATTAAAACCCCCAACATTTCTTTTAAGTGAAATTCTGTGTTTATAGTATTATACTAGCAGGAAGTCATACAAATAAGTGCAAACACTTTTAAACCACTCAAATTTAGACAAAAAATCCCTTATGTTGGAAACAGTGCTACCAGGTTTCCTCCATAGGTAAGGGGGACAGCTACACACCTCTAAGAATCAGTCCAGACTACCTAAGGTTTGGATCATCCTTTTTAGACCACCCCTCTCTCTGCCTTAATTATACAAAATAAGTAAGCAGGAAACATTAAGTTATAGCAATCTTACTTTGGTTGTGTTTGGATTATGTCAAAATTCAGTGGAATGAATGTATGTAAAACCAAAGTACACTTCATGCTAAGATTTTTATTCCCCATTCCAAATGCACCTGATGAAGAATTTTTGACTTGCTGGTACAGATGCACATGGAGAGAGAGAACCTAATCTGCCATTTCTTCATCAACTATTGCATTGGCACAAGCCAAAACAAGTTCCTGTAGAGGGTGTTAAAATATAGAACCTGGACATTTCTATTGAAATTCAAATAACAGAGTTATTTCATAATTTAGAGTCCATCTGGACCTGAATCTCCATTTTCTGCCAAATGATCACCTTGGCAAGGGTATGTGTTGTTAATTTTGTGGTATAACATTTCTATTAAATAACGAACATGTAGCACTGTGAATTTATGTCATGCTTTACAAACAGATAATAAAATACTGTTCCCCTCCCAATTCTGTGATGAGATTACAAAAGACAAATCAGAAATATTTCAGAAATTAAAAAAGTAAAAAGACGATGAAGAAAGAAAAGGTGGAAAACAACTGAATTTTATTTCAATGAACCTTATTTGAAATGACAGGATTGTCAGTCTTGGCAGAGAAAAGAATCAGACTTTCCAAATTGCATCATAAGAGAAGGCATAAAAGTTAATTTGGGAGAAGAAATATCAGATGCACCAAAAAGAGAACAGGAAAAGAGAATTTATCTAAACATCTATCTCTGTATCTCCAGATCAATTAATATAATGACATCTTTCTAAAACTCCTTCATTGCCTTCAATTTGGGTTACTGTAAATAACATTGACTCATTTAAGAAGTCAGTTTGCTAATAATTACTTTTTTAACATCTTAATAAATGTATTGAACAGCATATGATTGAAGTCAGATCATGAACACTAACTTCTCTCCTTGATTTCCTGCCTCTTATTTGATTATCAATCAATTAAAATATGTTCTATGGATTGTGCCTCACCACATATGCATTCACTCTGGGAAACAACTCTGCTAATTTTCTTTAAAAAAAAAAAAATTGACTTTCTGTTCCAAGAAGAATAACTCTTTATTTCTGGGAGAGACGGATGTAAACATAATAAGTATCAAGAATACTGACATGGTCAGAAGTCCAGGAGAAGCAAATAGTTCTGGAAAACATATTTTGCATACTCTGAAAAGAAACATAAGAGACCAGAAAGGAGATAAAGGGACATCTGTCTCAAGCAGTGTTATGAAAATCCCATTAACAGGGCCTGAAAAGTCAATCTGCCCAAGGTGGGAAAAACAATACTCTCTATCAGCTGTTGAAGCAAGATTCCGGTAGCTGAGGAGATATAAAATTCTTTTATCTGTTGATAAAAGTTTCTGCGGGGTAGATACAGGTTGGTCTTTTTATGCAGTAATTCTCAAAACCTTGTTGAGCTTTATTTTTTTTTTTTTTTTAACTTAAAAATGTGTGGATGTAACATAAGGGCCTTTCTTTAAAATCTCTCCTTGTGCGTAACAAGTTTATACAAACCAGAAGAATCCAGAATTAGTAAGAAAACAGCAGTTTAATCCATGGTGGCACTTTCTTTCTGTTCTTCCAAGAAATTAAGGATTAAGAGAAAAAAACAAACAAAAAAAAACCTCTAGAAATTTTCACTGTAATTTTTATTAAATGAAATTGAAAAATTTAGCAGTACAAACACAAAGAGCAGTCATTCTATGACTGCATAGTAATGTAGTTTAACACTGTAGTTTGAATTGGTGCATATATGACAAGGAAATTTAAAGATATTTAAGTATGGCCAACTTTTTGTCACTTTCAATTAAATACACTTAAAAAGAAGTAAGAATATATATGGTGATCCTTTTTCCCCAGTATAACCGTACTTTGTTCATAGTACAAATCTGTATGATTACTAATACCTGGTAGAGACTTTTTGTTTGCTTGTTTTTAAAATTGAAAAATTCTTAGAGGTTTATTTGTTCCTGTATACTTAGTATGAGGAAAAAAATACCTTATAATGAAGCCCAACTCAGTGTTTTATTGACTTTAATATTCAAATAGATGCACTCATGTAAAAGGAACTATTTAACCTGGGCATGATGATCTACCATGGCCTAACTAATCTGTTTCTTTACATAAAATCCATTTATGACGAAGTGGTACTTCATCTTTCCCTATTTTCATCCACTACCTGCAGTACATGAGTCAGCATTGAACTAAAAGTTCTTTTCTATGTACTGTGTTCTGTAAGGTGTGATGGATAAGGAAAAGCCAAGGTGTGCAGCATGTGTTAATATAAAACCTGACTGTCATTTTGCAAACATAGATTTTCATGGCCATATGTATTGCTTATAGGCAAAATCACCTTAATATGTGCCAATTCAAAGATTCAAAGATTTTCTGACTAGAACAGACTTTATGTAAGTTCAGAAGATGTTAAAATGCCCTGTCAGTTCTGGGGGAAAAAGGACCCCCAAACACGAATATTGCTGTGCAATTAAAAGTATATGGGACTTTTAAAGAACCTAACAATACAAAAGAGATAAAAAAACTGCTGGGGTTTATTTTCGTTGGTTGGGGTTTTTGTTTTGTATTTTGTTCTTATAATAGAATAATAGAATCATTAAGTTTGGAAAAGATCTTTAAGATCCTCTAGTACACTTGTAAACCAAGCACTGCTAAGTCCACCAATAATGTCCCTAAGCACCACATCCACAGGTTTTTTTAACACTTGCAGGGATGATGATTCCACCACTTCCCTGGGAATCCTATTTTAGTGCTTGTCAACCCTTTCCAGCAACAACATTTTCCCAATATCCAGTCTAAACCTACTGTGGTGCAACTCGTGACTGTTTCCTCATGCGTTGTCCCTTATTGCCTGGGAGAAGAGGCTGATCCCCACCTGGCTAGCCCCTCCTTTCAGGGAGCTGTAGAGTGAGAAGGTCTCCTCTGAGCCTCCTTTTCTCCAGATTAACCCTAGCTCCCTCAGCTGCTCCTCATAAGACTTGTGCACCAGACCCTTTACCAGCTTTGTAGCTATTCGGATGTCCTCCAGCAGGAGCTTCTGCTCTTGTAATAACAAAACAAAATCACTTTTGTCAATATCACTGACTTAAAATGGTTGAAAAAACTGGCACCTTTTAAAAATATTTTTTCATGTTGGTTATCAGATCAGATAGTTGAATATTGAAAGGCATTTGGTGAAGTGGTTAAATGAAAAAATTTTACATACATATATTGATATTTTGTTCCTACACACTAATCCATATTTTAGTAAAGTTATTCCATACAAATTCAATGACTGTTAGAAATTCAATAAGTGATCTTTCAGCCAGATGTAAATATTTGACAGCGTTATTAGATATAAATCGTTTTCCTTCTACTAAACTTAACCTTTTTATATAGCTTATGTTGCTTACTCAAAAATAATGGACTGCTGAAGATTAAACAAACATATCTCATGAAATGTAATGACATTCCGTGTGTAAAATCGAAGGTTTTGATAGGCAGCTTATGAAAGCAGTAGTCCCAGTATAAAACTCTGTAGGAGAAGTTACATCAAAATTGGCACAAGGCAAGTTTTTCAGCATAGCACAGTCAACGTTCTTCCTCTCTGTCCTTTAAGAATACTTATTATTGAAAAATTAACACAGTCTTAATACATATTCCTTTGCTTCTATGCTAAAACTGCATCTAGTAACAATTGGATTGAGACTGTAAATTTTTTATAAATGGCACAGTACCACACAGCCCTTGTGAATAAAATAAGATGTCTAATTGCCTGAGATGAACTGATTGTAATGTTCTAAGAGGCAGGGGAAGGTCCTGTATTTTTTTGCCAACATCTGAAATATCTACTCTGTCTTCCACTGTAAATGTTGGACATGCCAAGGAGATACAGAGACATTATTTTTTTACTTCCATCACAAAAAAATGTATTCTGTAGGGCTTTTCTAATGTTAAGTCATGAAATCTGAAAGCTAGTGTTACAGTGACAGTGTAATTTGAGTGGGATTTGGTCACTGAAATGAACTTGCCCAATTATTATTATCTAAGTGGAGGTCTATAAAACAAAGAGATGATGAATACAGTTATAAATCAGCTCCATTTCAGAAAAGGACAGCCACCAAGCAGATTAGTCCTAGTATGTAATTTTCTGTTTATTGCATTCTGTGTATTTGAAATTAACAATTATGTACTTTTTGGCAACAGTTGCCGCTCTCTGTTGACTATTGAAGCAACCTGACACCAGAATTGCCAAGTGTTACAAAGATACTTCAGAGCAAAACTTTCAGAATTAGTGGATTTACTTTTCCACACAGAAAGACAAAAACACGATTTAAAAAGAAAAAGACAAAAAGTAGAAAAGAACACTCACTGAGGTGAAATCTGAAAGAAGCTGGTTGATCCTGCTTAGGGTAACCCTTCTCAAGGGGTCACTCTGTGTTACATTCATACACGAGATTAATAGAAATATCAATAGATACACAGTGAGAAGGGTAAGATTATCTTCATCTGTCTAATTGTCTAAGCTGATTACTTGGACCCCTTTAGCCATCAAAGGAAAGGGAGAGGCATCTCCAAAGGAAATCGCGCTGTCTGCTTCACACAGGGAGACCCAACCCTTGCAGAGCCTCTGTCTCTCCAGTCTCTGCAGGGGAAAACAGCTGGGATTACTTGTAAAGCCAATCCTTTGTGTATTTATTAGGCAATATTAAAAAAGAGGAGTTTATCAGGCACGGCTGATGGGTAGACATGTAAGATATATGGGGAAGAAAATACAATCATTGGCTACTATGCAGCAAAAACTGGTAAATAGTTACATGAAGAAGGGTTGTTTTCTTGCTGTGTTAAGAACACACATAGAATGAAAAAGATGAATGATAATGGTATCTGGGAGATGGTTGAAGGCTTCAGCAACACTGCTTTCTCAAATACTTTTATATGAAAATGAAAGGTTGTGGAAAAGGTCAAAACAGTGTCGGTCTCAGGTTTAAAATGAGGTTTCATAAGAAGGCAGCAGTAAATTAGTTGACAGATTTTAGAGAGCTTAGCTTGGATATGATGAAAAATATAAATTCTAACTAAATTTTTAGTTAAAAGGATTAACAGAAATATTAACCATCTACAACACAGAAATACTAAGCATCTCTGACATACAAAAAATGTTATAAACACAGTATTTCTAAAAAAAGAAATCTAATTTTAAATGATTCTACTAAAGTAGTACTTATTACTTTCAGCAGTAGATACATCCACGTACAAATGTAGATAGATAGATGGATTGATCTTACACAAATTAAAAACAGCCTGCTCACAATATTTCTCTTAGGAATATGTTATCAACACTCCAGTCCTGCACTATGAAACAATTATGAAAGACCTTGATGTATGTAACAGACTTCGATATCAACTTTTAATGGAAAAATATTCATATATCATTATACAGACTGCTACTGAATGAAGTATTTCCTTATTTTCTATGTGCCAGATTTATTATGTACTGTGTCTTTAAGAGTTTTTCAAGCTTTATCTAACATCACTTCAGTACCCATGGCCTTTCTGGAACTCTGCCTCAATCCAGCAATGAGTACAAAGGGTGATGCTGCGACCTTATGAGAATTGGAATTATAGACCACAAAACCAGTCTACGGAGTCACCATTACCCATTAAATCTACACATATATTCATTCTCCACTGACTACACCCAGATTCTTGTAGACAATCAAGAGGAGAAAGACACAAACCTCTCAGATGCTTCCAGAATCAATTGTGCCTTGAGGAATAGAGCTTGCTGTTTATCCAAATCAACAGTGAGTATTCCAATTATCTTCTTTCTACCTACAAACATTATCCAAGAGCATCTTTAACTCTCTGCAAACAATGCCTATACATGTAGTAATAAAATCCACAGTAGGGTACTGGTTGGATCACTTTCTCCATGTGCTGTGAGAATTACATTAGGATTTAGCACACAGTGATGTCATTATGCTGATTGTACACTATGGAGTATAGAAAAGCATTACTGAGCAAAATGGCTAGGATTAGGTTTGCCTTTTAAGAATGAATTTTGAGTGTGTGGGCAGACGTAGTTTTCTGGGTATGTCTGAGGGGGTTGGAATCACCACTGCAAACCCATCCGTTCTCCACCATCTTTCTTTCATTCTCAGCTTCCATCAAGACCTAGTTCATTTTAATCAGAATGATCTTAATCATCTTAAACAGCATTAAAAATTAAAATCTTTGCTAACATTACTCCATTTAACTGCAAGTGGCTACAGAACAGTCACAGAAGCAGTTTTGGAGCCATACCGAGGTATAGAAGGAAGAGAAGGGCTTCTGTATGTGGGAAGTTTCTGTCTATTTAATATGGGTCTTTGTCCCTTGGTGCAATTGCAGGGTTCTTATATGCCTGTGTGTACATTGTTTGGCCAGTGTCTATAAATTCTGAGCAACATCGGTAGAAGACGTTGAGCATCATCTACTTGAGCAAATTCAACTCTGCTGATTTTTGTTTGCTTCTTAGTCATCAATTTTTTTTTTTTTTACTGTTGTTTCTCTTCCTTCCTACATATCTTCCTCAACTCCGCTTGCAATGCAGGAGAAAACCCAGTACTTTTCTTAGGCCTCTAAATGCAATTGGGTATTTGGGTGGTGTTTCTATACATTCTGATAAAGTGCAAAATAAAAATATTTCTCAATCTCTTCAAAGCAGAAAAGCACATTAAAAATGTTTTTTCAATTCTTTTCTTGAAAAAAATTGCAGTGAGTGTTATTTCTTTATATTTAATATGTTTTTAATTATTTAAAGCAATCAAGTTTACTGTATCATTTGGTAAAACAGATTTATGTTTACTTTCATTGCCACAGAAAAAAATAGATCTATAAAGGTAATAAATCTTTAAGTGTTTCATAACCTTACGCAGTCTTTATAGGTTGAAAGATAATCAATGGTCATGACAGAAAAACTGCATATGATTAATCTCTCAAATCAACTTGCTTCTTTATGACACAATGCCAATAGATGAGAATGTAAATGCCATGATCAATTTTTTTATAAAAATACCTGGACTTGAAAGGCTATTCAATAGAATTACTTTCCTAGGCAAAATTAACACTAGATGGATCTTCCATGTTCAGTACACTTCACATACCATCAAATTGCACTATCCAATTATGCAGTCTTTGCTATCTAGTGCAAAGTACTTCTGACTGCAAATTTAGCTGTATTTATACTTTTATTCTGACAGTGTTTTCTATTTCTAATTCATTAGTGTGAGCAAGTGCTAGTGAGGGGTTTTCTACCCAATGTAATCAATTATTGTTGAATAATTCAATAGATTGAATTTCATTTTAAATAAGCAGCTTTTCATTTCTGAAGTGGCAGTATCCTAAAGTGTCAGCCTTTTCTTGCTGAATCAGTGTGCTTGAGCTCAGACAGCCTTCAAGATGTTTGTTGTCCTGGTGACATCCTTCATAGTATCACTTCAGCAAACTTAAAGTGCCAAGTAGTCAAGAATTTAAATTTACTCATTCAGGTATAATTTCAGACAGCGCTCTCAGAATCAGGATTTTTATTTTCATTAGTATTTTTTTTACTGTTGTTTATTCTGGCCTGTAAATAAGAGAAAAAAATGTATCACAAATAGTGTTTAAAATGATTTCTGCTATTTCTTCTTCTTCCCCTCCCCTCTTCCCCCTTGAAATTACAGAGAATTATAATGACAGCACAACCTGGAAAGTCACTCTGTAATTCTCACTTGGGAAGAGAAATTTGCTCTAGCTGCCTAAAACCCTCTTTGCCTGAAGGTATTGCAGTTTTGGCCTGATACTGCTACTCTATTGAATGTAAAAATTGTGCCAGCATGATTAGTGAGCTGCTGAACAGCTAAATTGTGACTTAATTTTAACCAGAAAAATGGTCAGTCTCATTGGATATCAGCACACTTATTAATTGTGCCCGAACAAGTGAAAGAAAAACTGACACAGAAGCCTTGTTTGTGAAATCAAAATTTGGTTCAGAATGAGACTGCCAAGCACACCAGTTACAGGGTAATTATGTTCAGCCCATCATATTCTATATTGAACAGTCAAAAATACCATCTAATTACTTTTTGAAATATTTCTGTATTGTTTTTTTCATTAATAGAGTTCATAAGAAGACAAGCAGTTTGCCATTCTAAGTTTTGAAGCACATAGCGTTAATGTTTTTAGGATTGTTACATTGAATTAAAATATAGTTTAGCTTCATATGCAATGAAATATACATTTAATACACTTTTTGGTTTTTTCGTTACTCACTCTAGAGTTCATACTATATGTACAATAAATTACAGAGAAAATGAAATATGGCTAAACATTACCTTAACAGATGCAACTAATTTCAGATATTAATCTAATACATATTTGTTCGGGGTTTAATAATGCATGCTACGTACCTCAGAGACTGGCTTGGTGCATGTAAATAGACATTGTCTTGGGATTATGTATGCTGGGTTACACTATTTTATTATTTATTTATTATCTCGATTCCAGCAGACATCCATTATGCTGTAGACTATGTGATGGAAATAATTAACTCTACCAGGGTCACTAGATTGAAGTTCTTTTGAAAATTTATTCTTCTCTTGTTAAAGATGTATGTTTCACTCATATTTCCATTCAAATTGAAAGCCAATATAAAACTCTTCAGAAATTTGAACTCTCTGTCCAGAGTGCATTCAGCTAGATATTTCTGTAGAGGAGGTGTGTGCAAGTGAAAACAAGCTCCTCATACAGCCTCATCAACCTTCCTGCAAGAGCATGAGGTATGAGGGGGTTGGAAAAAATTGCTGTCACTAGTTGAAAATTGAAGTCTGCACTCAGATATGAAATTATATGTATGTGGTTTTTGTAAACACAGAGAATTTTATAAATTATGTTAGGTACAGCATCAACTGCTCTTCCTAACTGGGATAAACAAGATGCCACAGTTTCAGTTTACCTCTCATGGAAAAAGGGGAAACTATGAAGTGTCTTTGAAGCTGGTACTTTCACAGTCTGCAGCCAGATATGTCTGTTGGCACATAATGTGCTTCTGAGACTACTCCTGACAATTAGACAAACTGGGACCTGGTCAAAAGGTTTGACAGTGACTATTTTCTTCAAAACAAAGGCATGGGTGCTGGTGGGTAAGGGGAGGAAGAGGACTAGTCCATCTTTGGGTCTTGTTGTGGCGTGGGGCTGAGCCATCTGAGCTCTGACCCATGTCTGCATGTGAGCAGTTTGAAGCAGCACAAATACAAACAGGTAAGATAATGGGAGGTGAATTTCCAACTCTTGCTGGACTTCAGCAAGTCTGAGTATTAAGCCTTTTAGGATTCTTCGAAAATTTCATTCCTTCCAAACTAATTTTTTACCAACACTTCCCAAGTTAAGTAGTATCTATTCTACAATAAAAATAACACTGTACATGTATTAATACCACAATATAAAGCCTAGAGACAGAAATTACCCTGTAATAGATAGCAACTGGATATAGGTCAGAGGCAAGACAATCTATTACAAGCATTACAAATATCCAGAGATTTAAAATTTTCATTAGACTGATCTTGAGGAGCATTCACACAAAATTTCTCTGTTAAAATGTGTGTACAAAATGGAATTTTTTTTTTCTCATTTAGCAATTGCACAATGAAATATTAATTGAATTCCATAATTTGTCATTGATAAGTATCAGAAAAAAATGTTTGTTTCAGTGTACTATATAATGGACACACCAACCTACCCCAAAGAGTAAACAAATTTTCGTATTATAAATTATAATTCTTATAATAAAAAAGTCTTTCAGGTTCAAATAACTAATATATCTTGACATTTTACTAAGGTTAGTAAAAGTTTTCACTACGGGTATAGCCCTCCAAAACAGCTGAGGGAGGGCATGTATTTATACCACACTATAAAGGCATCTTGTAAGACAAAGTTGGACAATAGTTTAAGTTAGCTACTAAAGCAGTGTATACAATAAAATTCAGAGTACATGAGGAACTGAGTATGCTAAAATGGAAAACCATATATATAGAATATATATTAATTCTTCATAAAACTCAGTGGATTATTTATGCTGTTTTACACCATGAAATACGTGATAGTGTGAAATTTGTTGGACATTCATCGAACATATACAGTCACTCTTAACTATGTGAGGATGTGTAGTGCCACAGAGCTGAGTCCAGAATTAACCTGTTTTTTAAATTTGTTATCTAAACAGATAAATATCATGTCCAAGGAATCTGGTGAAAATCTCTGTGCTCTCTATGCCATTCAGAGCATAAATTAATAAGAAATATGGTTTGACACATTATTATTACTTAGTTCTTGTAATGAAAACAAAAGACAGATAAACATGGCCTCCTCTTCCATAGTTGTCTGGGTTACGTTGTCTTGTATTTTTTTTTCATTGAATAGAATGACTGACAAGAAAATAAGATGATTCACTTATACATGAAGGGGTTTAAAGATTGATTCTATGACTTAGAATAGCAGCAGCTGTTGGACTACCTAATATTTAGCTTTTGGGGTCACTTTTAATTTAAATGGTGGTCAGTCACTTTCTGCTTCAGCACATTAATTTAAATAGTAGATTGCATTGTGATGAAAGCTGGTTAGTTGAACAGTTTTTTACATTGAAGTACTTTAAAATCATTACATATTTTTAAATCTTAATTCCTCATGTTAAAAGTAGGAGCTACTGCTATCAATCAGCATGAAAAATTTCCCCATGGTGATGAACTAGC
Organism: Origma solitaria; assembly: GCA_013397895.1. NCBI lineage: Eukaryota > Metazoa > Chordata > Aves > Passeriformes > Acanthizidae > Origma > Origma solitaria. Next base: position 962,701 of record VZRL01002954.1, read on the forward strand.
CAAGTATTCTCTGATCACACTGAATAAAATATGAGGTAGTGGTGTAAAGTTTAATCATCCTGTTTCCTCAATTTCCTTCTTTCCTTTCAACAGCAGCCACTGGGGGAACAATTCACTTTTCTGCTTTGTGGAAAGCTCAGGCTAAGGATTTTCTGAGCTCTTTTAATTACTCAGTTTAAGCTAGAGATGCCAAAGGACCCACTAAGCAACAATAAGGAGTAATGACTTACGCATAGAAAATTGAAAAGTGTTCATCTTGGTAGAACAAAGGAGAATAAAACAGAACAAATGGCAAGTAAAATTGAAAACACAGAAGAAAAGAAGGTGAGCTATATAGATTTCAAAAGCAATCTATAGCTGCAATTAGAAACCATGCATTAAATCAATTTTTAGCTCTTTTGAGGAATCAAAAGTCGCAAGGGTAGTTCAGAGTACTGTACCTACTTAATAGATTATTGATTTTCAAAAAAAGATAGTAGGACATCTTTCATGTAGTGCTATCAAATTCACACATATGGTACTTTTAAATTCCTTTTCTTCTTTTTTCTTCCTTTTTTTTTTTTTTTTTTTTTTTTTTTTTTTTTTTTTTTTTCTTTGTTTTTTTTTTTGCTTAGTTGACTGTTAATTGTACTTTGGTTTAGTATTGAAGCAACAAATCATGATTGCTTTTGGGAAGCGTTGTCTCCCAGACACTTATTCTTCAGGATGCCTGAATGAAACCCAGATAAAACTTTTGCAACCTTTCCTATAGATGTAACATTATAAGAGAGTATGAGAATATATTGACTGCCATTGAGAATACGAGTGCTATTTCAGTGTTTTGGTCTTCCTTGCTGCCTCATCCTTCCAGCAAGACCTGGAGAAAACCTCCCTTGGTTTCCTTGTCATCTGTGGTGGCAAGGGTAATCCCATAGGGAAGAGTGGCTGTTAGAAATTCCTGGTGCACTAATGCTATCACAAGACTATGACAATAGCCAGTTCTGAGCCAGTTTCACGCAGCAGGGAAGAGAAAGGTAAGAAATCCTTAAACTGATATTATAAAATATAGGGGCAATGCAAAAGACCCTGAGTCCTGCATTTATGTGGAGTCCTGAACAGAGGGAAGTGCCAAAAGTCACAAGTGCAATAGGGACTTTGATATTTTGATCAATGTTGCATACAAAATAATCAAGATATTTTGAAGAGACTATTCTAATTTTATTATCATCAATAGTTCCGATATTTCTGTCAATTGAAAATACAAGCCTTTGAACCTAAGGCAAATAAATGCTTAGAAGTTAATAGGCAAGGTAACATGGCAATTTCCATTTAAAGCAAATTATTGAAAGATTCACATCTAAAATATAGCTTATGCAACACTGATATTTGTATAGACATTTGATTTGCTACTCTGATATTACATTATGCAGCTTATTCTCTACTACAAAATATGGCTCACTGTACCCATGACCTGAAGAAGAATCTGTTCAAGGCTACTAAGGACAGAAGTTACTGAGAAAAGCATAGTTATTCTGGGGAGGAGTCATGACTTTTATTTCATATTCAGATTCCTAAATACTTATTATTTGTTGCTGTCTTAAATAGGGTACGAGACTAAAAAAAATCTTTAATTTGACTCATTCTGTTAGCCTTATCATTAAAAATTAATTTAAAAAACAGTTTGTAATCAATCACTTTTTTTATTATCTTTATTCTCTCAGTATGACTACAAGTGCATAATTTCAGATATACAGAAATTATTTGAGCTAATGACCTAGAGTTAATTTTAACATATCTTTCAAAAAGCAACTTGTTTTATTTGAGAAGTTAAATATTTTATTCTGGTTTTACTGTGTTTTAATTGATGGCTAAAGCAGTTGCCTGGCAAAAGCATGAACCACTATATCCAGTTCATTTAATGGAAATAAATTTGCTGATACATCTCTGGTTTTGTTGTTTGTTCAGGGGTTTTTATTTGTTTGTTTGAATGAAACAAATCCCTCTTGGACTTCTCTATCAAGCCCTTCCTAAAGTAATTTCAGAATTTTTAATTTCATTTTGTTTGGATGAGGCTTCCAAAACTGGGTTTTATTATGACCTTCTCTGCAAGTAGTGTCATTTAGTCCCTGTGATGCTAAAAACAAATTTCCTATTTATCTTGTTTAATAACTTTGTTTGATAGAATGTTTGGCTGCAACATCTTGAATCTGCTGAGGGATGACCTTTTCCAAAGCCTCACTTTTTTTTCCTGGGATTTTTTTTTTTTTCCCTCTCCAAAAATGGATTCCATTATGTACAACTATTTCACTGCATTTTTGGACAGGTACTATATCTTCTGTGTGAAATTAGTGATTTCCTATGCTGAATGATTAGCCTTGACAATACAGGCTCACTGCTACTGTATGAACTTTAGTCCAAAAATGGTAAAGAAAATATTTTTTCTTTTTGCTTCTATATGGGCTTTGTCCTTTTGAAAATATATAACAATTAAACTCATTTTTTACAAAGCATGAATTTGCCATTTTTCTCATCTAACACGGTACATCATATACCATTCATGTAATTCTTATGTCACAGTATTCTTTGGAAATGCAAAATAGTGCTCAAAAATATAAATTTAATCTAACCATTTGAAATGTCAAAGTAATTTTTCACTGTTAGTTCTTTTCGTTGAATTGAAACCTCCTTCATACCTAAAATAAGGTGATAACATTAGCTTCACTACTGACATAGTTCTATGTCACATCTCTGGAGAAACATTTCTGACGAGTCTTGAGTTTACTTTGCCACATAGGTATTCAAATTTGGTGTGAAAGAGGAGCTTTAAACAGAAAGGTGATAAAAGCAGTATTTATTTTCAAAAGTATTTCTCTAAATTTCTTGTATATAAGGTTTTCAAATAGGTGTTTCTGGACATTCTGAATGCTAGTTTTTATTTATTTATGTTTATTACTATATATGTCTAATTAAGCGGAAATTCGAAATCCAAATGAATGATAATCATGTAGATCTATTGTATCCAAATCTTATCAGTCAGCAATTTACTCTCAGTCTTTACTGAACCCCTAAAATGGAAGAAGGCTCTGAGAAGACTGACACAGAAGGCTCATTCATGAGGCTCAGGGAGCAATATAGGCAGTGACTGACCATGGCTGTTGCAAAGAAAGCTGAATTCATCTCAGCACAAAGGGGACTGAAGGATGGCCCTTGGCCTGGATAAATGGCTGTGTAACTTGACTGAACCTGCCAGACTCATCAGCTGAGCACATTTGGCAGCAAATTACATCAGTCAGTGGATTAACTGACTTTACGGTACAGGGAAATAATATTTTATATTATAGACACTGGAAATGAGCCTTGCATTTGTATTGTGATTCTACTGTAAATTACGACTGTTGTATTCTCATAAGTGTAATTTGTACCTGTGCTGTGATTTACCTACACAGCTGTATCCTTCACTAAATTAAAATTCAGGATGGCATAAAATATTAAAATTTGGTAATAAGCATCACAGCTTTCACGTGTAGATTATCTAAATGAGCTCGGTCAGAATGTCTTAGACTGGTAAAGCCCTAAAGGAAAATCCTTGTGCTCCAATGTTAGCACTGTTCACTCATCTTCCTGTAGTCCCATCCAAATTTATATGAGGGAAATAACTAAATGTTATTAGAAAACTTGAAAGCAGTCAACTGTACTAATAACTAGTTGTAACATTTGCTGTTCCCAAGTAAAGAATGAAAAGAGAGAAAATATTCTTTTCATATGGATTTTCAGAGAGTGAGTTTCAAAAGTAAGTTTGTATTTTTAATACAGCCTTACCTCTCTGAACAGAAGCATGCAGTTGGCAAAGTAACTTACTCATTTGCTCCCATTTAAGGTAGATTTATCACTTACAGCTCAAAACAGTCTGAAATGGAAATAATCAATTGACAAAACATGATAAATGCATAAATATGAACACTAGCTAGAGTAGACAAGCTGTGAAGAATTCATAAGCTGTTTTTAATTTTCTTATTAGAAGATTAAGCCTTCTTGGAAAAAGTATTGCCAAGTGGATTGTTTTAAACTTAGCTGACATAATTTGGTAAAAATCCCTTTACTATATGTGGACACTAATTTTAGCTGTCAAAGTGCATGATGTAGTTACAGTACTTTTTGTTTCTTATATAAGGCTAACTATTTTATTTGTAATATTCCTGTGAAGCAGGAAGTATCTCCTTTTACTAGTGAAAATGAACAGTCACCTGCTTAATGCTGGGGTTTAACTTTGGTTGGTTTTTTTTTTTTTTTTTTTTTTTTCAAAATGACATGGAATTGCTGTTTCACAGAGTCATCAAGTAGTTTGGATTAAAAGGAACCTTTAAAGATTCTCTGGTTCCAAGCCCCCTGGCATGGGTAGGTGCACCTTCCCCTAGCCCATATTGGTCAAAGCCCCATCCAGCCTGGCCTCGAACCTTTTAAATAATGAGGCATCCACACTGGCTCTGGTCAAGAAGCCCACGCTGGAGTGTGGCTTCTCTGGCAAAGCCCACGCCGGATAAGGCTCCTGGCAGGACCTGTGATCCTGTGAAGAAAAAAGTCAGTGCTGGAGGAGGTTTAATCAGGACTTGTGATCCCGTGGGAAACCCACACTGGAGCAGTCTTTTCCTGAAGGACTGCACCCTATGGAAGGGACCCATGCTGAAGCAAGCGAAGAATTTGAGATGTCTTGCTCCTGAGGGGAAGTAGCAGTAGAGATGTGATAAATTAACCACAGCCCCCACTCCCATTCTCCACTGCTTAGGAGGCAGAGAATTCAGGATTAAAGTTAATCCCAGAAAGAAGGAATTGGTGGAAGGGGGTTTTAGATTAGTTTGTATTTCTCATTATCCTGCCTGATGTGACTGACAATAAATGAGATAAATTTCCCCAAAGTCCAGTTCTTTTGTCTGTGTTGATAACTGTTGAGTGACCTCCCCGTCCCTATCTCAGCCCATTAGCTTTATTCTTTCTATCCTCTTTGTGGAAAGGGAATAATAGAACCACTTGGTGGGCACCTGACGGCCAACTCAAGCTGACTCAAGTCAACTCACCCCAGATTTGCCCCACCTTATTTCAGTGCTGATGATAAGATCATGGCATTGTGGCTGCCCAGTTGGGCCATCAGCAATGACTGTTTACTGGAGAAACATGCCCTGATTCCTTTGTGGGGTATCACAGGTGTTTTCCTGTTTTTTCCCAATAATTCAGCAGGCTCTGAATTATTTTGTGTTGTGCAAAACTCCACTCCCTTCCCCTTTGAAAAGACAGGCATTGAAACAGACAGACTAAAACATATTTTATATTAATTAAGAGACAGAATGAAACCAACTGTTTAATAGCACTGTATTAACCAAAATGGAAAATAATTCTGAATATAATACAATCCCCTGATTTAAGTTAAACTACTTGGAAAAGAAGCATTTTGATTTTTTTTTAATTTTTATACTACGTACAGTGTTAATGAAAACTTGAATTCCATTTATGAGTGTAATTCATACAGTATCAAGAATCTTCAAAACATTTTCAGCTGTGAATAAGGAATATATGACTTGCCATTAGGAACTTATGATTAAAATATTACTTTTTCAAGCTGGCTTATCTATTCTTAAAATAGATACATTATTACAGAACTGTGCTTGGTTTTGAGTTTCTACTTCCCAGCTCTTAGCACTCTTTATATATTCATGATACATATCTAATTTCAAATTTATATTTCTTTATCAAAATGCCTCAATGGACAATTTATTTTTATCTGATTAAAATTCCTCTTTTCTACTGAAAATAAGTATGTACATATATGAAGATTCAATGAAACATTTTTTACCATCCAAGGTTTAACAGGTACTTCAAAATGTCTCCCTTGGGAAAGTATTATTCTCAAATATCCTACCAAACATCTTATTGAAAACTGTTATTTTAAAACATGAAATAAATAATATAATTTTTCCATTAAAAACAAGAACATCATTTATAGATTTAATTAGTACTTTCTGTATAATATTTTCAAAGAAAAAGTAAACTATGTGCTTCTTATACATATATGCAATCATAATTAACTGTTTGCCAATATGATTTGTTTCTTTACTTGTTTGGTTATTTCATCAGTTCTTTTTATTGAGAGCACAGAGAGTCCAATAATAAGGGTATTCTCTGAGGATCTCTAATGCCACATTACTGGGCTACAGATCTACAAATATGTCTTGCGTTCATATACATTTATAAGGAGTGTAAAAAATGCACATACAAATGTCACTGCAAAGCTCAGAAGTTTATCAGGAGTATTTTGGATAATTATGAAATTGTCAATAGCTGTGCTCTTTGAAAGATAAAGTGTTGTTGATAATTAATAACATAAACTGCTTTTTTTTTTTTTTTTTTAATTGCAGTAATGTTTATGAAGTAAGACAAGAGGGAAAGTCTTTTGGAAAGAAAACTACAGAATTTCATGATGTATATATTTCATTAACTGTATCTCTCAGAAAAGGCAAGGACACAATACTTACCAGTATGTCTCATAGGAGATCTCATGACCCAGCCAAAAAACAGATTCTAGGCTTCCTTTTATCTGAAGTTTCTGTCAGTTGTGAACAAGGAACAACTATAATGATTAATTAAATACTATAACAGCAATGTTTCCTGTTCATGTGTGAAGGATTTTTTTGCACTAAACGAAGTCACAAGACTTAGTTGACTCTTTGTCAGTGTGACTCTTAAAGAAAGAAAAAAACCCAAAAAACAAGTAACACATTATTTGGAAAGCAGCTACTAAATCCCTGGAAAATATTGCATTTTGGCTCAGTCAGACACAATTCAGTAATGAAAAATATGTTCTGTATTTACAAACCTCTGGCTGAAAACCTTCTGTGTTGATGCCCCTGTGGGTGGGAGTACAGAATTTGTTGCTGTGCTTGCTCATGGGAAATAGTTCTGCCTTAGACTTTAACACCTCATAGCGTGTTATAATTTAGAACCAAAATCTTAATCTAAGAATGACTTGTAAAGATCGTCTTTCATATCCACATGGCAAATATTTTTCTCCCATATTATGGTTTAATTAATAGAAAAGGAGGGGAAAAAAGTAGTATTAATTTGAAACAGTCATAGATGATGCATACAGATATATTACTGTTTAATATTTTAAATAATGACATTAAGTTACTATCATTAATAGCATTAAAATCGGGCACTGCAATTTTTATTCTCTTTATATTTTTCAATACAGACATACGTCTCCGTTCTTCACCCTATAGTATGCTGTTTACAAATATTCTTCCAGTCTAGAGTGCACAGTAAAGGACATTCTTCTGATAGAACTCACCAAATGAGTGAGGCTATCAAGACAGTCAATACAAGTGGCAAAAAGGAAGGTTTTCTAAGTTAGATCTCCAAAGCCAGTGGCTGTAGCTAGCACTAAGATAAGAACTTCCGAGATGAGTGCCTGCACAATTTGGAGGCATGTGTTCATTATCTTAGAAATCAATTGAAATGTAGAATGCTAGAATAGATGGATTAGATATATAAAGGCATCTATCCTGTACTGAACTATAGTCTATACAAAACAAATTGGTTTGAAAATGGTGGGAAAACTCTACCCTAATAGATGAGAAAAATCTAATTAGTTGTAATTTTTACACAAGACATATATGTCAATTTGAAGTAGTGCTGTTTTTCCCATGTGTTCCACATCTTCTACAATCTTAGTTTTCACTATTCTGGTGGAGTGCTGTGATTCTTACTATTTATTTCTTTAGAAAAGAGGATGTTTCATATATAGTAGTGGTTTTTCCTGGCTCTTTTCATTAACTTTTGTTGTTGTTTTCAATATTTGGTAGTTTTCTTTTCTTTTAGCAATTTAGTAAGAAAATCTTAAATATTCTATCAGTCCATCCAGTTTATTATAAAAAATTAATCAGACCACCATATCAAGTTGGAAGGATACACAGATTAGGAAATTGTGTCTCAGTATACAGTGTCAGGGCTCCAAAATGTTTAGAGCTTTGTGAGAGGACTGTATATATTTTTTCCTTTTAGTGAATATAAACCAACGAAACATAACATAAAGGAATGAATATAAACACCAAAGGTGATTTAGATTTGAACAAAAACTAGAACAAAACCTTTCAAAAACAGGGAAAACAAAGAATCCAAAACCTATAGACCAGAAATAAAAGGGTATCCCAGAGACCGGTAGAAGGACAGCATACAGGTTTTGCTTCTCACTTTCTGATACTTGGTCACATAATTTTAAAAGGAACATAATATAGAGCTCAGAAACTACAAATAAAATAGATAACATCTGTAATGGCCTTCAGCTTGTCACAAAGGTTAGAATGGCATAATTCCTGTATCATTTTTATGCAGGAATCAGTTGTTGTGTTTACTTTCTTGGTGAAGGCTGGTTGCTAACATCAGCACAGAGCCTGTGGAGTACTTTCCCTCATCATAAGAGAGAGATATACAGAACCCTGGACTGAAGAACAATTACTCCACGCTTAAATAAGATTTGACATGCTACTACCTGAAAAATATCTGGAGACAAGCAAAACACTTTGTAAAACAGTTTGTAGATACTTCCAGAGAATATGAATTCTCTTGATGCCAGAACTTTAAATGTCATCCTTAGAAACACAGATGACAAGTACCCAGTACGTTTATTTACTGGAGGATTGTTTGCCTGTTTATTTAACTTCAGCAGTGCAAATAACCTCCAGTGTATCAGCTTGGGTCCATTCCACTCTCCATCCATACAAAACAGTAAAATTGTTCCTTCCCTAGTAAAAAGACTGCTTTGAAAACTTATGTAATCACACACATACTTTAAAGAAAAACGTAGCATCCACTGCCTTTCCTTTTGAAATTTTGTACTTTTTAGAGGTCTAAAATGTTTGCATTGTCAACGAGGCATGGAACTTACCTTTCATACCAACTAACTGCGCTCATAGTCAAAATGATTTTCTGTTTCTTATATGGCATCCAGGAAAAAAAACAAAGCAAAAAAACCAAACTAAACCAAACCAAAACAAACTCAACCAAATAAAAATGAAAACAAACAAACAAAACAAGCAAACAAACAAAACCAAACAAACCCACAAAACAAAAAAAAACCCCAATCAAACAAAAAACCCAGTACTATTTCCTAATCTCTTATTGTTAATCTTTGACTATGAAAAGAATCAAGAAGTGTTGAGGGTATCATTATATTTTAATGAAAATCAAAACATATTTTTCTGAGTATGACTCTTTGCTCTTTAGATCTTTCAGATCTCAAGGGACTACAACCTAATTAAAATTGTAACTAGTTTTCATAAAAATATATTACATAGAATAAAGTTCCAAAAGAACGTTTCATTTTTATTTCTAGTTGTATAAAATACCAAATATAGATGCAATTTTCTTTCTCAGTGTTCAAATTTAACAGTGCAGATCTGCTCATGGGTAAGACTCGAAGCTCTGTAGTAGTCTTGATAAGTTGTTCCATTAGATTCTCTCAAGTACAAGACTGTGAAATTAAATCATTTTACAATAAATATGCATCAAAAGACTCATTAAGGATTAGATCATAAACCTTTCACTCCCTGTGATATAAAGATACTTAAGTCCCATTAAATCAAATTATTGTTTTAGCAACACTAGATAATTACTATTACTATAATAACTTGTTTTTAATAACTGCAATAACACTTTTTTCCTAAATACAGAAAATAAAGAAAAATGTTAGAATTACTAGGAAAAAAAAAACGTTGTGGCTTCGGGGACTCAGAAGAGTGTTTCCTTCTATCTATCTCTTTAGAGGGGTAATAAATCCATAAAGTTATTCTAGTGAATGTGGCAACAGGTCCCTTCTATTGTTTTCTGATAAAAGTACATCATTTTTTAAAAGATGACTAAATAGTTATTGTCAGAAGGATAAGACTCTAAGGCCTAGATTATGAAGATATTTTTATTTACTTTCTTTAAATGAGTTAACATTTAAGTTACATTTTGATCTAGAATGGATCCAACAAAAATAAGATATTGCTCTATACAATATAAAATATTAATAGGTTTTCTTAAAGCTCACAGATTTCATTCTCTATCCCTGTACCAAATGACAACAGAAAGGGATACCACTAGGTAAAACAGTGTCCCAGCAGCTGGTGTACAGGACTTAAGAACACCAGTGTCAGGAATATCTTAACCTTTTCCTCAGCACTGTCAATTGCATCAACTCATCTAAGCGTTTGCATCCACTTTCTTATGAGGATAAAAGAAAAAAAAAAAAAAACCCAAAAAAACCAATGGATCTTCTCTTTTCCAGCGATGCCAAATGCATACAGCAGAAAGAACATGATTCTGATTATATTCCTACAAGAACTTTTTACAGTAAAAATGTAGAATGTAAGGGTTCTGGATGTGTGACAAAATTGCTTTTATCTAGTAGCAGTGGCTAATTCAGACTGCTTTGAAAAGAAGGAAAAATCATCATAACAATCAGAATGAAAAAATCAGGCTGTGGTGGAGAATATTCATATAATATTACAGTCCATATAATGTCATTTTCTAGAGGGAATAGTTTAACATGAAGCCTTAAAGTGATAACCCCAAAAACAGAACAAAGAATATAATCAAATGTGCATATGTTTTAGATACTATTATGTGGTTGACTTCTTATAATGAAGCAGTATGATTATTTTCCTAAACCCGTGAATTGTGATTTAGTCCTTTTAAGTAAATAGTTTCAAGATTCCTTGATGAAATTCCATGTTGAGTAATCATATTATTTATCTTTCTTTTTGAAAGGTTTTTGGTCAAAGTTTGGTTAAAGTTTTGGTTAAGTTTGATGAGGAGTTTTTTGTCAGTTTTTCATTTTGTTTTGTCTTGTTTTTCTTAATGGTTTCAGAGGGTATTTTTGAAAGTCAGTTACCTGTTGCATTGTATTGCACCCTTAAAACAATACCGTGAAGTGTTAGGTAAAAAAATGTGTCCTACAAATAACAAAAATACATTTTAAAGATCATTTAAAACTAATTATAAAATCAATGATACATTTACATAATTTATATACAATTAAACCATTCACATGTATCATACATGTTGTATCTCTGTATTTTGATAACTTGTAGACATTCCCTTGAAAATATTGGAAAACAAGTATGGCCTAAAATTATTTTCTTTTTGTGTCAGTTTCTGTGTATCTTCTCTCTAGTCCCTTTCCACTAGGCATATCCATCTATCAACAGAATCTGTGATGTTTGAGGGTTCATCTGTTCTTTTTTCTTGTTCTCAGCTTGAAGATATAAACCTACCTGAGTGCCATAATAAACACATCTAAGGAACATAATATAATCATAAGGCTTCAAATTGAAGATTATATCCTTAAGTGAGAAACAGAAGCAGATGAGCATGGAGTTTGTTTATATGCAAATGCTCTTTGTAATAAGCAAGAGAAGAGAATTGCATGAAATGCACCATACATACTCTAAATGAAGCGATTTTAAGTTTTCCATGTGTAATCAGTGGGTCTTTAAAAATACAGATTACTGGCAGTTAATTAACCCTGTACACAGGATTTCATTGAAAAAGAGACCTCATAGAGTATGTTTCAGATCGAAAAGAATATCACAGGAAGAATAAGGGTAAGTCAAATAGATTTAAATGCCAGAGAATAGTTAAAAATACATATTAAAACTGGCAATATTCCAAAGAGACATGTATTCAATTTAAAAGTTTTAAAAGATATATTTCCTGCATTTGCAAGACCAAATTGTCATGGCTCAATCAGGAATTGAATTATACTGGCTAAATCAGTGAAAGCTGAATACAGCAAAAACTTTATCCAAATTCAATCACGATATTCCAAGAGGAGTGAAGCTGCACTGCCTTTTAGAGTGTGACTCAGGCAGCCTACAAAAAGGGAGGTGCTCTCTGGAGAAAAGCTCATACTATGGCATTCAGGAGATATAAAACTTCCCTTCACCTCTCTACAGACACACCTTCTGGAAAACACTAGCATATTTTACAGCTGCGTCCTCCCAGTAAAAGTCTCTGGAAGCAAAAAGGCAGCAGCAAAACCACTTGCCCATTTTCAGAGTAAGCTACCCTTAATGCAAGATGTAAAAATGCTGTAAAGGAGTAAAACTTATTTCTCTTTAAACTACCTTCATTTAATTTGGCATGCTTTGCCAAAAGGACAATTGTCAGATTTCTTAGTGACAATAAATGAATCTTGTATAAGTTGCAGACACTGTAACATATTGTTTTAGAATATCATTTTTATGAAAGCTGTGTCTTGAGGGACGTGCTTTTAATATTTTCCTGTGCTCCTAAGTATCTGCACACAATGTTGAAGTAGATCTTAATCTTCATGTTCTTTATTTTGAATAAGGAAAATTTTTAAAACATATAGATTCAAGTGCTTTTAAAGAAAATTACTCAGCATCACTCGGAAGAACATCACTCAGAAAGAGTGATGTAGATGTTTTGGTGCAGATTCACATAAAATGTAAAAAAGGAAGAAGTCTTTGGAGTGTTCAGACAAAATTCCTTTAATTTTTTTTCATCAATAGAAGTATAGAAACAAAGAAAAGCATATTTTCTATTCAGTGTCCTGCCCAAACTGTTGATCAATAATTTGAGGCCTTAAAAGAGTGTTTATGATAAGGTCTCACCATGTGAATTCTCTACAGTCACATTGCATTTCAAAAACATTGTATAGTCCCTCCATTACCGGTTCTGAAAGATGCCAGTGGTTTGTGCATGATAGCAAGTAAAATACTGTCTGAATTTTAACGCAATTGAAGTGAGCAAGATATGAAGTGCTTGTCCATATAGTAACAGAAGTGACAGGATGGTCACTACCCCTACCAGTTTATCTCCATCAGTTTTAGACTTCATTTCCTCACTGGAAGGTCACTAAATGGATGACAGATCCACTCTTGGCTTATAAGGTTACATGTGTCAATCCATCCTCTGACACTGGATACTAATATAGATGAGCAAACTGGAACCACTTCTTTTCTGACCTGTTAGTTTGCTACATCCCTTGGGATTTAGAACGCGTCTGATTCAGCTGTAGCAATATTCTCATAGTATAGCTGTTCACTTTCTCTGTGTAGATTTGTATTGCAAAACATCACTCTACAGCTTAGTGCTACAAATATACATGGCACTGGGCGTTACCGTGGGTTTCAAGCACTGGCATTATTGAAGTGTTCAACTGTTGTGAAAGATTCATACAGTAGTGTATATCACTAATATGACTATAGTTAATGAACATGTAAAGCATGTTTTTGGAAGTCTGTCTCTGAACATACCAGCATTCTCCAGTGTGGGCACCTTTCTGAGACTGAATATAGTGAAGAAAGATATTTTTCCAAAAAGATGTTGTTATCGAAGCCCTCAATATTGTCAGAGGGCTGACTCCCAGGGAATGTTGAGTGTCCTTTTTCCAAAATTCGTAAATGTCTGGACTCATAGATCAGGCCTTCATGCTTCATAAATGATAATGTTATTTAAGTATTAGTACCTTGATGAAAAAAAAAAAAAAGGCAAAAAAAAAAGGTAAAAAAAAAATTACTTCAGTCTTGTCTGTGACACATCATGGTCAGTCAGTTAGAGTCATTGCTTAGATAACTGTTAAATATTTCCGAGTGGGAAATAAGATTCTTTGTGAAATACTCAGAAGGACCTAAATCATGTTCTGACTTGAATTATTTCCTGATTTAAAACAGGTTAGTTAAACCTACTAGGACTAAGTTTAAGAATAGCAATAAATTCTGATTTGGTCTAGTTGTATCTCCCTGCAATATCAAAATGTGTAAGACAAGTATTTTAACATCAATTACTGATATTGAAGGTGCTGACCCTCAAAGCATGCACTGTGAATTTACACTGAACAGAATTAGGTGAGTAATTAGACACAGGTCACGAGATCCAGGCAAGAAACTATTTTGCCATGGTTTCAAATAAAGCTCACAGACTCCATCTGTGTGACTGAATCTGTTCATCCTTCTCTCATCCTTCTAGTCTATGTTTTATTTCTACATAAAATAGTGATTTAAAAAAAATCTGCTTATAGTTGTTAGAATGTGTTTATTGCCTTTTTACCTGCTGTCAAAAAGTGCCCAGAAATATGATAGGCCACCCCAAGGCAGTTTATCAGTAGGAAAGCTGGTCAGAGGTTGCTTCTGACAGGTTTTGTGGTATTGACATTAGTCTTTAAGTTCTAACATTATAAACTTAGAGGACATTTATTTCCCATACTGCTTACTACCTATGTTTATCTTGCCACTGTCAGAAAATTGACAATTTGAGATTAAAAAGAGCACAAGATGTTTTACGAAGACAAACACAGTTGGAGATGGAGGTCTACTGGTTTCAGTGAACAGATATGGCCTGAAATATATTGTCATGGCTGCATTACTACCCTCTTCACTATACATATTCTTAAATCCTCCATGTCTGTAGTAAATTTACTGAAATATCTGATATTTTTCAAATTTTCAATGCCTCCTTATTCTAAATCTCTCCCAAAAGGGAGGACAGTGTATTACACAAAGTGTTTTGTTTTGGTAGAAATTTCTTTTTTGTTTTGTTTGGGGTTTTTTTGTTTTTTTCAACCTGCCTTTCAATGCACTTTTCAGAAAAGCAACCCTGGAATCGAATGCAGTGCTGGGATCAGAGCTGTGGCTGATTCATATTGCCTCCCAGGAAAGGTCTAATCCTCGCAAAAATCATTTCTATCCTTTGGTATTTGCTATCCACTAGTTCTTTTCACTAAATAATCATGGTTAAACTTTCTCTATAATTTGTAATAATTCTCAGTTCATAGTCATACAAGGTACTAGCTACACAAAATCAGTGGGAGAATATGTTTCATCATAGGGGGAATGCATCATGATAACAAAATACCATTTTGTAAAACAAATGATTATTCTTTGAGAAGCTTCATTTTGAATGCTTAGCAGTTCCTGATTTACATATTTTCTAGCCATTGCTATGTTCTGTTTGAGAATAAAATCTTAAAGTTGATTTTAGTAGTAAACCCAATATACTATGTATTTTTAAAAGGCTCCTTTTTCCATTTTTGGAAATACCAAAATTTCATGTGACAATTTTTCTTTCTTCAGATAACAGTGGAAAGCTTACTCCATAATGAGTCATTTACTTGGTAACTTGGAAGTTTTTCTTCATCTAGAATACACAAAACTTCTGTGAATTTATTCATTATACATAACCAGCCAGTCATTCTCACTTTTTTTTAATGACTCTGAATACTGAAATGCTTTATATCAAATAACTGAAAACATGCTTTTATTAAACTAAACAACTAAACTAGGGTCTTAAATCTTTATAATTTTGAAAATATATATAGCTGATGCTGAATACTGAGCAAATGGCAAATTTTTGGCTGAATGAACTCAATGTGTTTGAAAAGCTTGCTCTTTTTTCAATATATAAATACTTATTCCTATTGTTATTTCTTAATCTGCTACTTTTGATCGGTAAGATGGTTTCTTAGATAACTTTCACAGAACTAATTTACATTCTCGAGGCTGTAAACTTATTCAGGTCTAGATTCTACAAATGTTGCATTGTGAAATTTTGATATCTGTTTTTTGAGCAAATTCTTAATGTCAGTGTTAAAAAAATTAAATATAATTAATAAATTGTTCCTTAATGTGCATTATAATTTGATTATAAAATCTATATTTTATTTAATTTCTTTTAATCTGCTCTTAATTTCATCAGACTGTGTGGGACACTATCTTGAAGTATGTGCGTGTTCCTATTGAAGATGTGCATTTAAAATTAAGCAGAGACATTAGTAAGAGCTGCCTGTTTTATTACAGCTTCACAAAGCTGCTTTTTATTCTCCATAATATGCAGAAGCGCATTAAACGTAGCAAAGTAAATGAATTACTGTGAGTCATGAAAGGTAACCTCTCCATCCACTTGAACATACATTTTCACTGGTAATACCTTAGCCCTAAATCTTAAAGATTATCACTGTCACATGTTTACCACTAACACACTGCACAAATGGCCTCCATGACCTTTATGTCAGTGCCTTTATGTAAGTGCTCATTACTTTCGGATATCAGGAAAAAAATAAACCTGCAAAGCACAATACTACATTATTGTGTATTACATAATGCCATTATTACTTGGGAAAAGTGCATTGCTGGTTTCTCTGGATATGAATTAGCCTTCCTGACTTAAAGTATCTCTGTATGATGCTTTCTCCTCATGAGGTGGGAAAAAAGCCATGAAGGAGGATGATGCTAAGAAAAGAAATCTCACATTATTTATCTCCATAACTTCAGTGGGATTCCTTTTTCAGCTAATAACACCAATATCTAGGCTGGTAGCCACTGAGTTCAGAAACAAAAGTTCTGCTTGCGACATGACAATCAAACTGACCAAGAACACGAAGAAAACTCCATCAGCTCTCTGTTGTTTATTTCTATATGAAGACTTTGGCATTTATTTTTTTGTAGAGCTCTTTAATAAATGCAAAAGAGTGTCAAAAACAACTGGTGTTAGAATTTTGTTAGAAATGTATATAACTGGTTCAATATAGAACAAATGTGAGAAAATATAGGAATTATGGACTTCCTTTTTCTATACATAATTTCTGACAGTAGTGTGCATCTCATCCATCATACTGAGCTATGACTGCATTCAATTAACTTAATATGGTGTTAATGCAATATGGAGGAGGAAGCACTCATTCATCATATTGTATTACAGCAGTAATACAGTAGTATTGTATCAGACTGATGTAATAAGGCTCTTAATAGAAGGCAATTAAACTAATATCAGAAAACTGCCATTAATACCTGGGATTTTTAAAGGCCATTTCTGTTGTGCTTGTAAATCTTTTGCTCACCAAGATGCAATAAGAAAGACCCTCTGAGACTGCAGAAGCACTTCAGTATGTGACATTATGAGAGTGCTATTTTTGGCTTTTCAATGGAGGAGCACATCTCATAGCACCTAATAAATCTGTGCTGAGAGCTGAGAAGCATATTTTTCTGCTGAACAGTAGGCTGTAATACAGTGGAGATATATAAAAGGTCGTGACAAGTTCTAAATATTTATTCATTTTTCTATGACATCAAGGCCAATTCCTTTTTCTCTCTACTAGGAAAAAAAGGAGGGTGTTTTTGTAACCCCTGTTTTTTTCATAAAACATACTAGATTATTGAAAAATCTTTACTTATTCTGTGACTTTATTTCAAGAAGAAACAGTTTATGTTAGAGTTTACACATGCTTTGTATTTGTTAAATAGACTTGGATTAAACAAGTAAGGTTTATATTCAGGGGACTAAAAATAACTGATTGTTTTCATTATCAAAATACTCTGTAAAACTGGAACTTCAAATCATGCTTCATTCATCTTCAGAAAGACACAGATTATCCTCATACTCATGGTTGTTTTAGTTTGGGGTTTTTTGGTGGCCTTTATTTTTTTGCAACATCATTTGACAGATATTTATGGTACAGCATAAGCATGTGCAGGTAAGTTTTTTTTGTTAAAACATATTGATTTTGTTCAAAGCCTTAAATTTATAGCATGACTGTATTAATCTTATATAATTTAGTCTCACCTGACAGTATGCAATGTACAAAATTTATATTGATTTTATCAAAGTATGAATACTGGACTGGTATATTAGGAACATACAGACAAATATTCTACGATGTGTTTCAGTTTCACCTAATGCAACCCCAAAATGAGATTTGTTGTTCCAGATAGAGAAACTCCCTCTGCATGGTGTTGAACTGGGACATATTGAATGCCAGTTAAAAAAAAGGAATATTTTTCCAGCACTGGCCGATTCCTATCTCTGCCTCCCAGCCCAGGTATTATTTCCTCACGCTGATGGTTCAGATGGATGTTGTGCTTGCATTCCTCACTGGGTTCACAGGCCTGGATAGCACTGTTGTGCAAAATTAGCTTATTTCAGTTTCAGTTTGCCATGAAGATTCATATAAAGGAAAAGGGGTAATATCTATATTCTGTCCCCACTAGCTTGGATCACTATAACTATTCACAAAGCTGAATGCCTGGACTCCCTGGGGTATAGGGTGCTACTGCCTGTGCCCTCCACAGCTCAGCTCTTTGGCTTGCTCCAAATAATTTTCGGTTACATTTTAAATCTCTGATTCCAGTTTTCCAAATAAATCAGCATTACACAGAATCACATAAAAGAAAGAAAGAGAGAAAGAGAGAAAGTGAGAGAGAGAGAAAGAAAGAAAGAAGGAAGGAAAGAAGGAAAGAAAGGAAGAAAGGAAGAAAGAAAGAAAGAAAGAAAGAAAGAAAGAAAGAAAGAAAGAAAGAAAGAAAGAAAGAAAGAAAGAAAGAAAGAAAGAAAGAAAGAAAGAAAGAAAGAAAGAAAGAAAGAAAGAAAGAAAGAAAGAAAGAAAGAAAGAAAGAAAGAAAGAAAGAAAGGAAAGAAAAAAGAGAAAGAAAGAAAAGAAAAGAAAGAAAGCCAGCAAGCAAGCATACTGGAATGAAAATAAAGTTGTGGAAGTCCTCTTTGAGCTATTCCATGCACTGTTGGCCCATTTCCTTCCCCTCTCCAACATCCCAAAAAAGACACCAAATAAAAACAAAAAAAGAAACAAAACTTTCAAATGAAATATGTCTAATACAGAGATAAAGTAAATAAATAAAATTGTATTTCACAGTTTTAAGAAACTCTTTCTAACTTTACATAATGCTCATATTCCATTTATTCTTAATATTTTTTCCCTCCTAGAAATATATATAAAAATATATCCCACTTAAATCACATTTCTAGCAAAAAAATAAAAATTTTATTTTTCATAAATCTGTCTAAAGGCTAAACTTGTGATATTGAGCTGATAATTACTGCAGAGAAAAAAATGTATCTGTGTTGTGACAGCAGATGATTTCTGAATACTTTTATCACAAAACCAGAGAACTGGATAAACATTCAAGACAACAATATTCAGAAGAATCCTTTGTCTATCTTCTTCATTGGTTGCTCAAATTCACCTAGCTGGAATACCAAATGTGTGCTCACGCTTTCTTATTATGTGAGATGTGTTTATGAAAGCAGTTTTGCATATTGATCTGGAAATGCCTCAGATACATGAGAGAGAGACCAAAATCAATGAAAACAGTAGTACATCCTGCTTTCTGCACTGTGAAAGTGACAGTATCAGTGTTTCCTCTCTCGTTTCTCTACAGAGCAAGCCTAGGGAAAACTGGAACATTGTAAATACGCCTATTGTTATCAATTGAATCTGCTGAAGAAAACAATTTAGAAGCATGAAAAGATGTCTCAAAGTATTTAATCTAAGATCCTGATTTGAAAGTCTTCATGGTCAGCATATATGTTCTTTTGTATATGTGTGCAGTCAAACATGCAATTTACCTTTTGAGAATTCTTGCTCTGAAATCTTTCAGAGTGAGTCCAAGGTAAAATACCCAGTGTCCTTGGCCTTGATTCAGGAATGTGTCTAAGTCCGTATCTACTCATGGAGAGGACGCAGGCATGCACTTAAACCTAAAGGAGTCCTTCCTAAATAGGTTCAGCATTTGAGTCAAGACTGCATATTATCTAGAATCAGAGCCAGATATACCAATTTGCAGTATACAGATTGCCTTAAAACATGAGGTGTATATAAACAAGGTAAATGTAATTGTAAAAGAATATAATGCACTTTGACAAAAGTGGGGTTCCAGGTATATATTGCTTTTTATTGGCCACTGTTAAGAGTAAACCGACAACAAAACATCTACTATCCCAATTTCTTTGACAGTGGTTGGTTGAGATCAGAGAAAAATAAACAAATAAATAATGACTTCAAGACCTATAGGCTTTGATTTGCTTCTTCTGAAGATTCACAGAATTGTATCATTATACCATTCAGTACTGAAAACTGCTAACATCAAGGAAGAATCTTAGAATTTCTTTCTTTTTTCTCATAGCTGTTAATAACAGATAACTTCATTGATAATGAAATTTTGCCCAAACAAAGAGATACAGTAGACTATTCCAAAGGCTGGTTTCTATCAGAAAATCTGTGGACCCAGTGATGTACATTTTGATCAAAAACAGACAAAAACTTATGTGGCTTGCCTCTATTTCAGTAATAGCACCAGACTATAATGAGGAACAGCAGCAGTTACAGAGATAACATAAATCTCAAACGCCACTGGTTTCTCACTAGTGCTGCTCTATCCTTTGTGTTCTGGGGGAGATTGGAGACAACTGTGGTATGAAAGCCATGGTAGATCAGGATGGGACCCAGCAGGTGTTTGAGAGAGCTGATCCAGTGTTATTCAGTGTTAGTCCGGGAGAATATCATGCAGGGTGAGTATTTTGGGAAGGAAGGGTGGTACAGACTTGGCAGTGTCAGATTTACAGTTGTACTCGATGATCTTAAAAGCTTTTTTGCAACCTGAATGGTTCTCTGATCACATGATTCTATCTATAAAATAATTAAATTATTACCTTCTCATCTATGTAACATTTAGGTGGTTGAGAAGAAAACTTGTTAAATAAACCAAAGATAAATGGCTTGATACAAAAGTGTCTTTTGCTATACTTAAAATCAAGAGGTTCTCTAAGCAACAAATTTCTTTTATACTCTTATTAATAAACTGTGCATAACACCTTAGCTTTCTTTGTACTCCTATTTATATCTCCTATAGGTTCTCCTAGCAAAGTAGCATACCTACCATAGCATGATGTCCTTCTAAAATCACAGGCTCCATTGAAAACCCTCTTTTTGTGAAACATAACTGTACTTACTTAACTTTCTTATTAATTTCACAATTCACAACCTGTAGCTGCTTTACCTGCATTCAGTGTTTAATGATAAATTAATAGTAGCTCAAGTGTTATTTTTCTTGTATCTTAATTACAAAGAATCTCTTCTATTATACTTAACATTTCATAAGAGCTGCAGAAATACCTATGCATTTAATCATCTATTCAATCCTATTTCAATCTATGTGATGTTACTGGGTTTTAAGGCAAATTCTGTACTGTTGGGCAGAATATGCTTTGATATGATTTGGATCAGTCCTAGAATAATCCTACAAATTCAGGTAATACTATTTCACAGACTTCTTGTGTTCAGAGGTACTTCCTTTCTTAGATTATATATTTGTATTTTTCTGAATCTGAGTGACAGAATGTATACTGAAGAGGAAATTTGCAAACACTGCTCCCTGCTCAGCCTCAGAATATTATTCACGTAAAACAGTCTGTTTCAAAATATGAAAAAATAATCATTGTGAATCGTTTAAAAGAATTTCTTGCCCACAAGAATCACAAAATCCATGCTTCTGTTGTATAAATATGAAATAAAACAAGTAAGTAAATTATTCATCTTACTACTAGATGCAAATCTCCCATTTCCAGCTGATTTTCTTTCATGTTTGAGCTTCCTAGATCTTTTTATTTGACTTTTTTTCCCTGCTTATAAACCATTTTCCTCAGCTGGCCTTTTATTTTTCACCCTCACAAATTGTTCTCTACCTTGAACAATATTCCTCTTATAGACCGATTCAGGAATCTTTTCTAATTCAGAGTCTGATCAAAAAGTGCATTGAAGTCAGCTGTAATAATCTTTGTACTGGCTCCAGGCAGGTAATATAGAACAGGGTTAAAGATTAATACAGATGAGCATTTCTTCCCAACCTCTACTACACAAGGCATATATTGAATGAAAAACAAAAAAAAGAGGAAAAAATCCAGCTTTAATGAAATAAAATTGTTCCCAAATCGAGGCTGAACTGACAAAGGTGTTTTGCCTAAAAATATAGGGCTTATTTATTTTAGCAAGTAGAATAAAGAAGCGAAAAAGCATTTGGAAAATCAACACAGTCTTTTTTTGAAATAAATTTATTTGGATGGTTTCTAGATAAAATTCAATGTGTTTACAGTTGCAGTCCAGGATACTTTTGTGTCCCACTGAACAGAGACTAATATAAGCAAAGCTTCTTATGTTCTACAAATCCATCATTGCTTTCCTCCTTGCTTGCCTTCACTGGCTATTTCTACTCCTTTCAGTGCTCACCTTATACCCTGCCTTAGCATTTTCCTTGAAATTCTTACTTGTTATAACGTATGATTTGTATATGTTAGAAATTAAGCATCCTTGTTCTACTTCACTTTATTGAAGCGTTTATCAGCAAAAATCTGTATCTCTTCTTATTGCATAAGTTGCACATACCTATGGATGACTACCTAGTGAAATATTCTGAATGTATTTCTCTATGCTAAACACTATTAGCACTCGGAAAATTATTTTATTCATACAAACCCCTTAAATCCTATCCTATGTGCAATCACATATGTTGTTTCAACTAAGTTCTACTCAGGACCAGTGGAAATTTTTCTTCTCAGATTTTTGTTAAACAAACTCTCCAAACCCTCCCCTTAATATTCTTGGATTAAATTGGTTGGGTTTTTTCCACCCTGTTTTAATATTTGATCCATGAGATCAATAAACTGGTTTTCCAGTTTTTCTGGTCTGAGACCATGTAGGCTGTTGACAGTTTTGAGGGGCTTATCTGTCAGCTGGGCCCTATATTGTTCTTCCTTTTGTGCCCATTTGAAGATTTTTTGTCTGTGAGTTCTATATTGCCATCTGCGACCTCACATGAAGGACATTCTCCAGTCATTAAACACATTGATCCTACACATGAGCAAGATATGGGCTGTACACCAGATAGAAACTGACAGATGTGGCTGCCATAAAATACATTTGAGCAATCAAATTTTAAAATACTTGACCATTTCGTGTTCTGTTACTATACCCATCTCAGTAATTTTGAAGTATGTATTTAGGAGTCTCTGTGAGCAGCATATGGATGCAGATATCTGTTGGAGCGTATATTGAACATCAGGGTGTTACTGACAAAAATACTCTATGGAATTCTCTCTGTTGAAGCTGTATATCCTAGCAGTAGCAAGGTAGAACAGATTTAAGTTAATGACAGCTGATATAAAAGGATCTACTTTAGTCTTCTAATACAGAAAATCCTGGTTGTCACTGTATTGTTCACCCTCCTGAACTTCCTTTTATGAAACACCATTCCATAGATATATTACATCATTCATGGTGTGTAGAGGTACTTTGCCTTTTCAGTACAGTATTTCCTCCCATTTCAGGTCAGCTCAAGTGCAAGACAGGCTGAAATGGAAAAAAAACTGCCTGTGTAACTCCCACTGCTTCTGTCTGCATGTATATACACATTACATAACTATGTATTTATTTTGGATGTGAGAGAGTTAATTTTCTTCATAGCAACTCGTACGTTGCTCAGCCTTGGATCTGTAGCCAAAGCAGGGCTGATAACACACATTGCTGAGCAATGCTTACAGAGCCAAGGCCTTTTCTGCTTCACACCACACCCTCCAGGGAGGAGACTGGGGGTGCACAGGAATCTGGAAGGGGACACAGCCAGGACAGCTGACCCAAACTGACCACAGGGGTATTCCATAATGTATGGCATCATGCTCAGCAAACAGAGCTGTGGGGAATAAGGAAGAAAAGGGGATATTCAGAGTTACAGTATTTGTCTTTCCAAGTATCTGGTATGTGTGATGAAGTCCTGCTTTCCTGGAAATGGCTAAACATGTACCTGCCCATCGGAATTAGTGAATTAATTCCTCATTTACTTTCATTGTGCATGCAGCTTTTGAGTTATCTATTAAACTCTCTATCTCAATGCACAAATTTTCTCACTTTTACCCTGATTTTTATTATTTTTATATTTCATATTATAATATTATCTATTACCCTCTACCCCATCCCACTAGAGGGGATGTGAGCCAGCAGCTGCATTTACCAGGGCTCAGCCACAACAAAGTTATACTGACACATCTGTTGTCCTTTCAACAGTTAGAGCAATGCTGCTGAAAGAAATAGTGTTCACCATATAACATTTTCCTGTTTTGACAGACAGTACTAACATTATGCCATTCTTCCAAGGACCTTAGATTTTTTAGCCTTTGTAGATATTTTTCATATATTTGTAGCTTTATGGACTGCTACATGGTTATATAGCTCCTGGTATTTTTCTACCCTTTCTCTTAGATTTTGGAATAGTAAACTTCTAATGCATGCTTGGAATTCTGTTTAGTCTTAAGAATAAAAAGATGCCTGACAAGGACACTTTGTTTTCTACCAGAACTCAGAAGATATAACAAAAAATAGGGCAAAGTTGTTCCTGGAACAACTCCAATGAAGTTGAACCCAGGGGAAATTACTTAAACGACTAATTGGACAATATTTTTTAGATATATTAATTAACTAACCTTATAAAAATTGTAGAAATATTGTATCACATGTGCATATAGCTATTTTGTGCACCTGAAAGCTTTCAGTTAAAGACTTGAATTTTAACACTGTTTGGTATGGTTTTGTGTTTTGCTCCGGGCAACATTTCATTGGCTCACCAGTCCCTACTTGTCACTTAGGAGAAAGGTCGCAAATACTACAGGGCAGTAGTCTTCACACAGCCAGATTCAGTTGAAGTAAAAAACCTCATCAAAATTTGCAGAAAAAGACCAGCTCCAAAAGGACTGGCTGTTGCCAATTTGTTCTTTTGTTCATTGCCTTTTCTTAGCCTATTGGACTCTATGCTTGAATGTTGTTCTTGACATGGATAACCCATGGGAACAAGGGTCTATTGAGTGGTGATGTTCAAACAAAAAGGCATGTAAACATTTGAAATTTATTTAAAGTGACAGGTAATGATGGTAGCATATCACATGAAATCTATAACCATTGCATGTAGAAGGTATAAGTAAAATACCCCTCTCTCTCTGTATGTCTCTCAGCTCTGTTTGTCCATCATCCATCCATCCATCCATCCATCCAAGACATATTTAGCATATCATATTATCCATCTGGTATTTTGATTTTTCTTTCAATCAGTAGACAGAGGTCAATGAATAATTGTTGTTAATAATCTATGTATTTAAGTTTTTGAAGAAGTCTTGTCCAAACAAAATCTGTTAGTTCCTTTTTGTAAGATTTTACTTTGTTGTTGTTGTTGTTAAGGATTTGTCTGGTTCCTTATCCAGAATTTATGTGCTTGCTCTTTGGGGATAGACGACCTTTTCAGCTGCATGATATACTTGACGATTCAGAGCTGCTGTAGCAGGTAATGGTTTCTGAGTCAACAGAAAGTTTTACTTATGAAATAGGTTTTGTTGGTTTTTTTTTTTCCCTCAGTGTTTCTGTCTGGGAATAAATATCCAAGGAATTATAGGCACTTTACTAATATGCCAGTATAATATCAAGTATTTCTGATGGCTTTGAGCATTTTTGTAATTTTATGCCATACTTTCTAAAAGAAAAAATACTAAACACTTCACACTGCTGATATCTTTACAGACAGACCATGGGTAACAGGATTTTTTAAATATCTGATAAATATTTATTACAATCAAATTATAACCATTTCTGTACTAACCTGCCATGGCTCCAAATGAAGTCCTGGACTGAAGGTTTTCCACAGACTTCTAGAAAGAATTTTTTCATCTTTAATTTAGTTTCTTTAGCTCCATTTTATGTAGAAGTCACAAAGTCCTGGGTTTTGCTGCCCTCTGAATCACTCACAGGCAAGGAGACAAGTGGTCCCTGGACTTCTTTTGATTAAAGGCAATATAAGTTAAGTGCAGTGTGCTGCAATATATTTTAATTTTTGATAGCAAAGCACAGCATTTCAGTCACTATTCCATGCTTCAACTAATTTGAAGTGCCACTAATATTACTTTTCGTGAAATGGAATGAAGTTGTAGTTGGTGCAAAACTTGCAAGCATAGCTTAATTATACTTTTCAAAGATTTAACTTATCCTTTGTGAGACTTTGCTTTGTGACCAACATATTTCCCCAAATCTTACATAAGCCTTCATTAAAAAAATAATAATCTTAAAATGGTCTGGAAATACATAGAAACAAAATTGTTACAGAACAATATCTACGCCGGCCAATGTCATGAATAAAAAAGGAAATGCACAGTTAATTGCTTAATCCCCAATAACATCCTGGTTGCTGGACGTTAAGACTGTTGGTTTCATGTTGTTGTGTAGTTTGGGGTTTTTTGTATTTAAATAATCAAGTGAGTGGCTTTTAATTTGGTGTAGCTGCAGTAGAGTACATAGGCAAGACCCCTGAATAGTTAATGTTACCTTTTATCCTTTATAATTTTCTTTTATGAGCTAAGGGATTGTTCATTCAAATTCCTCTAATCCTCATAATATCTTGGCCATTATTACAAATCCTAGTTTTTTGGATAGCATCTAATTTCTTATGAATCTCATGAATACTGGAGGAATCTTGTTAAATGAAAATGGAGCATCACTTTTTGCCCATGATTTCATTTGTAATTCACTACTTTAAGTATCAAAACATAGAGACTATTAGCTGTGGATTTAGTCTGCATACTCTTGTTACAGGCTTTTTAATTTTGTAGATATGTGCCATTTACTAATGCCGATAGCAAGATGAGACAGTATGCAATTATGTATTAAATAAACCTTTCTTTCTGGGAAACAAACTTATAACAAATTTTATTACAATGCAGCAGTTAGTGTTATAAACAATCTTCTTTATTATTTCCTTATACTCACAAGGCAGAATTTCAGTAATATTTTTTAGGAATTTAAACTTAGTGGTACTATTCCATACCTTTTTTTCCCACTAATCCCATTAAATGATGGCGTGGCATTACCTAAAAGAAAAACCATACTGCATCTACTGCAGGCAGAACTCTTCATGATTGCAGAGCCACAGGAATTCTAATACTAAGATGTAGTTCTCCCTTGCATATTTGTTTTACACCAGAGAAAGTTAATGGAGATAATGTAAAATTAAATTATTGGGGGGTTTTTTTTGCTTTAATAGTAGTTGTGTTTCTTTTTGAATGGGTAGGGACTGATCTTCTGAAGACTATTAAGGAGAGAAGTATGATCAATGGTTAATTCATTTGCATAGGCCACAAGTCACCTGCATTTAATTTTCTGTTTTGAAACTATCTCTCTGTACCTCCATTGCCTCTGCTTAATGTTAGTGACTGCAAGACTTTCAAATTTTGCCTATACAGTCTTGGGAATTGAATCCCATTCCATTCCTTGTGTAAATACATCTATGACTGAACTTCTGAACTTTAAGGTATCCAGTTAAACTGACATGTAAAAGCAAAGAACTGCAGTATTTCAAACATCCTGAGGTTACATCCATATGAAGCAGGCAGTCCTAGGGTCCCACACTCAAAGCTCCCC
The DNA here is from genome assembly GCA_013397895.1 of Origma solitaria. Lineage (NCBI taxonomy): Eukaryota > Metazoa > Chordata > Aves > Passeriformes > Acanthizidae > Origma > Origma solitaria. The sequence continues at coordinate 989,966 of VZRL01002954.1, forward strand.
ACTCTCTCCACGGTCATGCTAAACAGTCCCTATATTTGAATTATTGCAGACAGATTTTCCTGCTGTAAAAGAAACAGATGTGGTCCCACTGTCTAGAATGGTGTAACCACAGCGAGCCAGTCCTCAGGGACTGTTGGTTGATAAAAGGATAAAGAAGGAGTGGATGAGCAGGGTGAGGTGATTCCGGTGGCTGGAACATCTTTCATGTGATGAGAAAACCAAGTGATATGGGAGAAAATAGTAACTAGGTTTTGGGAACAAGGTGCTTCTAGGTGATTCCATTTCCTACTTGTCTGAAAATCCCTTCTGCCCCTTCTAGACATTTTCTAATCTCTCTGGTCATTAGTATTAGTCAGGCTGAAATCTCTAAATGCATCACTGGCCAAAGAATCCAAAGCGACAGCAGGCCAGCATTACAATGACACAGACTGTCCATAGCCCGATGTAACAGGCATGGAGAGCTGCTTTCAGTGTTGTGGGAAAAATTAAATGCATAAGGGCATCACAGGATTATGGAAGACTCAGGCAAAACACAGGGTTTCTTTCTTGTATGACTGCATTTGAGGAAGGAGTGTTCCCTTTTGGGGCTCCTTCTCTGACATATACATTTGCTGCTTAAAGATCAATTTTACAAAAAAAAAAAAAAAAGGCCTTGGGATAAATATAAATATGGCCTCAGCAACAGGGTAAGAGTAAGGTAAGGTAACATAAGGTAACTATCTTGACATATACATAGATAGTGTCAGTGTGGTAAATAAAAAACCAGTTTTTTCTAGCCTATACATCAAAGTAAAGGATCAGTGTTCCCATTTGAAGTGTGATTTCTCTCTTTGCACGTTGTAAGCAATAGCATTATATTTGCTACATGATAAGAATATGAATAAATACTGGTTAACATTTCTCGAGGTTCAGTGTTTTAAATATATGTCTCCTTTTTACACGACCTCTGTTACTGAAATTATTTCAACCTGATGACAAAAGTAATGTTTTATTCTCTTGAATAGATAGAAAATATCTTGTCATACATATGGTAAGAGAAGAGAGTAGTTTTTTTTAACAGAAGGGATCTGAAAAACTTGCCTTGTAGAGCAAAACCAAAGCCAAAACCAAACCAAACCAAAGCAAGAAAACAAGAGAAACCCACACTGATACATCAGAAGTAAAAAACAGAATGAGGGTAGTTCAAGCAAAAAGACAATGTCGGCAAATGAACACACCTGGCCATGAATAATTTAGGCTGGACATTAGACAAAAATTTTCAGTCTCTTGAATGATGACATTTCTGGAACAGATTGCAGTAGAAACAGTGGGAACTACACTGTACAGTGTAACAGTTTAAAATTAAGCTTGGAATAAATTATAGGGCCATTTACGTCACTGTAGGATGGAACTTGAAGAAGTAGCATGTCCTTTTATGCTACTAGATGATACGACTCTGTGAAGTGTAATTAAGTAATGTAATGAGCCTCTCCAATGGGATTGCATTTTAATATTGGGGTTTTCTGGGGGTAATACTAACTCTCAGCTTACAATATTTTCCTTTGTTGGCCAGGAAGTTCTAAAATTTAAGGTTTTTTTCAGCTTCAGATTGTGTTTTACTCAATCCTTCTAAAAAATAGTTACATTAATAAATTTAAAAATTTTATTAATCCTTGTATTTTCATTAGTTGAAAAAATTTTGGAAGATAAAAAATGTCATGAGGATTTTGTCCAGAATTTTACTGGAAAGCAAGATACTCTTGAGGTTCAACCATATATGAAATTGATAAGTCTGATGCAAGAGACTATGTGTTTGAAGCACATTTCCTAAACAGTGAATTACGTAACTGACGAACAGAATAAGAACACAGTAAGAAAAATTAAAAAAAAATAAATTGACATTCTTAAACCATTCCAGAAAACAAACTATCCAGAGTATTCTCTTTCAGTCCATACAAAGTTACTCATATTTACACATTGAATGCACATAGCCAACACAATTTTGTCAATGAGAATTTCTGTACGGCAATTAGTTTATCTGATAAGCCCCCCCTAGCTAAATTTAATTTCTGCCGTGTATACTAGCCATCTCATAAACAGTTAATCATATTCAGGAGTGTCTCTTCCTTTCTAATTTACACTTGAGACACGTTTACTTTTTCTTGCTCCGTAAATGAGAAGAACTGAGAAAAGTGATTTTAGGCTCTAGTAGCATAACCTTATGCTATAAACTCACCTTATACAATGAATTATCTTCCAGTTCCTAATATAAACTGATCCAGTTCTTTTTACATTGTCATCCCATCACCTGCTGTTGTTCTACTCTCTACCAGAGTTATTACCTATATTTTTGCACAGCAAGCTTCTACTACTTGCATTCATCACTTTGAATATTAAATACACTAAACCTCCATTCTTGATGATTTCATCAAAAACATTCCTTCAATCCCATTGTTTATCTTCCCTAGAACCACTTTTCCATCACTTTTTCACCATCTTTGCAAGTCTTTATGCCTAGATTGGCATGACATTAATTTTGCTAATGCTTGTCCTGTGTAATATTATGTCAAATATTAAATTGAAAGAGAATTATCTCCTATATTTTTCTTTCTTAAAGTATTTATATAAAAGAAACTCATGAGGTTGCAGGATCCACTTTTGCATGTGTTCCTTTAACCATCTGTTTGATTACGTGTTTTCTTGATCACTTCTTCAAAACAGATCCTAAAGCTTTACACATCTTTGCTAAACAGGTTTTTATATTATTGGAAAACAGAAAAGATGAGATTGACAGCTTAGAATATGTGTGATTGCTACCTCTTCTGATTTAATAGACTTATTAAAAATCTTTGTCATTATACTTGCAATTTCCTGTGACAGTTGTCTCCCTATTTAGAAGTGGAGATTTTCCTTCCTTCCTCCACCTCTGCTCTCCTCACCTCGTGACCCGAACCCACCTATGTCCTCGAGTTTTCTTTTCAAGTTAAGTGCAAAGATTCAATTTCTACAGACTATTTTAAATTATGTCAACCCAGGTTTCAATTTTTCAGGCATAATTTTATGCCCACAGGTAAAGCCAAGAATATACACTTGCACAAACTGTTTCTATCATGTGGATATCCATTTATGTATATTGCAGGCTTTATTGACTGTCAGTACAAAACCGCACCTAAGGTGATTCTTCGAAAAGACGGGTCTTAATGACAACTGTGTAAGAGTAAAGAAATAAATTTGTTATTTTAGAAGAATTATCATTTTGCCTACATACCTAACATTGCATTGATTTCTAACACATGACAATCATTTTTTTCTGTTGCCATAACAGACAGGTGGTGAGTCAGTCAGATGAGGTAGAGCCACAAGCAGAAACTCCCACAAGTTCAGCTGTAAGAAAGGTTCATGTAAAATAATCCTACTTAAACCTAGCTTACTCACATTGCACTAAAGTCTTCGGATTAGTGTTCCAGGATTTGTTTCCTGTGGGCATAATAGAGACATCCGAACTGTCTAGAAAGGATCTTATAGAGATTTTAAAAATAACATTAAATGTTTTATAAAAATCCAGCAGTAAAAAATACTCTGTAAGAGTGGAAAGTTCAGAAAAGAAGATTTAGTTTTTGCAGAGAATAATAAATCCACTTTTGGCTGATGGCATTTACGAACTAGTTTTCAACAATAAAATAATGTGTCAATATGGAGGAAACTTCACCAGAACAGATATTATGGCAGGTTTTCACATCCCCAGAAATCACTGTATTGCAGATTAAGTGAGAGGCTGGGGTTTGTGGTGATGATGATGATGATGTCTACAAAGACAATATCTGGCTTCTTAAGGATTGTATTACTCAGTGGTCACTGAGTGTGTAAGAACTTCAGTCACATTTTTTTAATACCTGGCTTTACGTGCCCCCAGTTACTAGGAAAAAAAAAGGTAGAAAATGGAAATGGCTGTAGATTTTAAAAATGACCTTATAAACTAAAATATAACTGCCATGTGACCTATCTAGGAAGATGAGAGCACCAAGAGAGAGAGTAAAATGGAATAAAAAGATGCTGGTGTACTCATAATGAGGTGATGATTTACTTCATGTACATGAAATATGCTGTAAATATTACTACCAACAGTTTGGGCAGCTTGCTTTCTTGAAATGCTTAATGACTTTAAGCAGAATTCAGACTTACTCTTGTCACATTCATGTAAAAGCTGAGTGTGCTGTAAAGGAAAATATCAGATTTGAAGTCTGAAGTCAAACATTATGCAACCTCTGAGATTTTCTTTGCAAGATATTATTTTCAGTCACTGCACTAAGCTCGTGAGCACTGACATGTACTCTCCAGCCAAGTCTGAAGATCCACCTGGTATAGTTAACTTTTAAGATGAACTTTGAGGATTCAACACAATCATGGAAGTTTTATCCCACAACACATCCTCTTAGCTGGTTCTCATGTCCTCTTCCAATTATTTCTTGGCTGAACACCGATTCATCATAGTTTCAAAGGGCATGTGCTTTCTTATACTGCACTATTTCTATTGCTTTTAGGCTAGAATCAAGGAAAAAAGAAGATTCGTGAGATTAAGGTTTTGGGGCTTTTTTCTAATATTTATAATTCAAAAAGCATAGTACCAAGGAGAACAGTGATCAACAGGCTGGTGATCTTGTTACCTTATGAGGTGGTGTAAAATTTGGTATATAAGTCTGTCACTACACATGGGAGGAGTGATGCAGTTTTTTAGTGGGTTTCACACTTATCTTCTAAATAATAAAATAATGTATCTGAAAATAGATTTGCTTCCTGAAATTCTTGACACAGAGGCAAAAGTTTCAGAGTCAGGCACTGAGTACCTAATTTGGGACAACGGCAACCTAATTAGTAAAATTACCAACAAGCTTCAAGGTGCAACTGAAGTCAATACAAGAACTCTTGTAAATGAACAAAGTACAAATATTATGAAATGTTGAATGATCTGATAAAACAAAGCATGCCCAATCTGACTAGAGCAGTGAATATGAGTACCTAGCCAATGAAAGCCCTCAGTGCTGTGCCCTCCCTCTGAGGAACCCAATGTAGTCAGGTATTTAAAGATCTGTGGCTGTACAGACAATCAAGCATATGCATACAATATGAAGAAGCATGTTAAAAGGTTGATACATTCAGTGAATAGACACTGGCTTTGAACTTTCAAGGCCCAATATTAGCTCCAGGTGCTTTTGTTTCTCTTCAACTCAAAAAATATTCAGGTTGCAAGAACTTTGTACATTTAGTATTTCATTTATTACTTCTGTGATAAAAATTAAAATTGAGACAAAAAGGCAAATAAAAATGTTATTCTTTACAAAGATTATTACTTTTTCCATCAAAAAACTAAAAAAACATAGATTGAAACATTAGATTTTGTACAGAAAGTTAGTGGTCAGTTAAACTTCACATCTGAATTTCCCTATTGGCATCCTAGTGGTAGCAAGCAGCAATTAGCTATTTGTCAGAATCAATCCCTTTTTTCCTCCCTACAGTGAAGGAGAAGTTGAAAGCATCCAACAACAAAGAAAGAAGGTTCAAAAGGTGTGTACAGTACTGTATGTAAGTAATCTCAGCATTAAATGCCTGGTGGTGCTCTGCAGAGGGGTAGCCTGATGTAACACATCCTCAGTATGTCAGGGAATGTTGTGTGCCATTCCCTGTGCCACTGCTGGGACATGCCTGAACCAGCTTGGATATTGCTCTCCTACAATTCTGTCACACACTCCACATAACACAGGAGGAGAAGCTTTCTAAAAGCCTGGGAGACAGTAAGAGTGATACCTTTATTCTTCACTAAGAACATAAATTAAGTTGCAAGAGAAACATTTTATTTTTTATAGAGGGTGGGCTTTCTTCACAAATTTAGTTTTATTTTCTTTCTTAACTGTATCTAACATTTACGGATTGGGTTGCACAAAAGATGCAGTATTGCAAGAGAATTTTCCTACCTATTCTGAATGTTTCAGAATAAATAGATACAGAAAAACGTTTACTTAATATATTCTACGTGCATCATTCTAGGAATGTACTTATGAGCTAATGACCATTCATGACACATTTCTACTAACAAATAATTCCCTTCTTAATGCTGCTTAATAATGTTTGACAGTAAAACTATCCTTAAAATTACACTTTATACATAACGAATAAATAAAATGAGTGTCTTGCAATGGTAGCATAGTTTTTATAGTTACAATAACTGCTTTATTCATTCGTAGCTCTGCAATTTATAACTTATGTAGCCACTGTAACTCAGTGAATATGGCTTCATCTATAGCTATCAATCTTTTCTGGGTTATTTTGTTCTCTTTTCTCATTTTATGAGATGTTACTCTAGTGATGCTGTAGCTGAATTACAGCAGGCACCTTTTTCTTCCTCCTGATATTCCATTTAAGCGCTTTACTCTTTTTTGGTTGTGACATTAGTCTATCACATGGTGAATTCTTATGAATAACTTCATAATATTTAGTGAGACACCTCTGAGATACTTTATTTTTTATTTTTAATTTCACAAAATATCACTCTTTCCACTAGTCTTCATTACTCAACCAGATTTTTGTAGACTGAATAATCAAGTGTGTAGATGAAAAATTAAATTTAAAATTCAAATTTTTTATAAGTTGAAAAATATTTCCTTAAAGAAAGTTAGAGAGTTTCTTGGATGAATTTTAGTACTATCCATTGTCACAATTATGCCACTCTGCTGACCACTCCATGGAGAGAATGAGACACCTATGAGCTTTAGGCAATAACAATGTTTTTATTAATATTATTACAAGTCGTACATAATTTTTGTATTTTGCAACCAAAAGGTTTTGACCACCATGTTTTTGGTATGTGAGTGCATGACACATAATTGTCTTATATATAGATCACAGTTAATTTGATTCACAGACATTGATTCTCACACAACCCTGGAATAAAATACTGTGCTTTAGCAATGTGAAAGGATATTGGATAGTTGATATCTATTCTCTACTTAAGACCCTTTACACTCCAAGATCAATGTCAAGGATAGAAGCAGAAATGAAGAAATAAGAGGTCTAGAGCATGGTTCTAAAACAAACTCACCATGTTCTGTTGTAGGTATTCCTTTTCAGCAAATATAGAGAGAAAACAACAAAGAAAATTTCAAAGAAATGTGAAGTAATTCAGTAATTCTTCAATTCAGTAAGAGATTTTCTATTTAAATAAAGAACAGAAAATACCTCTTTTTTTTTTGAGTAAGCAGTGAGCTAAAGAAATAGGATGCCAAAGAGAATGACAGATAGTTGTTTATCTTTAAAAATCTGATAAATTTGATAGGTAAGCATGACATGGTCATAAATGTGAATCATCTGCAGTTAGCATAAAATGATAAGAGCTGAGGAAGATAACTTTATGCCTTGGGATATAAGTGATAACTACTGAATCACAGGAGGAAACTTCTTTCCTAGCTACTATTGTGATGAAGTAGATGCAATGCCATTGCAATTATGAATCACATTTTATCAGCTGCTGGACACCTGTTAGGACACCAGTCCGTAATCTACTATCAAGAAAACTGTCAAAAAGAAATTTTTCAAGAGCAGAAACATGGTGAAATCATTAAGAATTACACTGCCTAAAATATCTCTATTGTTTTGGTCTTTCTAACCTGGTATTCCAAGTGATGTCGTCTTCAGATTGGAAAATACAATCATTGGTTTTTAGATCTTTGTCTAGACTTCCAATCCAGGATATCTTGCGTGAATATTTAAGGTACTGTCCCTAAAGATCTGCTAAAAGATATGCACAAAACTTTGTATTTCCTCTGATGCTCCCAGCATAGAGGGGGCATTGTGCAGAGCAGTTACTGCATATCCCCTGTTCCTGTCATGGCACAGGGTGCTGCTCCACAATGGAAGCCCAGGGAACCTGAGCATAGTCAGGATGGGGACAGCACTGGGGCTGGGGACTCAAGGTGGGGTAGGGTCAGGTCCAGAGTCAGCCTGCGACACCCAGCCATGAAGGCAGTACTGCTGGAGACAGGGCTGCAGGCCATGTGGGTCAGACTGCTTAAGCCCCTGGGCCCATGGGTAGGAACACTATTGGGAAACCCCAGCTGAGGCTCCTCAGATCAATGGAGCTTTGTTGAAGTCCTCAGGGACGTGAGACTTCATAGGATCATGGAATATGCAGAGCTGGAAGAGACCCATCGGGATCACAGGGTGCAACTCCCAGCCCTGCGCAGGTCTCCCTAAGAGTCACACCACGTGCCTGAGAGCATTGTCCAAATGCTTCTTGAACTCTGTCAGGCTTGGTGCTGTCACCACTTCCCTAGCTGTTCTCAACCACCCCCTGGGTGAAAAACCTTCCTGACATGTAACCTAAACCTCCCCCAACTCAGCTTTGTGGTCAAATAAATCAAGGTTGTCTTTGCTGATCTTCCTGCAAGCAGTATTGATATGTATCTCAGCCAAGAAAATGGAAAAAGACATTTTAGACTGAATTACAGTGATATAGAACTAGTTTTTATGAAATTTTCTGGAAAGAGCCCAAAAAGATGAATCTGTGGTTTTGGTCAGCTTAGGACAACCTTTGACGGGCAGTGCTGTGAAACTGTGAGTTCCGTAGAGAATGTGGATATACAAATGCATGTACATTCACACATACACAAACACACAGAAACACATTTCTTTTATAAAAGTACTCTAAGGCCATTTTTTTCAAAAGCATAAGCTGGTGGGTTAGATACTGTTTCAGACTTGTGGGACAGTAGGGAATTAAAAATAGTACACTTTCTATTCTCCTTTCACAAAAGTTAATAGGTATCTATTGTTAACTTCCCTGAGACCAAGATATCTGCACCAACAAAAAACATTTTTATGGTCAGGTTCCCAAACAAAGTAACTACAAATATTTCAGTAAATGAGTACAGAGAAAATCTAGTATTTTTTCAATCTATTGCAGGTTAAAAGACAGTAGTCTTAGTTAAATCTCTTAATTTGTTTTGATAACTAAACTGTATAGACAAGATTTTGTTGTTAGTTTCATAATTGAGATATTCTCTTATGCATTTTGGCTGAGTGATTTCTCACTGTACTTCATTTACAACTGCACAGCCTCTAGAGTCTGCAGAAATCAGATGTTCATGCTTCTGGTTTCATCATGTGTTGCTTGTAATTAACTTTTATTGTCAAAACCTGTCAGACTCATGACTATCTTCTTGAACCAAAAATTATATTTGACACTTTTAAACTGAAATTAATCCTTTAAGTGATTTGTATTAATCTGGCATAGGACCAAATCCCCAACAGGTTTAAGTAAGCATAAAGCTGTTGACTTCAATGGAAAGATGGTAATTTACATCAGCCAAGAATCTAACTGAGATAGGCTGGCAGCACTATTTTGAAAACACTTAATTGATTTGAATCAGCTAGACTCTTCATGAGTTTTTATTTTGCAATATACATGTTGCATGCATTCCGTAATTACACTAAATGTAGTAACAATACATATGGTAATACATTTTTTTCACTGACTTTGAATATCTTAGACACAAATCGGATTTTTAATTCAGTTGTTTGTATTAAAGTGGAAATCTGTGACTTTAGATCTTCTGGGTCCAGAAATTACCTACTCCTTAACTGCAGCCACCCATGCTGCTGGGGTCTGCTCCAACTCCTACTCACTGATCTCAAAGTAATTGTTACATGGGAAAATCCTAACTGTCCTTAACAAAGGGCTATTCACTGGGGATCTCTGTGATGGAAAAGCAAAATTTCTCCAGCCTGATGTACAGCTGTGATCATGTCTACCTGCTGTTTATTGTTACCGTGACCTTAAAATGTCTCTTCCATGTCCTGGAGAAAAGGAGCTGTAACTTTCTCTGCTTATACTGTGACATCTGGTGCACAAGAGAGAGTGGTAACAAAGTGACCTTTAAATTTTTTTGCTTCCAGTAATAGTTTTTTGGGGGGAATGAGGTTTGCACCATCTGTCAAAAGTGTTTCCTACCCATTTTAAGAGTACCAGCATTTGTTAATAGAATGTACTTACTATGATCAAGCTGTTCTATTTCCCATAAATTATTAGGGAGTAAAAAGAATTAAATATTAAAAAAAAGAATACATATAAATTTCACCCATTTAACTTTTTTTATTTTATTCCCAGGGTATCAAGGCAATGGAACATGAAATTTAAGTAATATCTCTTCATCAAAATTGGCTGATCAACAGCTACAGGGTAGTCACTGCTTTTGAATATTTCCAAGAGATTTACGGAAGTCTGTGGTTGAAATCTCTCCAGCACTGACTGAACATGAGGAAACAAGTGTTTAAGCATTGATTCTGGATCACAGATAATGAATGTCAGCTATTATGGGCAGGGAGAAGAAAACATCAATTAGAAAAAGTCGAATGCAAAGGATGCCATGCACAGATAAGATCTAGAAGGAAAGGGGTATTTCAAAATGTTGCTTAATTCAGAATTTCCCTCCATAGTCTTTTATCTAAACTTCTCTGCTGAAGGAATTATCTTGATTTGGGATTTCTGCTTATTTGTTACTCCTTGACAGACACTTAAAATAGGTTTGAGGCTCTTAAAGAGACCGAGACAATACATTTGATGGAAAAGCAAACAATTAAGGTCAGCACACTGTGCAATACTGAGAAGAGTTTTGCAGATAGCATGTATTGAGGTTTATTTCTGCAGCAGCTGAACAGCAGTGCTGTGAAGCAAACTCTTCAAATGATTACTGGCCTTCAGAAGCATCGACAATATATTTTTTAGTATGACATTTTAGTATTATTTTGGGGACAGGGGAAGTATGGTCAAATCCTTCCAGAACTAAGATTTTCCACAAAATGTTGAAATGGTTTAAATTACACAACCCTTTCTTAGCAAATGCAAGCGACTTTTTCTACTAATTGATTTTTTGGTACTGTACATTAGAGTCCTGGTTGGAAAACAAAACCTGTTACAGACAGTTGTCCAAGCTTTTTGTTCCAGCAAGGTCATTATTATAAATCAAACAAAGAGCTCTTCAAACTACATGAAATTAATTATAAGAGTGGGGTGTTTTCTTCTTTTTTTAATCTGAAGATCTCTCCATAGTAGGTAATGATAGACTTTGAAAGCTTGTTTACCATAGAAATAAATCTGTTAATTAAGCACTTGACTGAGGCCCTGATCTTTTGAAGTTCATAGCATGTAGGATAGACAATGATTATTTCAACAGAAAAATACATAAATTCAAAACTATCTTTTAAGCTTGTTAGTGTTATTTTTTTTTTCCCCAGATTGATTTTTATTTTATATGTGAATAATTTGGAAATACTGAGATGAATTCTTCAGGTTACGATGGTTTCCTTTCACGGTGAAATATGGCTTGCCAGCACCATGTAAGAAAGCATCCACAAAATTTTTATCTCTGAGTGAAGCAGGTCCGCCCCTATGCTGCCTCAGCCTCCTGGGCTGGCCCCGCCCACCGTGGGAGGAGCTCGGGGTTGGAGCTTCTGGGACCGCCCCTGTGTCCTGGGGAAAGGTGTGTCTAGGGCTCAGGATCCACCCACCTTTCCTGAACCTTCTTTTCTATTAGTTATGTAATTGGTTGATTTAAACTGTACCCCTCCCTCCTTTGTTATTATTAGTCATTGTATGCTTGTTCCCTCCCTCTCCCTCCTTTCCTATTGGTCATCCCTTTCCATACTTAACTGGCTGCACCCTGCACTCGCGGCCCTTTTCCTTGCACCCCCCATGGGTGTAGGGGAATCGGTCAGCTCTTCCCCTGCTCTCCCTCCCGACCACTAGCAACCCTTACCCCATAATAAAGGAGAGCTTGGGGGAGAACAACTCCCATAGCCTTTCGCCTCCCCGCGTCCCTTTTTTCCATTGACGACGCGCGCTTATAAACTACAACGCCTGAGAAAATCAGCACTGAAAACATGTAATGTTTTCCACATCATCATTTAGTACACATATTTCTAGAGAGATTGCTCTCCTACAACATCTAGTCCACTCACAGGCCATCTGTATTTTCCTGCTTCTGCATTTTCTATGTCTGCTTCTACACTTTTTCCGTCCACATCACTGGAGGGTTAACTTATTTTGTACCCTCCTCTTCCTCTGCATTTATCTCACTTGAAGCAGCTGCGATAGCTGCAGTCACCCTACAAGTGAAATGGCAGCCAGGCTCCTCCGAGATTGCATTAGCACTCTGTAAGCAGCTGCTAGGGGAGCACAAAGACACAGTGCACTCCATATATCTTTTCCCAGAGTCTCAGAATATTTTCTGTGTGATAGCCCCTTTTCCAGCTGGTTTGAGAACTGGAAGTCCCAAGGCAGCTCCAGTAACTATGCTCTTGGGCTGATAGGCCGATTCATTGAACTATTAGCAGAAGCATTAATTTCTTTGACCAAGTGTTAGAAATGATAATAAATCTGACTGAGGCTACATCTGATAATGATTTGTGAAGTGTCTCATTTTGAATAATCTAAACTGCATCTGATGAAATAAGGAGGAAGCAGTAAAACCATCTTTACTTAAAATAAACATTTCACTGCAAATGTCCTGCTTCTAGACAAAAAGTAATTTGAAATACACATACACACATGCACGTATATAAAATTGCATCTCACAAGAACTCACAAAAACTGGTTTGTCAGTTTTACTTTAAAAAAGAGAATAATTGTTCATAATAGTGCTAAATAAGTTGTTTTCATTCTGGAAAGTTAACTACTCAATTTCTATGTTTGAAGCAGAATATCAACTATGGACTCCAGGGGGATGTTGTCTGCTTCTTTTCATCTTCAGCAGATGAATCTTGCCTATGGTGCTTGATTCATGACTCAAGAGAATATAAAATGCTACTATAAAATAAAAGATATCTACAATGAAAATACAGTTATAGATTATTGCACAGAACCGTGATGCTCTTCAGAGGGCTTTATAGAATAGAATCTTCAAATTCCATCTTTTTTTCTGCAATGAAAAGCAAACTCATAAGACTTTTTGTTGACTTATAAAAGAATCAATCATATTTGGAAAGTTTGTGCACGGGCTGTTTAGTCTTTTGTTCCTTAACTTTATGCTTCTGAGAGGCAGATCCTCAGATAGTTTTAAATATCTTAGCTGGAAGTGGAAAAATATAAGGCAGGATTTCAAGATCAGAAAAATTGATCAGATTTCAAATTCAGATCTAATTTCTTGTTCCAATGCACCCTAGCAAAAGATGCTTTAAGAGGCAGACCAAAGAAGCCTGTAGTAGACAGCATGAGACAGTCTGTCCCTGCCTTTAGTTTCAATCCAGTGTTAAGCAGGAGATTTAAGCCTGAAAACTAACGGGGGACAGGAGACTTAAATAAGAAAATTTAGCAATCCCCACCAAATAGTGGTACACATATTGTAATTGACTCTGCAGACAGTCCCTATTATTTCTCTATATATCTACCCCCCAATTTCTTTGTTCTGTTCACTTTTGCAATAGATTCTGCATATTTTAAAAATGATTTTTTATTATTTTCCTCTTCTTTGCTTTTCAGGTCTACCATGTAGTCCCATTGCTCTTGTATTATTTGAAATAAGAAAAAACAATGTCTGCCTTAAGTAGCTTCACATATTTTTTAATAATTTTCTTTTTTATGCATCTATTGCCTTGGCTAAGTGACCCTAATCTTCTGTCTCCATTTTCATACAAGTGTTTTGTCAATTTCCAGCTAACTTTTATTCACTCACCTGTCGTGTGGCAATGATTTTCTTAATACAGGACAATTGCTCCTCAAACCCATATTAAAGGTGAAATCTCATTATCATTTCACTTAGTGTTACTGCAGCCATTTCCTTTTTATTGACTACTGTTTATCACATACTCATTTCCACACAGCAAATGCTGAGAGCTTTTTGCTGCTGTTTTTCAGTCAGACACTGCTTTTTTATTTGGAGCAGATGAGCACATTAATATTAAATACTTCAAACTTACAAATATATTAATAATTTTTTGCTTTGTATGTTTTTCTCCTTTTGTTTTGAGATTTGAAGGCAGGCAAGGAAAACCATCGCTTTAGTCTTAGCTAGCTGCAGAAGCCCTTCTGCAGTCAGCCTTCAGCACAGTAACACTTCTGTCCCACAAGATGAGCTGAACACAAAGTATTGCAGGGCTTCTGTCCAGAGAGTCCATCCCAAAACCAGGCTTCATCCAAAGAGACAAGGTCTGGTCAACACAAAAAAAAGGACTGCTAAACCTGTAGTATTTGTAGCAAGCCCTAAGCAAGCTTTTTTTACATTTTTTTTTTTTACATTTTTTCTTTTAAGACTTGATTTCTTTCTTTTTATATTAATAACATTTCTTTAGCAAGAGAAAGAGACTGTTGCCAGCTAGCAATGCAGATAACATAACTGTGAATAATCGTGACTTACACGTGGTCAAATTTATATTAATTTTGAAAGATTTAGCAAATTCATCCATAATGCTCATGTCAGAAATGATGAGAGAATAATTTACTCATAGAGTAAGAATACAATGACACCTCCACAATCTTTTTCCACTGAAGTTGTCTCTATGAAACAGATGAAGAAAGAATTTTGCGACCCATCCTTGGAAAAATCCAGGAGTCCAAATTTCCTTAGAATGTCTGGTATCAAAGCATATCTCTGTTCTCTTTTCCCTACAGATACTGACCAATATTGAATTGCTTTGCTCAGTATAGGTAAGGTCAATAACATAACAGTAAAGTGTTACACTTTAGGAGGATATGGTTTTCTACGCATTACAACAACCCAGTTACATCTGTGACAAGTGAAAGCACCACAAAATATCAAGCCAGGCTATTTGCTCACTATCTTTAACCTCCTTACCCCAGCCACTGCAGGTCTTCATCCTGTCAACCCTACCAGCTTCATAAAGCAGCAGCACCTACAGGGTCTCTCTCACCTGTGCCATGCCAGAATCCCAGATATCATCAGGGACAGTACACAACAAGAGCTGAAACAACTATACCCCGATTTATTTAAATTGGGGAGTGGTAGGAGGAGAATTTGGGGTGGGGGTAAAGGAAATTTCCATGCACTCATATGTGGGATTTCTAGGGAAGACTGGAGGGGAGATGTAAACAGACCAGAATTTTGGGACTGAAACAGAAAAGAAAGAAAAAAAAAGGAAAAAAAAGGTTATACATTTACATTTCTCCTTAAAATTAAGAGCTCAAAATAAAATTCCAGGGAAACATATACCTATGTATATCTACATAGATCTGTATCTATGTCTGTATCTAAAAATACAAAGATTTGTAACAAATGTGCAGTTAATTATTATATAATGTGTTTATTTCCTGGGAAAGTGTCTCTAGCAGGCTTGAACTCCACAATTCATTCCACAGAGTTATTTTATAAGTTATTTAACTTTACATATTTCTAATAGTGTTTACAGGAAATAAAAGGGATGGACTTTAAGGTTTTTGAGGCAGAACATGTTTTACTTTCTGTTCCTGCATAGTTTGATGGGTATAAACTGAGTTGATATAATTTTCATTTTGTGAATAATGAAATGATAACTATAAGCCCCTGGCAGAAGTTAATTTTTTCAATAAATCTGACTTATTATACACCAACAGCATGAATTATCAGCATAAATAATGCTTATTATTCTTGGAGTATACTGAAAAATGAGAGTGAGAACAATACTTTTTCCTAAAGTGATGTCTCCAAGTCAGGATTGAAAAAGAAAATTATAACTAAAGACAAGTGAATGACAAGGGATTGTGAACCTCCCTTTATACTAATACAAAACAGTCTTTCAAGCCTAATCAATCCCAATGTAATATAACACAAGTACCTATTATGACAAAAGTACATCTACCTGACAATTATTGACTTTCCAAGCCAATTAGATTCTTATAAAAAAAATTGTGATGTAAATCTAGAAAACATAAACCTCCTATTTTTCCAAAGTATTATTCAAAGATGCATTTATTTAGACAGACATTATTAAACTGTCTGTCTATGCCAAATATTAGAATGCTAACGGGAAAACTTGACAAAAAACCTTCACATTGACTTGGTTACTGTCAGGCTGTCACCAAGCAAATAAACCATGCTACTTAAAATACCTACCCCTGCAACTCAAAATACCTACCCCTGCAACTCAAAATACCTACCCCTGCAACTCAGCCATCATCTATGGGTTTGGGAGCTTACCTAATGTTCCTTGTGGCAGTCAGTGGTAGAATTCAGTCACATATTCTTACAATAAAAAGGCCTTGTAGATATTAATCATATATGTTCTTTGATCTGCACAAACCCAAGGCAATTGCAAAACTAGTTCTAAAACCACACTTCTATATTCTTAGCAAGTAGAAGTTTGCTGAAAGTATTGCTATCAGTTGGAGCTTAAGAATTGCCATATGTATATTTCATGTCCAGCTGAAAGCCTACTCAAAACTCATAGACTTTGTAATAAACTTGTACAAATGATTCAAGTCCAAACATTTGTGGGTTCAGTATTGATATTGATGATTGAAAAGACTTCTAATAATGTCTGTCAAATTACAATTTTTTACCATCATAACATTTTATCAATGACAAGAAAGTTATCATCACCTTTTCTTTAGAGATTTAAATGATAACTGAAAAGGTGCTTCACAGACCATAGGAAAATTTAAATACCCTCTCAATTGAAAAATACACAAGAATCACTAATTTATACCAGGAAATTATTTAAAACAATATTTTTTCTTTAAGAAATTTTATAATGGATGTGGGTTTCAATATATTTTATAGAGAAAAATATATCACTGCAATCTATGGTAGATGATCCCCTTGCAGGTTGACATACGCTTACATGGCTGATATTGCAGTCAGGGCTTTGACTTTCATGACTTCTCAGAAATGAGGACGGCTGGGAAGAGGTTGAATGCAACTGGAAAATAAAAAACAAAAAAAACCCCAAGACGTTCAGAGCAGTCTCAAGAAGCTGGAAAAATTAGATGAACCTTAGTGGAGACAAAAGTGAAGTTCTGTACCAGAGGTTGAGTAAACTCACGTGGCAATACAGGCTGGCCTCTTCCTGCCTAAGCAGAAGTGTTTTCACCTTGTGATCCCAGAAACTCTTTTCCAGTCTAAATTACTCTATAAACTGTACAACAAAAACAGCTAAAACAAAAGGTACAATTTGACAGAGGGGAAGAGGGGAAGAGCCACTGTATGTTATTGGCATACTTTAAAGAAATGATATAAAATCTTATTTATTCTTTTCTCCCGCTAGGATTAAAATTATCTGTAAACAAACTCCCTGTCACTGGATTTTATTTAACTCTTTGTTTATAGCTCTTAACTTATCTTCAGCTACTGTTCAGATTTAATTAATTCCCTTGTTCTTGTCATGAAATAAGAATCTTCACAAAATAGTCCTTTATTATTCTAAGCAATATGATCCTCTATTCTGAAACTCCAATGAGCAGAGTTTCCATTCTAATGGGTCCCAACAAAAAATGTACAAGAGTAAAGTTTAAATCACTTATTTCTACTGTCTTAATTACCAGCTAATTGTTGGGATTTGATCCAAGCAGGACTTTATATGGAGTCAAAGGAAAAGACTCATAAATTAGACAAGTTGTAAGATTGGATTAAATATGCTCAGGCAATGGGTGTTCACTGATTGCTAGAGAGGGATCATGAATAAGTAGCTAATAAATATCAAATTTCTACACAGATAATTGAAATTATTATCATGCTTACTCTCATGTTTAAGATGTTCCAATCTTATGCGTCTAAAGCAATACAAAAACGAGGTACGAGTATTCATTGTGTAGACTCCTTCAGTGGAGTATTTATGTTGGAAGCTATGAATCAACTGGCAAGTACTAAGATTAAACATTAAGCGTTTACTTACTTGCATTTGCAAGTTTTTTACTTTTATACCTCCATGGGCCTGCTCTAGTGTGGAGACAGCAGGCCCATCATGGAGGTGCCTGCTGGTTTTCCCTGGAATCCTGAATTTTGCCAGAGAAATACGTGACATTGTTGACAGCTTTCCTGTGTCACCAGGGCATCCCTCCCTGGCCACCAGCTGGATGGTACATGAGTGCTGCCACCCACAATGTCTGGGGGCTGGAAATGTGGCAGCCAAGCAATGAAGGATCACTTATTGCGTGAAGGCACCTGCCTATGACTGTGTGTCTGTGTTAGATTAGAATCTTTCTTCCACACAGCTAAAACTTTACTATTAAGATTAGAAATTATAATTGCTATACTATTTTTAACTTAGAAAAGAGATAGTACTAGTCAATATTCCTCATGGCCATTCAAACACCACTTTCTGTGCAAACTGATCTTTTGGTGCCAGAGCTTTGATGACCCTGTGAAATGCAGATATCAAGGAGCTTATCAGATAGCTTAATGAGTCCACATAGCAATGTGCAGTTTGGGTCTCAAAAGAAGTGTAAATGCATTAGTTTGGCACAATAGCAAAGTGTGGCCAGTGTCAGGCAGCTCCCCAGCACGGAGGCCTTTTAACCAGTTCCAGTCTGACTAGGAAGGGTCCTTACTGCCAAACCATGTATCTATAAGATCAGTTTTCTAAACTTGTACAATATTTAAAAAACCCACATGCCTATTTTTTTTTTCTAATTCTGGAGAGCATTTTTGTCTTCCAAATGCATGTAATTTGCATTAAATTATACATAATTGTTTCACTCATTTGTATTAGAATTTCCCATTGCTAATAAATATTGCTGAGCAAGACAGGTTTCTGCCAAATTCTAACACTGATCACTAACTGCACAGAAGAGAAAATTTCTCTGTGTAAAGCCAGAACAAATAACTTCAGGTAAATGATTGAGATGAAGGCATTATAGAAATTCAGCTTAGATCCAGGGCAAATCTGAAGGACTTCATAAAGCCTGGTTCGCCTGATTCCTTGTTGTCATTACACATTTATTGCTTTTTTCCCAGACTACTCTTTTTTTGTTTGTTTATGCAAATGAGTCTTCTTATTTGTGCATGAGATTTTATTTCACTGGTTCAGTATACCACTAGTCAATATGATAATCCAGGTGCACATGAAGACGGTGAAGAAAATTATCTAAGTAGTAAGTCCATTCACACATTTGGTGAATAATGGTTATGTATCTAAATGGAAGGCACAGATATCCTGGGGCTATGGATATTGTGGAAAACACCCAAATAGAGTAAGAGAAAAAGAAAATATGAAAAAAAATAGTTGAAGTATTTGCATATGACAAAGAACAGAATTTAATGGCTATTTCCCATTTATAAATACAGATGTTTTTCCATAACAGTTTCTGAACTCATGGCAGCCCTGTATATTGACAGTGTTTGTTGTTGGTACATTCAGATTTTATATGTCTATGAGCACAGGAAAAGGAAGATATTCCTTCCTGCATGAGTGCAGAATATGCCTATTGCAACTGACCCAACTTTTTAGTGAAAAATTATGTTTTCTGTGTTGTATTCTTTATATTCACTAGGGTTAACAATGTCAGAAGGGTACAGATATGAAGGAGGGGGGGTATTTACTGTAATATAAGATATAATTTCAAAGAGTAAAATAATAGTAATAATAATAGTGATAATAGAAATGTAGTCCAAGTCTCAGTGAAAATGTCCTAGCATAAACTATTCACCTACAGCAGGTTTTAGAAATCATATTTTCTGGAAAATTTTAAAAAGAGATAAGGAAAATCATTTTAGTAAATACAAGATATCAAATATTCAGTAAATACTACTTCAGGGGAAAGTTCTCTGTAGGAAGAAATCATTAGATCCTTTTCATCGCTGAATTTCACTTTTCTAAACATGAAGATCTATCGGGATGTATTCTGCAAGTCTTGGAAGCAAGAGGCTAAAAGAAATTTACATTTTTCAGATGTATTTTTGACACATGCTTTCCAAGCTGGTATAAGAAACTGTGGGAGATGGACTGGAACATGACAGTTCCAGTGTAACTGTCAGGATCTAACCAGAAACCAGAGAAGGAAACGCTAATGGCTGTGAACCACAATCCTCAGAACAGCTTCAACCAGTCTGCGCTGATAACACAGCAGGTACCCCTCGGTGATGACACTGTGCTTAATTTATAGAGCATCTACCACATGTAATAGGTTACCACTATCACCTGCAACAGTGAAATCAAAACATCTAGACTGACATAGACAGATTTGTATCCCCACCTCCCCACTTTATAAATAGCAGCCAAAAGAGCTATAAGCAGCGGTCAACATGAATCTTATTCATCTGTCCAACAGCTAGCACTTTTCATGCCACTGAATATCTAAATGGGCAGGTTCTGCTCCTATGAAGCATTTAAAAGAATTTAAAGAGGTTGTCATTCTGACACTTTAGATCAGAGCATACCTGTTATTTATACTGTGTGCATTAGTGCTTGTGCTTGTGTGTGTATTTTAGCCCTGTATAAACACAGAAAGACTTTTTACCTCACTCAGCTTTCCCTGAGTTTCTGTTGAGTGAATAGACTGTTAACTTCTCCCTGGGCAATTTTGCCGGCCAGCTTCACTGCACAGGGGAAAAAAAAAATGACCAACTTATAAACCCAAGAAAACTGAGATTTAAAGAATAAATGTTTATGGATCATTAACTAATGCCTTCTAACAACACCTGTCTCAGTACTTCATTTGAAAGAGGTGGGAGAGAGGTGTTGCAACTTGTTTTAGTTATTAAAGTATTAAAGAAATGGACAGCAAGAAGACCAAGGTCTCCATCTATCAAGGTACCAATTCTATTTCTGCTGAAATCAATGTGACTAGAAATAAAAGGATATAAGAGCATGGGGACTCATTTTAAAATATTTAAAATTGTATATTTACTTTCTGATGTTTATACATCTATTTTCTATGGAAGAATTAATATATTCTGGAGTCCCAACATATCCAGTATCTGATATGTAGTTAAGGATATTGCATTCACAATAGACAATGGATATTTCAACAAATTGATTGCCACACCTTTTATGCTGTGTAAGGAAGTCAGTCAACAGCTCCTTCCTTCTTCTTTCCCCCAGTTGTGCTAGCTGTGACCAATAATTGCATTGTCTTTCAGGTGTTTTTCCATACATCACAGAATAATCTTCTCCATAACTTTACCAGGCACTGAAGCGAGACTGACAGGCCTGTAGTTTCCAGGGTCCTCCTTGCTTTTCTTGAAAATCAGGATAACATTGTTCAGCTTCCAGTCAGCTGAGATCTCTCAGGATTCCCAAGACCATTCAAAAATCATTGAGAGAAGCTTTGCAATGACATCATCAAGCGCTTCAAGGATTCTTGGAAGAATCCCATCCGGTCCCGTAGATTTGCAGGGATCCAGTTGAAGTAGCAAATCCCACACGATTTTAGGGTTGACTGGGAGTTGATCATTGTGGCAGTCATCGTCCTCCAGATAAGAGGACTGGGATCCCTTTGTTCCATCAACCCTGTTGAAGATGGAGGCAAAGAATGTGTTAAATGCTTCTGCTTTGTCCATGTTGCTGCTTGTGAAGTGACCCTCTTCATCCTGTAATGGATTAAATATTATTTTTACACTGCTTATTGCCATTAATATATTTGAAAAAAACCTGTTTTTATTGTCCTCCATAGTTCTGGCCAGCTCCAACTCAAGCTGAGCTTTGGCCACATGAATTTTTTCCCTACAGCGGCAAGGAGCATCTCTGTATTCTTCCCAGGTCACCTGACCTTTCTTCCACCGATTGATTCACGTGGAACATGCACTGTTTCTAAATTCTTGGATAACTGTAACAAAAAATAAAATTATAATATTTACCTGTCACCATAGCCAGAAGGCAATATCCTTACCCTCCAATATTTACAGTATTGTCAGTTCAGCTTCCTTTTTGTGTCTGTATGCGCATGACTAAATTACTTTGTTTTTTCTTTCTCTGAAACATGAAATGTAGGATGCTATTTCATATTGTACAAGTACTTAATTGGCAGGCATGGAATTGTATTAGTTTTTGGGTAAATTTAGCTGAATTTTTTTCTCCACAGTGGTGCTAACATTTTAAAGGGAATTTTAAGATAAGCTGCAGTCAGCCATGGTTTGTCTGTTATAGAACTACACTGATATTAACCTGTCAGGGACCAAGAATTGAATGCCAGACTCTAAGCAGCTGTATGTCACAGAGACTCAGTGTAGATGTAGGATCTAAGAACAATCTTGTTCCCTTTGATAACATGAAGAAAGGATTGATGATTAGATGTCTCAAGCCTTCATTTACAGTTGTTACTGTAGTGTAAAAATTAAGGTTAACTTCAAAGAAGTATTTAAACCTTTTAAAAGTGCGATTAGTCATCCTTTGAATGTAGTGCAGCTAATCTTTTGCTTAAAGGTAGACACATGCTTTAAGTACCTTGAAACAATGGGAAACTAATTAAATTAGATCAAAGTCTATTAGTTAAATAAATTGAACAGAATTACTTTAAAAAAGTATTGATTATAGTAACAGGATTATAGTAACAGTAACTGGTCAACTCTGTCCTGGTCCACAAAATGAGACTCAGGCAGGAAATTATGTGCTGTGGATAGAAGTAAGACAAAGATGCCCCTAATTGTTAGTCATGAAAGTGAACTCCTATGACATTCCCTCTTTCTATATGAGTCTCCATATGGAGTACTGAGTATTTGAATGCAGAGAAGCTCCACAGACTTTCTAATGCACTTGAAAGTAGGTGAGAGACCAGTAAACTGCATGACATGAATCCTAGGAGCAAAGAGGCCTTGATGCCTTTCACTTGTAACTGCATGTGTATTTTCGTCATAGAGGAGAAACTGCGGGGGCACGTGTCAAAATAACATGACTAATGTTCAAGGCACAGGGATTGACAGTTTTGAAGAGAGATGGAACAATCTGAAAGTGGGTGGGATGAAACAATCAGATGATGACATATAGAGACAAGATGCCTTAAGCCTAGTTTTCAGTCCGGGTGCTGAGCCAGCGACTTCTGGAAGGATTTGCAGATAGAACAAAAATGTGAGTGTGATGTAAATTTAAAAAGAATATCAGAAACACCTACAATGTAAAATGATGTGTTGGATTTGCACGGTAAGGTTCTGGTAGTGGGGTGTAGTAGTCGAAAATAAAGGACTCGAGACGAGGCAAAGGGTGGTGGGAGGTTTATTGCTCTCCCGAGGCTCTCCGGTATCAGGGGAAAGGGATGAGGGTGGTCAGGAGAGAGAGCAGGGAGAGGGCCAGCCATCATCCTCACACCCCGAGGGATCTAACCCCGGGGGTGCCAGGACAAGGGAAGCTCCGACTGCCCTGTGCAGCCGGTTATAAACGGGGAGGGATAACCAATGAGGGAAGAGGGAGAGGGTGGGGATAAACATACAGAACTAATAACTACAAATAAAGGTGGAATACAATTCAAAGTAACCAATAATACATAGAATAGAGTTTGTTGGAAGAGAGGGCAGAGTCAGAGCTCCGGGCACGCCCCCCGCAACCCCGGGGCGGGCTCTCCCCGGCCCCCGGGACTGGCGGAGTAGGAGGGACGGGCGCTCTCCGCCCCCTCCCCCCCAGAGCGGTGGGACGGTGGCTCCGGCCCTGCCCCACTGGCAGCGGCCGCGGCGGGCGGCGGAGGCAGCCAGGGGGGCCGGCCCGGCACAGTGGGGGACTACAGGTGTGGCTTAAGTGAGAAACTGCCAGAAGCGTCCACAAGATGGACCCACTGCTGGCCAAGGCCAAGGCCATCAGCAAGAGTCACAGCACCTCTGGAATAACAGATTTAAGAAGAGGAAAACACTCCTGTGCAATTGCAGCTGGAGAAGAGAGAAGTAAGAATATGTGAGATACAGCCCTATACACCAAGGCTGGTGAAGAAAGAAGGGCAGAAGGTGCTCCAGGCACCAGAGCAGAGATTCCCCTGCCGCCCGGCTGTCCTCCTGCAGCCCGTGGATGTCAATGACAAAGCAGATTTTCATGCACAGCCTGTGGATGACCCCACACTAGACTAAGTGGTGGCCTGAGGGAGGCAGTGACGCTGTGGGAATCCTGTGCTGAAGCAGCGCCTGGCAGGCCTGTGGACCCAAGAAGAGAGGAGCCCACAATGGAGCAGGTTTGCTGGCAGGATTTGTGACCCCACGGGCAACCCACGCTGCAGCAGCCTGTTCCTCAGGGACTGCACCCTGCGGATGGGCCCCACTTGGGAGCACTTTGTGAAGGACTGCAGACCATGTGAAGGAGAACATGAACTTCGAATTTTAGAAATTCATGGAGGGACCCCATGCTGGAACAGGGGAAGAGTGTGAGGAATCCTCCCCATGAGGAGGAAGAAGGAGAAGAAACAACATGTGGTGAACTAACCACAATCCCCATTCCCTGTCCCCTCTGAACCACTGAGAGAGAGGAGGGAAAGAAAATCGGTGGCAAAGTTTAACCAGGAAAAGGGAGCAGTAGGGGAAAGGTATTGTTGAGATTTGGCTTTAGTTCTCATCCTCCTGCTCTGATTTGGTTGGCAATAAATCAAACTGATCTCCTTGAGTTTTGCCCATGACAGTAACTGGTGAGTGATCTCTCCCTGTCCTTATCTCAACGCACAAGCCTTTAGCTATATTTTCTCTCCCTTGTCCAGCTGAGGAAGGGAGTGACAAAGTGACTTTGGCAGGCACCGAGTATCCAGCCAGGCTCAAACCACCACAACAATATATGCAAATATGTCATATTACTTCACTTCCTTTAATTACTCCCTGTTGAAAATTATTTAAAGTCTTAAGGGAGCACCCAAGAGATTAAAATTTTCATAGAAACTATGAAATCCATTTTCTGCTAACTTCACAGTTACCTCCTGCTAGATGGATTTTTCACTGTTACTGCACACATTAACAAGTGAGAACTTTGTTATTTCCTAAAAATGCTGATGTGAGCCCTCCTACTTAGTCTGAAACCTGTGTGTGAAGTTGCTTTTCTTGCATCTCTTGAATCAATTTCTTCCCTACCACGACAGTGAAAAAGAGAACATATGTGAAATATACACTATGATACAGATAGTTTTTAGCATTTCTAGAAGCATTCTAAATTTCTATGTTTTTCTAATCTCTATTAGAGTGAAATAATGGACTACCACTTCTTAGAGGAGAGAGCTCTTAGCCCCAGGATGCCAATTAAGCCACCTAACAAGTTGTATTCAGGGCATTCAGTGGGCACATGGGAGTCCCCAGTTAAAGTTTGTTTGCTCTGCAGTCATCTGAGTGAGAGAGCATCAGGTTCTAAATGTATGCCTTCCACTTCCCAGATAAAATACTAAGGTATTATTCCATGGACTAATAAAAGTAGTGTCAAAAAGTGGATTATCTCCAATAAGGATGACTAAGAGAAACTTTATAAGTCTTGAGGACTAAAGAATAACCTGAATAACTTGACAGAGTAGTGACCTGTACCTCCATCCTCCCGTCTCCCCAGCAAGGACCTTGCAAATCACTTCATAGTCCAAAAGGTATTTCACACAGTTACATATTTAGTTAAAATATTTTTATCTCAATCCAGTATTTAATAAGTACCACCGCCGTGTTTCAGCTATATTTTCAAGAACTAACTGTTACGTTAATTTATATTTCTGTGATGATTACAGAAGTTGGAGAGATATTGTAAACCCACTATTGTACATCCACTAGAAGCTTCCCTGACCCACGCCAGAATAGTGCTCAGTACAGTAAATTTTGGTGAAAAAATGTTCATTACTCTAGTTCAGACTAATCTCTTATTTCTTCAATTTGTCAAGAAAATATCAGTAATATAATTTGACAGTAAATAATTCGGATGGCTTTGTAGTAGATAAATGAGCTTAGTGGCACAATATATACAATGCTGTTTGCCTTAATGTTTGATATATGACATTTCAGTGAGAAAGCATGCCATATATGATAACTTTGCTGTAGTTCAGAGTGGAAAAACCAGCAAAAATCCCCTTTTTTCTCTCTCTGATTCTTTTGGGGGGTTTTTTTGAGGTTTTTTTGTGTTTACACGGGCATGATTTCATTAAAGATTCAGAAGATAATTTTCTCAAAGCTGATAATTTTTATTTTTGGATATCTATAAATCAAAGCTAGTACCAAAAATTACAAGGTGCATCAGACCTTTTTTATGTGGTGTATAAAGGTCTATGAACAATTACATTTTTATTTGGCTGAGTGAGATCAAATAACTGTGTTTGGTTTTCTTTCAATGTAATTCAACAGTGTTTTTGGACTTCACTACTAAAAGAACCTGATGAGTGGAATATAGTAAATGACTCATCCTACATGAAAACTAAAGGTAGTAACCCTCCTGCCACAGGAGATACTTGAGCTCTGTTTTTACCACATGATCAAATATAGTGATTCTCTTTTCAACCTAACTCTAAGAAAAGGAGTTGACCTCTCTGACAGTTTTTGGCATTTGTTAGAAATCAAATCCATTTTAATACTTCATGTTTTCCTCAGCCATTTCCTTCAAGAGACATTTAGATATCTGCTAATGACTTTGGTGGATTTCCAACTTTCAAATCCATATGTTGAGAAAGAAATGGTACTAGAGGTAAATTGACATGAGTTGGGGGCACTATGAGAATCGCACTAGGAATCTCTCAGCATTGCTAGGTTTCTAAATCAAAGTATAGGTCCTCTGCCTTTCAAATGTTGACCTTAATCAGTACAGATTGGTAGAAACTGAGTACCTAAGCACCTTAATTCTTACAAGTTTTCATCAGGGACTGTATATTTCAGTGTATGAAGTGACTTTGAACACTCACACTTAACTACTGTCTCACAAGCCTGTTTTGAGAATTGACAACAATCATTGGAAAAAAGTAATTGGAGTGATGCTGGTGTAAATACATGTCTCATTGCCAGCATGTATTTCTTAAAAGTGAAAAAAGTATCATTCTCAAAATTCAAAATGGGAGTATAAATTAATTAAGGCAAAAAATTCTGAGTATGAAGACTAACAGACCTGATAATAATGACTACTGTGCATTTAAGTGATATCCTGAGAAATAGGTTGCTCTGTCAAAACATAAATTCTAGTGTAGATTAACTTCTTAAGAATTCAGGCTGTGATTTACATAGGTAGCTTTTTAAACAAGATTTGCCTAATCCTGAAATACACTGCTGGCAAATCAATGCAAAAGAATTTCTATCTCTGTGAACGCTTGCATGGGACTAAAGTAGACAGAAGTAGAAATTCTATTTAAGTACTTCAAAAGCAAAGTGGATGAAATACTTCATATCTGATTCTTACAAGCAATTACCTCTCTGCTTGTCGGTATCAAGGGCACAGAAATCTACAATGGAATCTATGCTTGATTTTGCATGAGAAGTGATCAGTAACCACCCTGATGAGCAGCACCATCAGAACCTAAAAAAAAATGAAATGTTAAGGGCAGTCAAGACATTACCCCATTTGCCTGACAGTCTCCCCTTCTCTGAATGCATATTGAAATACTTCATCTAAGGCACAGAAATACAAAATGAATAAGAATAGATCTAGCAATATTCAGCATTCAGTGGAAGTCTCTAACTGCAGGAAAGTTTTTGAGTTCTCAATTTAATAAACACCTTATCCTTGATTTATCTTGACAATTTTTGCATTCATTATTCCATAAACATTTCATATCTCCTCTATCAGTCACTTCTGTGCATGCAGGAATGCTGTTTAAAAGCGTAAGTGGGAATGGGAAGAGAATCTGAACAAATCTCAGATACTCAGGTGTTACAGAATTCCAGGGATTCCATTTATATTCAGTACATGGATACCACTGAAACTATTCCTAGTGAATATCTTCTCAAAAATTCCCTAACCAGAAATCACTTACATTTTATACACAAAAAGAAACTTTTCTTTGTAAACCTGTAGCACATTCAAAGCAGTGACACATTTTAAAATGTCTTCTACTTTTATGCGTTGCATTTACTGAAACAGAAAAAGATAATTGAGAAAAAACAATGGATATTTCAAACTTAAAGTATTTTTATAAAGCAAATCCCATTTGCACAAATTGCCAACCAACTCTGAAAATTAAAGTAACCTTATCATACTGCCCATTGCTAATAAACATACCATTTTTCTTTTCTGGTTGTGATGACAGAATACAATTACTAGGCTTTTGGATATCAATCCCTGCATGCCAAAGTTTTGTTGTGTTTTTGTTTGTTTGTTTGTTTCCTTGAAGGACAATCTGTTTCTATGAAAATATGACACTGTCATAGAAACATACGCAGTCAATAACAAACCCACCACACCAAAATGAAAACTTGCTGTGAAGTTTTAATGAGGTGCCTTTGTTTATTTGTTTGCTTCATAAAATCACACATCATAATATTTCACAATCAGTTCGATATTGATATTGACTTCCCCAAAAATGTGTTCTAAACTAGTTTTGAAATGCAGAAAGAGCAAAATGGTTGATAAATTATAATTACCTACAAACATGATGAGGCATGAGTGAAGTGTGCAGACAAAAAGCAATAGAAAATATGAAGTCTTTGAATTAAATCACCTCAACAATTAAAACAGACCTGTTGATATATAACAAAAAAATTTTTTTTTAAGTTAAGATCTCAAATAAATCTGTTGAGACTTACAAGAGACTAAAATAGAATAAGGATTTTATTTACAAAATATAAACATTCAAAATGTTTTCCACAGTTCACAGAAAGACGAGTGTCCTGTTGAACACTATTGCAAAAAAGAAAAATTGGTTGACTGACCTTGCACCAATTCTCATGTGAATAAAACCAATTCCAGAACATTCCAGGTACCTTTTTGGATGCCTTTTCTTAATGCTAACTTAGTCTTGAAATAAGAAGAGAATCAGTCCCACTTTTACCAATGCAATGCAGCATACATTTGAAGAAGAAAGAAAATGGAGCCATGACTTACATTGCTTAAAGGAGCAAAGTAGAATTTGACCTTTAAATTAAACTATTAAAAGCAAATAACAATAATTAATTTCCCAACTTTTATCTCTTCAAGGCTCATTTCTAGAGAGTTTTCCTGCATTTCATTTAAATTAATTTGTGTCTTTGGTCATATTCTATAAACTTTCCTATAGAATAAAAGCTCAAATGCAATTTATACTTGCATCTTTCAAATCCCTGAACCTCCAGATGGGCATTGGGGGAGTGATGTCTCTCTCAGTGTAAGCAAAGAGCAAATTAAGGGCCACATCATGAAGTTGAATATCCATACGTCCAGGGGCCTAATGAGATGAATCCCAAGGCAAATGGCTGATGTTGTTTCCAAGCCACTGCTGTTTCCACTGTCCATCATATTTGAAAGGTCCTGGTGGTCAGGCAATGTCCCTGGTGACTGAAAAAATGGAAACATCATTCCTATTTTTAAAAGGGGTCAAAGGAAGATCCTGTGAACTACAGATTGGCAAGCCTCACTTCTGTGCATGAGAAGGTCATGGAGCAGATCCTCATGAAAGAAATGTTACGGTGCATTCAAGACAAGAAGGTGGTCCAACACCACCATCACAGCTTTACTAAGGGCAAATTGTGCTTGAACAATGTGATATCCTGCTATTGTGGAGTGACTACTATGGTCAACAAGGAAAGAATGACCCATGTCATCTCCCTGAAATTCTGTAAGGCTTTCAGCATGGTCCCATGTGGCATCCTTATTTCAAAATTGAAGAGACATAGATCTGAAGGGTAGGCTATTCAGGGCATAGCAGAATGGATGGATGGATGGATGGATGCAGCCAGAGTGCTGTGGATAAGGATCCAATATCTAGGTGGAGGCTGTTGACAAGGGATGTCCCTCAGGGCTCTGTCTTGGGACCAATGCTCTTTAATATCCCTAGCAATGACAGTGAGATTGAGAAAATGAACTGCATGATGGGCTGAAACACAGGAAAGGTCGCCAGCAGGTCGAGGGAGGTGATTCTCGCTCTCTACTCTGCCCTTGTGAGACCCTCCCTGGAGTACTGTGTCCAGGACTGCATTTTTCACTTGCTATTTTATCAATTTGGTTCATCGTTTCAAAATCCTGACTAACAGTTTGTGTGCATGGAAAAACTGTGTTTCACAAAGTGTTTATTTTTGTTTTGACATTTTCTCTGCTAGCGGTATAATGATCAACAGAAATGAGAGCATTTTTTTATATTTCCATTTCCACTGAAGGTGATTAAAAACTAATTGTCTGTCATTTTGTGTAACTGTGGTTTTATGTGTTGAAAATGTGCATGACAACATAAAAAATGGTTTTGATAAAAGCATAATATTTTCGAAATATAGAGGGTGATCAAAAGTGAAGATTGAAAGAAAAAGAAATTTAAAATAGCAAAGCAATTTTATATGAATATTTGACTAGAAAGTTTTCCAGCTTAGTCTGAGCTCCACCTTATCTCAGAACTAGTTCACAAACACTTTGTTTTGAGTGGCTGACCTAGTCTCATTAGTTATGAATAAAATTCAAATGGTTCAGAAGTTGGATGCTTTGGCAAGTTAACTAAATCACTTGAGACAGGGACATACAGGTAGTATTCTCCTGAGTAAAGAGCATTTTAAAGCCTGTCAAAAGCCTTTTTCCTGCCAAAATAACAGATTATTCAGGGGTTTTTTTTCAGGGAACAAAGAGGATGTGCTGGATGCAATGGAGTGCTGAAAGGGTGTTACTCAAAACACTGAAACAGAAAAAGTATGTCAAGTATTATTTCTATTTTAAAGAAATATTTTCATGTGGAGAGAGTTTTTTCAAGACAAAAAGGCTAGGAAAACACAAAAGCAAAGTACATTCTAAAATTTTCATTTTCTTCATCCCATGCTTGGGAAATATTCCACCAAACTTCTAGAATCAAATACTACAGTGTGCATGCATACAGTTTGTTTTTTTTAAATTTTTGGGAATGGAAGAGAAGTCATATACAACTTCAGTACAGATAACCTTTACAATTGTAGATCCAGTCAAATTTCTGTAGTTCATTATAAGGTAACTATTAAAACTCTGCAGGGAAAAAACCCCAAACATATTCAGAATTTGCTTCATCCAGTGCTTCCCAAGAGCTGTGCCAGAACTGTCATAGGAAGTCCACAAAATGATTTTATGAAAAGTTCATAACCAAGTCCATGAATGTATACTTCCCCATTTGCAACTATCAACTACATCTGGGCAGAATCAAACTAGTAAACAAATATTGAAATTCATGCCTAAATTTTGAGTGGTTCTGTGTGAAAACTAGTGCTGTACATGAAGAATACAACAGTTTTGGGAACCACTGTCTGTACTACACTATGTGGTAAGGTGGTATCCTCTTAAATATATATACATATATACAATCACAAGATTTAGAAGTATAGAACAAATACTGTTCTAATTCCCTCTCCTGACCTTAATACTCCTTCAGCTATACTGCCTAACTGAAGCAGTAGTGTCCAGGTCCAAGTTCTGTTCTTTTTAGGCCTTTGCCCTGTTGAATGATGATGTTATCATGTTTTCTTTCGGCATTAAGGTTAATTTATACAGAAAAGCACTTCAGAAATTCTTGAGTGAAATTTTAAGAACAACAGAAGATCAGGGACCACAAGGGCATTTAAACTCAATTTAATACCTAGAGTAATTCTGTCCTGTTTCAGTAGCTAATGTATGGTTCTATAGCAAAATATTTGGGTGCAGTTTAGAAATGAACTTGAGTTATCTCTTTTAAACAGAAAAAAGATTCCCAACTGCAGGGGCAGTTGTCTGCAACTTTAGTTTTGATATTATTCCTCTGAGTCTGTGACAGTGTAAATTCTGTCATTGAAGAAGAACAACAGCTAAAAGAATCCAGACCAAAATTCATCTCTAGCTTGTTTCCTCCTTTTTTGACATTCTAGTTTACCCTTCAAAAAACGAGTGAGATCTCTGTTGGGAAAATAGTGTTTTGTCTTTTCTTTTAACCTTTAAGAAGTTTTCCTTGGGGTAAATGCAGCAATCCTTTTTCTCGAAATAAGACACTCAGTTGAGAAAATAATTTATTTAATGTAGGGGGAGTGTTCTTTCCCTTCATAGTCAGGAGTCAGATCTTAATCTCATTTGAATTCTGTGGTGATCTTCAGGTGACTGTGGTGTTACAATCTATGTACTATGCAGTTTGACACACCCCTGCTTTTTGGTGGCCCGGTGCTTCTTTGGTTATAACAAAGTGTAATGTTTGTCATGGTAAGAATTTTTTCATGTGATTATTATATTAAGAGACGTGGTTGGTTGGTATAATTCAAGTTGATCCACTCTACTTTGTGTGGGTGCCGCATCACTTCGAGTTTTGGGTGCCACAGTAGAAGGACATAAATTTATTAGAGAGCATCCAAAGTAGGGCTATGAAGATGGTGAAGGGCCTTCAGGGGAACCCGTATGGGGAGGGCTGAGGTCACTTGATCTCTTCAGCCTGGAGAAGGCTGAGGAGACACCACATTGCAGTCTACAACTTCCTCATGAGGGGAAGTTGGGCAGACAGGTACTGATGTGTATGGTGACCAGTGACAAGATTCAAGGGAATGGTCTGAAGTTGTGTCAGTGGAAGTTTAGGTTGCATATTAGGACAAGATTTTCACCCAGAGGGAGGCTGTGCACTGAACAGGCTCCCAAGGGAAGTGGTCACAACACCAACCTGACAGAGTTCAAGAAGTGTTCGGACAATTGTCTCAGGGACATGATGTGATTCTTGAAATATCCTGTGCACGGCCAGGAGTTGGACTTGATGATCCCTGTGGGTTCCTTCTAACTTAAGATATTCTTTGATCCTATTTCTGTTGTGTGATCCTATAGTTGTCATGTGGAAATGTATTTACCATAGAACCACCTATTGAAAGACCTGATTTAGAAAACATTACCTGAGTATATAAAGATAAAAGTAGGTTGCCATAAAATAAATGTTCTTTTATTCTTCTCATAAAAGTATACTGCTTTCTCTTTCTTTTTTCTTTCTCTTTTATCTGTATCACATGGGCGAGAATCATCCCAACACTCAGAAAAAAAAAATTTAAAAATTGGGATTTAGGATACTACAGCAACCCTGGAATACAAAAAATATTACACTGTTTGGGAGTTGACATATTTGGGATTTTAATAGAGCATGGTAGCAGCATTCCAGGACCACCAACTTGCTAGCAAATGTTGGCAAACAGTTAAAGCTGCTCCACTCAAACTCTATAGTAAATAAATTTATTTTGACATGCTGAGGTTTCTATTTTCTTTGCATATTTTATCTACACATTGGTACTACAAAACTGCATGGGGTGTTTAAATTTTAAAACATACTATGCTAATCTTTCAAAAAATTTCATTAACTTGCATACTGTAAATTAATACTTTCATACTGTTCAAAATACTGCAATGAAATGGACTTTCAGCACATGATGTAGTGTCCTGCAGAGTCTCAGCAGTAGGAAATGTATCCCTAATTGCACGTACATTAAATTTATAAGATTACAGTATTTGCTTTGAAAAATTTAATCTCTATGTCTGTCTGTCAGCCTTTCAACAAGAATAATGCAATTTCAATAGATGATACCCTTTGTCTTATTTTAGAAAGGCAAGAACTATTAATATTTAGGTCTGCAAAAGTATTTCAGTGAGTTTGTATTTCTATTTCATTTAGTGGCTGCAGTATCTGTTGGTAAGTATCTATTCTGTCTGCCATTATGAAATCTACTTTATTCTAACATTTTACCATACATCTAATTGCTATTTCATTTAGGGCAATTTCCTACAGAAAAGGGCTATAAAATTTAACAGACAATGATAACTCTCTTAGTTTCAGTTAACCAAGACATGAAATTTGAATTTAATTCATATTATATAATTAATTGTCCTTGAAAGTGTAGAAATAAAGGCAAGATTCAGGGAATAAGATTTTAAGATAGTATGACCTCATTGGATTTCGCATCTGGGAAATATCAGGCAGTAAGACAGTCAGTGTAGGTCACTCCTCCTGCATAACTTCGCCTGTCAGGAATATCATGATTCGTTTACAACACAAGAAACTTTCTATAGGTGTAGGAGCAGGGACAGTGTATAAAAGGGGAATTTAAAGCATTGTCCAGGTCATGCAGTGATGGTGTTAGGAAAGTCAAAATTCAGCTGGAATTGGGGCTTGCAAATGACACCATGGGCAACAAGAAGACTTTCTACTACTGCATTATTTCAAACATCTGAGAAAGGACAATGGAAGCTCATTGCTCATCGAGGATAGTGATTTAGTGGCTGTGGGCATAGACCAGATTGAGATACACATTGCCTTCTGTGCCTGAGATTTTGCAGGCAAGATCTCATAGGTACCTGTGACTAGAGGCAGAATTCAAGGAGAAGGATGAACAGATGTGGATGAGAATTGAATCAGGGGTTACTGGAGAGCCTTCAGCCTGTACAAGACCCCCATGTCTGACTCCAAGAAGAATGGCCAATGTATTTACAAGGTTGCACTCTATCATCTTCAAAAGGTTTTGAAGACTGCAGTGGCCACTGACAAATGAAAATAGGCAATCTTGTACCCATTCTCAAAAAGGGACAACCAGGTGATCCAGGAAACAAGAGTCCCATCGGTCTCATTGTAGTCCTCAGGAAAATGTCAGAGCAAGTATCGCTCAGACAGGATTCTTGTCCTTCAGCAAGAAACAAAATATCTTAGAAGGGTTGTTTTTAAAGAGAAATTCTAATAACACTAAAAATTATTTGGTTCCCACAAAAAATTACGAATGGCTTTCCCATAGCTGTCATTGGCACACTAAGCAGGACACCAAAATAAAATTATTTAATCATTTTACTTATAAACCTGAGAGATACTTGTGTTTTTTGGTGCGACAAGCATCTTACTAGGCACCTGCTTCATTAGAGAGCAGCAGAGAGATTCACCCTCTGGGAGGTCCTCCACTCTTAAAATAATCACTGAAACTTCTCAAGGAATTTTTTAAACTCAAACAAAATGCAAAAAAAAAAAAAAGGGGATTGTGCAAATAAATAAAACTATGGATTTCTCTGCTTTCTTTAAATGAATAAAAAACAATTTTGTTTTTCTTTCTATTTACCCTGAATTTAGTGCATAATAAATAGGCAAAATAAAGTCTGAAAGTTTGATTTAGTCAATTGGGTTTTTTCCAACCAAAGTTTTTTTTTTCTTGCATGATTTTTGCTTGCATTGTTTTTTGCTTGCATGTTTTTTTATCCACTGTGTAAAAAATTGGATTTCAACAACAGCTTTACTTTTTTCTTTTAAAAAGCTTTGTTTCTGCCTATGTTGTAATTTTTGGTGAAACTTTTAACAATTTGTTTAAATATATCTCACAGTTTTAGTTTAATACTCCTTAAATTTTCTTCTCAGGAACTACAGCATTCTTCCTCATCAGATTAAAAAAAAGGCATTTTTTAAAAATAGTTGTAGCAAAATAAAATAAGAAATGTATACAGCAAAAAAAGGCTAAAAGGACATGAAAAATACAAGAAACAAAGACTTTTCTATCAGTTCTATTTTGTCAATGTCCTTGAAGAGTTTATTCCATTCATTGGCTTTACACTTGATCAATGTATCAAAACTAAACATTATTAATGTACTATGACAGTTAATTCCAGACCACTTTGTTTTCCCACCCTTGACCTTACCAAAGTTTCTGGCTTCTGCTCTGATGTTCATACACACAAGAAAATACATCAGTGCATATCAGAACAGGCAAGGGTTCGTGTAGACACTCCTGCAGCTACTCACTTGCGGCTCAGAAATTACACCATTTTGCCTTCTCTCTCTGTATTCCTGATTGCTTTGTTAATGACAGTGAACAGTTGCCATATTCTCTGCAAAACAGCTTTCACATGGGTGGAACAATAGAGCTTTAACCACCGATAAATAACTTCAGAGATTAAACCAAGCTGCAAGTAGCACAAGCCCACTGAACAACTCGATAGCATGAATATCATAAGATTTTGTGTAACGGTTATAGGTCAGAGAATGACAGCCATGAGAATAATTTCAAAACCATGAGAATTGAAGTAATAGCTTTTCTTGGATGGGGGAAGATAATTTTGTGTTTTATAAGGCAGTAACAGCATTTTAACACCAATTTACAAGCATTTGATGTGTTCTGCGTATTTTCCAAATTAATTGAATTCATAATGTCAAATTATAGCACGAATTTAATTGAAAACTGTTGTAAGAAAAGACAGAG
The DNA here is from genome assembly GCA_013397895.1 of Origma solitaria. Lineage (NCBI taxonomy): Eukaryota > Metazoa > Chordata > Aves > Passeriformes > Acanthizidae > Origma > Origma solitaria. The sequence goes on from VZRL01002954.1 coordinate 1,026,064, forward strand.
AGCTAAGAAGTTATTAAGGACATGAGAATGGTATTGACTGGACAGTTTCACACTATGTCAGATCTTAAATATCGGGCTGAAACCCCAAGAATTAAGACACCTGTAATTCATCAGCGACAAAACTAAATAGGAAGATAGATACCAGCTGCCTTCTGATCAGAGAAAAAAAGCTGTTTCACTAGTAGAGCTGCAGTAAGCAACTTGCTCTTTGGATTTGAGAACAGTGACAAAGGAAAGCTCTCCAAGCGTGAGAGCTCACTGCTATTAACCTAGTTGGCCTGGAACTGATAAGCCACTGATAAAAAATGTCAAGCTGCTCCAGTCAGGGGAGGCAAATCAATTGCAATGATCATTCAGAAATCATGTTTTGAACGATGTCATGGTATTTCATTGCATGCCTGTGATAGTACAAGCATATGAGGAAAAGAAAATCAGTGAAGGCTGAGTAGATCTGAGAAGCAGGGAGTAAATCTTTAAAGAGCACATCTTAATTGTCACCATTCTGTGGGCATCAAAGAGAGTTACAGGTGAGTGGAAACTCATACAAAGTGGAAATATCTGACATTTTTCTGCATATAAGTTTTTCATTAGCTGATAGTAAGGGCATTTGGTGAAGTGCAAAAAGCAGAGGAAGAATAATTCTTGGAATTAGTAGAAATTCAGTGCTCATATGTAACTATTTCTCTGTTATTTTCAGTCAAAAATATGTTTAAGACCAGTAGGTTGCCAGAAATTTTCCTGTTTCTTTCCCCCCTTTGCTCCCCTGTGCTGCTCCCAAATTATATAGAGCACCTTTCAGACTCTGCGTATCACTCAGGAGAATACATCTTTTTCTCTTAGGAGGGTCAATCTTCCCAGATAATTTGGGTTGGGAAAAAAAATTGTCACTGAAAGAGATATTTTCACTTAGTTTCTTGTGGAAACTGGATCCTCTGTGTGAAAGGATTGCATTACACAAGCATGTAATTCTGGAGAAACAGTATCTGCTGCAGGATTCCTTTGTGATATAAGACAACTCATCTAAAAAGTTTTGACAGATGGCCGATATTTAATTTGAGATTTCTGTGGAATAACTTGCAGAAATGCACTGTATTCTCTTTCATGTTGATCACTGAAAGCTGTGGCCTGAACACAAAGTACTGAATAATGCTACTATGGATCTTTTGTGTTCAAAATCATTAGAAACTTTTAACAATTTGAGCTTTAAACTTGCTTTCATTCCTCTGTTAAAGAAAATGGGAATATTAATTCTTTACCTTACATGGGTGTTCTGAAGGTGAGTTTTGGAAAGGAATAAGAGCATTGATGTTAAAGCACCTGAGAAAGAGCCATTATAAAAGAAATCAAAACAAGCATCACAAAACCTTAAACTCAGTTACGTTGTATTTTGTGGTAGTTTACATAAAACAAAGTAGTATGTGAAAAATACATTAAGGGAATAAACATAAATCCTGAAAAATAATTTCTCTGTGAATGATAGAATGAAATTACTATGGAATTGATCACCAAAATGTACCAGTATTGTGAAAATATATGCAAACAGATACATGGAATTATGTTGAATTTTCTCTTACTTTTGAGTTCTTGGTTTTCAGCATTCTGAACACTTGCTTTTCTTTTAAAATCTGTATTATCTAAAGATATGTGTCAAAGTAATGCACAAAAATATTTTGAAGCTATTCTTTTAATAGGTGGGTTATTATTTCAAGCAATTCATAAAAGGTGTTGCTTTTGTTTAGTATTTTGTATATATTTACACAAGGCTTCAAACAAAAATGGAATTCATTTATAAAGTAAAAACACACAGACAAGCCTTAAATCGAGTCACCCTCTGCAAGCACTAAGCTTAATTTTATATGCTTGATTATTCAGGTATCCAAAGGATAGTTTAATATTCATTCAGGAATAATTTATTCAGTTAGACATAAACTTAATGAGCAGTAAGTTAAAATTGTTGTACAGACTGTTAACAGACATTTGAGGCAGAAGAATAAAGCAATGAAGCAAATCAAACTGATAATCTGTGACAAGTCCAGTTCCTTAAAATGACAAAAAAGAGAAAGTGGTTTGGACAAAACACTTGAAATATCAAGTCTGTCATCATTATTCTTAACATGCCATGTCTAGTCAGTACAAAAAGGCATAATAAATAAATAGATTCTAAATCTAGCACAGCAGTTACTCCTAAGTACAGGATTATCACAGAATAATTTAATGGTTGATATTGGAAGGGACCTCTGGAAATCATCTGGACCAATACTTCTGCATACCACCCTCCACCAGTTGCCCAGGTCCATTTCCAGATTACTTTTGAATGTGTTCAAAGGGGGAGACTCCACAACCTCCCAGGGCATCCTGTTCCAGTGTTTGGTCACTCTCACATTGAGAAAGCATACTCAAAAATAGTGTTATATTGAAACACAATATAAAAAATAGTTCCCAAATATAAAATCAGAAAGTGTAATAAAATAATTTATTTTATACAATTTTACACACGCATACATATATATGTGAAATTATGAGCAAAATTGCATGAGTTCAACAGTATAGATTTTACCATGGTGTTGGTGTGCACCAGAATACTGTGTGAACATGAAGAAATCTGAGAAATTCAGTGGTAAAAGATGTGAAAAAGACCCACACTGAGAAAAAGTAGTTGTCTCATTCAAATTGAAGAGGATGTTCTAAACTGAAAAAGTCTAAAGAAACCTTATGAGCCTCCAAAATCTTAAAAAGGAGTTATAGACTCAAGCTATACTAAGGAACATATGCAGTGATTAAAAAGGGAGAGAGCCTCTGTGACTGTTTGGACATTTAAGTACTGGAACAAACTGCCATGGGAGAATGTGAAATCATATTTGTAGGAGATAATAAAATCTAAACAGCATCTCACATATTACTGAGAGATGCAGAATGAGTTTTTCCCAGATAAAAAATGAGGCAGTGGCCACTCAAGGATTTTTATTGCAAAATTATTCTATGTACTCTATATGACTCTCTTCCTCACCCTCAAAACAGGCAACCATACAAATGAGTCACTTCATTTCCAACTTGGTTCACACTTTAAAAGAGGTTTTGTTTTTCAGAAGTTTTGATTATTGCTATTCCAGAATTTTCAGTACATATTTTGTGGCTCACGTAAGACAAGATGGCAAACTGAGATGCAAAATGTTGCTCTTTTTTTCATTAATCATGCTGACCATAGAATTACTCTAGGAATTAAATTTAAAAAAAGAGACAATTTCAATATATCATTTTTAGTAGATACGCAGTTCTACTGTATGCATTTAAAAATATTTTTAATTAAAAGCTGAAAAAAAAAATCTCTTGACTGTCATAAAAAAGCACCCGTTGCTTTTGCAAATAGCCAATAGCTTGTGTCATTAACCATTAACATTTCAGTCTCTCACAACCTACTCTTTTCAAATTTCATCGTTTCTGGATAGGTATAACTCCTTCTTGGTAGGTGGGTTTTTTAAAGCACCCACATTTGATATTCCCTTCCTCTCAAACAGGATGGGTAGTTAAACAGTGTAATCTGCAATACAGCTGAAGGCTCTGCTGCCATTCAGTGGGACCTTGATAGGCTGGAGAGTTGGATGGAGAGAAACGCAGTGAGGTTCAACAAGGGCAAGTGCAGAGTCCTGCACCTGGGGGGGAATAACTCAAAATACCAACACAGGCTGTGGGCTGACCAACTGGAGAGCAGCTCTGCAGAGAACGACCTGGGAGTCCTGGTGGGTGACAAGTTGACCGTGAGCTGGCAGTGTGTCCTTGCAGCCAGGAGAGACAATGGTATCCTGGAGTTCATCAGGAAGAGAGTGGCCAGCAGGTCGAGGGAGATGACCCTCCCCCGCCACTCAGCCCTAGTGAGGCCACACCTGCAGTGCTGTGTCCAGTTCTGGGCTCCTCAGTACGAGAAAGTGTTGCGGGACGTTGTAAAATCCCAGCTGTTAATCCTGGAACCTGTCACCACTTGTTGCGGGAACCCACTGAAGGGAAAAAACTCATTTAAGAGTAAGACTCATTTAAGAGACTCATTTAAGAGAAACTCATTGAAGAGAATACTTATTAAAAAGAAGACTCATTTAAGAGAGGGACCGTGACTTATCTTCCGCAATCGACGAGGGGAAAAAAGCAGTCCACGATCAATATGATCAATAAGCAAGCTTCAATCCTTCAATCTGTTTATTTTTCAGGTTCTCAGCCTTAAGTACATTTCTCAGCAGCTAGCAGGTCATACATGTCATAGTGTCATATCACAATTTCATTGGTTAGTAAGGCTACTTGCCACTCTACTATTGGTTAGTTACACACAGCTACATCAACTTATCCCCGCCTGCCTGTCATCCCCTCGTGGTCCCCACAATCTGATTTTTTGTATTCTTTTGACCACAAACCGTCTTTCATAAACCTCGGTACTATCTGGACCTCCCAGGACATTGTCCTTGCAGTTTATCTTCAGGGTTCTGCTTTCTACTCGCACAATGTCTCTTCTGTGCTCTGCAGAGACAGAGCTTCTAGCATCTCGTGGCCCTGCTCTTCGAGCGTTTCTCCACAAGAAAGACAAGGAGCTAATGGAGACGGTCCAGTGGAGGCCACAAAGACAATGAGGGGTCTGGAGCATCTCTCTTATGAGGAGAGACTGTGGGAGTTGGGCCAGTTTAGCCTGGAGAAGAGAAAGCTGAAGAGGGGATCTCAATGCATGTAAATATTTCAAAAGAGACTGCCAAGAGATGGTGCCAGACTCTTTTAGGTGGTGCCCAGCCACAGGATGAGAAGCAATGGCCAAACACAAGAGAAAACCTAAAACGCAAGAACTCCCACATCAACATGAGGAAGAACTTCTTCATGCTGAGGGTGGCAGAGCAATGGAACAGGTTGTCCGGGAAGGTCATGGAGTCTTCCTCTCCGGAGATGTTCAAAACTCACCTGGATGCATTCCCATATAAATGCTCTAGGTGACACTGAGCTGGCAGGAAGGGAGCTGATCTTCAGAGGTCCCTTCCAACGCTAACAATTTGTGATTCTATTTAGCAGAAGACAATTTTGTTTAGGAATTTTTAAAAATACGTAAAATTTTTAAAAAGCTCTTACAAGTGGCCTAAAACATCTAAATTTAAACCAGTTTATTCTGCTTTGAAGAAGAGTTTTTCAACTGACCTAAACTACCACTGTTCATTTTGACAAAAAAAATCCTATCTATATTTATATTAATGATACATACATTGATAGAAAATATCATATGCGTATCAATTATACAGCTGTTTTCCACCAACTCTCCCAGATTAGCCACTGTGCATTTTGAAAGCTGATAACATTTTATTGTATTAGACAACATTAAAAGGATTTCTGAAGCATCCCAAGGACCTGATATAAATGAAGTGAGCAGATTTTAGGTGTCTAACCTACTTAGATGCACGTCTGAACAACATATTAGAAGACTATTTCCAGGCATGGATCTGTATCTTAAAACTGATTCTTAAAGAAGGACATAATATACACCAGTGTCTTTAGAAACAGATAATGAGTAGAAGAATAACTTTATGAGTTGCTCTGCTCTAATGATGTTGTCTTGAGATAATAAAACCATGTAAAAATAAAATGTGAAATTGCAAGGGGATAATGAGAGGACAAACAAGGAGATCTAAGCTCCATAGACAAAAGGCCTGAACAGTAATACTGTGTGGGATACTTTTCAACTGAGAAGCATGACCGTGAGACATTCTGTCTCATTTTTTTAACACATGAGAAACACTAATACAAAACCGGAAAATAAGCTTTAAAATCTCTGTCTCTTCTAAGCTCTTCCCTCATTAAAAGCCCAATAGGAGTTTTGATCTGTTGACACAGTATGAACAGAAACTATAAAGATCACAGCTATTTCTGTCATTTATTTTACCAGTAACAAAGAAATTGGGTACAAAGATCACATATACAAAGAACAAATGAATTACTCAGGGGCAATAAATTAACATGCATATTATGACTGGCATTGGCAAGGTATTCCACCCTGGAAAAATAAATATTCTTATTTTCATTTTTCTCAGCCTGAAATCAACACCGAGGATACCAATTTAAAGGTTAAGTTGGTGGTTTTCACCTTTAAAGAATCTTATTTTCAGTAATTCAAACCCCCACAAGATATTCATCCAACTCAAACTTACCATGAAAGGTCAAAACATTTTAACTTCTCAATTAAACCAAAAAAAAAAAAAAAAAGGGTGATTTAGTTCAAAAAACAATGTTACGTAGATTTGTAGATGCAAGAGCTTTATTAATAAAATTCCATTTGTAAATAAATCATCCCTTCTTTTCAGTTTTCAGGGAAGAATACTCTCCAGATAAAGTTTCAGCCTTAGATAGGGTGCTTTATTCTGGGCAAGATTTGTTCAAGTACATATTGAATTAATGAAAAGTAAATTAGCTATTAGGGTGCAAATGATAAATCTGAGACAATGTAGAACTTATGGAATACTGCAATAGCCTTGTTCATGTTTTCTAAAAGAACCATATTCCAGTGGAGCAAAGCAAAGTTCCACCTGCAACTGCTGATTTTAATTTTAGTATTGTATTTGTACAATTTCTGTGTGAATCACGTATAGCAAAGTGGGAAGTATTTTGAGACTTCAAGGAAATTCTGTCAAAGTAACATTTTAACCACTGTCTCCATCAACACTGAAAATAAAACACTAATAGACTTTGTAGCCTGAGACCTAATAAATCAGATTATCAGACTTCAATGGCCTTTATGGCCTGGAGACATAATGGCCTTTTCCTTTCAGACCCCCAAAAGCAGTGCTTCCAGTCATGCTGAAGAGCTTCAGTTTCATCTTCAAAGAAACCCCACAGGATTTTTACTTATGAATGATCTATTTTATTCAGATCACAAAAGTTAAGCAAAGAAGAGAAGTACACAAATATACATGGGCTTTATTCTACCAAGGTTTTCTGATTGTGAATTTTGACTTAGAAAAAATCAAGGACAATTCTCTTGCCTTTTGCATAGCCAGCTCCTCAAAACTATGACCATTCAGGTGGAGAACCTGGGTAAATGACATTGCCTATCTCAAGAAGATTTCTTCTTTCTATTCAGGACAGCATCAGTGTTGAAAATTCTGTACAGTCCCTGTTAATTTGCTCTGGAAATTTCTCTCCATATCATAATTTTGCTTGCTTATTTTCAACAACTACTTAATGGTGTTACCTAATTCCCTAATGAGGGGAGCTATGAAGGGAGGCTTTCAATATAATGCTCTGTTGGGAAAATTTTAACCATCTTTTTATGACTTTTGATAGTAGTAAAGAGGTAAAAGGCATCATGCTACAGTAAAGGAGAGTGTCTTATTTACTCTTCAGCAATATGGTTTATCCAAATAACAGTATTGTATTGCCCTTAACCTGCAAAGCAAGGTTCTTCCTTCAACTCTTACATTGTGCCGGAGGCAGGCTCATGGCAGGACCTCTGGCACCATGGAGAGACAGACCCACGCTGGAGCACTTTTGCTGGTAGGACCTGTGACCCCATGGGGATTCCATCTGTGCCTGAAGGACTGCACCCCGTGGAAAGCTCCCATGTTAGGGTGAAGTTGTGCCTGCAAAGAAGAGAGGGGTGGAGGGAAGCTGTGCAAGATCTGGTTTTATTTGTTATTAACCTACTCGGAATTTTGGTTGGCAATAAATTAAATTGATATCCCCAAGCCAAGTCTGTTTTACCCACGATAGAAATTGGTGAGCGAGTTCCCTGTCCTTTTCTCAACCCACAAGCATTTTATCATATTTCTGCTCCTGCCTTGATGAGGAGGAAAGTTGATAGAGCAGCTTGGTGGGCACCTGGCATCCAGTCAAGGTCAATCCACTGCAGAATCTCAGATCTTGTGATGAAACAACAAAACTTGTGCATAACCTTGGATAACTGACTTTGAAAATGTCTTATACATAAATACAGAGTGTTATGTTCTACATAATGAATAACCGATATTGCACATATTTGCTATTGCCATTTTCTTGGCAATCGCCTTAACAGTGCAGAAATGAAAGATTTATGTGAAAAACGTGCAGGCAATAGAGTATTTCTCCTTTAGAGATACAAGTGGTCTACTGCAATCTAAAGATGGAGAGAGTCACAAGAGTAGTAGAAGCATGAACTCCCTATCTCACTACCAATTTCAGACATTACCTTCCAAAACCCAATGTCTGCATTTATAAAAAATAACCAACAAAACAACAACAAACCCTACTATAAAAAGTCTACCAATGGTATGTGCGCTGACATATGATAATTGAGTCACTAAATCCATATTCAGATTGATTTTTTGCAAAGGTTTTGCAAAAAAACTGTAAGAAGATGAAGACGGACACTATACCACTAGACCATTTTTACTTTCTCCTCCTAAACTGTTTGCATCTTTTTATGAATCTTTTGATGCTGTGATTTGCTTTTTAAAACCAGTTATATTTGAACAAAAAAGAATTGATGCATTGATATTTCAGAAAATACAGTATTCCATGCTTTTTCCTTCTTTTGAGAGAGAATGTTTAGCTCCAGAGGGAAAAGTTGGCAACAACGCAGTCAAAAGAGGAAAGAAAGAAAAGAAAAGAAAAGAAAAGAAAAGAAAAGAAAAGAAAAGAAAAGAAAAGAAAAGAAAAGAAAAGAAAAAAGAAAAGAAAAGGAAAGGAAAATGGAATCAACTTTGGTTTCCTTCCAATATGAAAAGCAATAAGAAACCTTTCATAAAGTCAGGGTATAATTCTGCTCTGTTGAATAAAATGATTCAATTGTAACAGTGCAAGACTGTGTACATAAGCCATGAATCAGCTAATAGCTGACCATGGATATTGAAATGTGTTTTCTTCAGAGTTGAAAGACTTGGATATGAAAGTAATCACCTGTCAGCCTTTTACTATGACAGAATAGATCATTGTACTAGAGTATTTGTGCAGGGGAAAAAAAAGCAAAACAACAACAACAAAAAAAGAGCCATGTTGTGCTTGTTTTTGTTTGGTTTGGATTTTTTTTCTTTTTTGTCTGCAGGTGGAGAAGCTCTAAATCAAATAACTCAGCCTTTGTTTTGGCATTTCTATCTCTGTTCTCCATTAAATCTGGGATTCATCTGGCCCTCTTCCCTTCCCAAACCATCTGATGACTTTAGCTATATCTGTCCTTGCTATGGTTTTCCTTTCTCCATGTGTTTCTGCACCTTGTATCTTCTCTTTCCGATTTTTCTAGGAGGCCTTTTTTAACTCTGTGTACTCTTTAGAGAAGCTAACTGCTATTACAAAGCTCTAAAGCCTTTAGGTCAAGATGCCACAGGTTAGCTGGACTCCGGGGATAGCTCTACCCCCTTCTGAACAGTAACAAAACAAAACAAAGCTTAGAGTTGCTTTTGTAAGGAATCAATAGGGCTAATTAAAAGTACAGTCTGCCTTTCTCAACTCACTGCTAGCCCCTCAGGGCAAAGTCACTTCTTGCACTGAAGCTCAACATGAAGCAGCCACAATCAGATAAACAAGTGTACATTTATGGTTGATAACAGTCCTATCTATCAGAGACATCACCTCTGTTTTCATCAGCTACAAAACCATAAGGTTTTATTTCCAGTTAGACTAAAATGATGTTCAGTCACATCACTGTGGGAATCTTGTAACTGAGACAGAGGTTAAATGAGACTTAAATGTCAGCACCATCTTATATCTCTAAATGGCTCAGGAAGGAACAGTCTCAGGACTGAAAGCTGTACACATATAAGTTACTTTTGCTTACAAGTATCAGCGCAATTTAATCCACTGTAAAAAGTGAGTCGGAGTACTTTTAAAATGATTTGAAATATGGGGACTCAGAAGGAGTAGAGAGCATGTTTCTATTCCTGAAGAGAGAAATGGAAAAGGTAACAGGTGGATTGTTACGTTAAATATGTGAACTATGAATGCTGAAAAAGATCATGCTTAAACTGGGTGCCAGAGCACTCAGTTTAATATACAATCTTTGTATATTTTCATTTTGTGTCTGAGCAAAAGTAAAACCAGAATAATTCATAGCAAACAAAAACATCCACAAGTTTTAAAAACATCCTGGGAAATTCTGATTGTGCTTCAACTTTTGTTTTAATGAAGCTGCAGCTTTCCCCGTGGTTAGAATACAGTATAGACAGTAGAAATACAGTACATACCTATGTGTGAAGAAATACTCTTTTTCACTTTATAAATGTCTTTAAAAATCAATATACTTTTTGGTGACTCTTTTATTTAAAAATTGAAGTCATGTTATGTTTATTTGAAGTGCTCCATATTTTTGTCTGGCATGCAAGAAAGAATTGAAGGGCATGGACCATTCTACTAAATTTGAAGGGTTGTTTTATTTTTGTTTGTTTAGTTTTTATATTTCCAGCTAGAAAAAGCTGCATCAATTTCCAGATTGTCACTGAAGGCTCCTGAGGCTTGGTCACACCATCTGGTTGTGAACTTTCTCATTGTGCTATGAGTAAATAAGCATTAGACGCTGTGTTCACGCTGTGAGCGTCTCTCACACTGGCTTTTCTGTAAGTCTAGCAGATCCACTGGACATTTTGTGTTTTCACTCTGCAAACCACTATGTGCGGACACAAAGATGGTTATCAGCTTCATTTCTGCTGTCTTGACTCTCTGTTTAGTCATTTACAAAAGGTTTACAATTCTGAATTTAATAACAGTAAGAAAAATTCATTTCTTGGAGAATCTATCAGTGACACTAATGAACTCATACAAATCATGCTTGAAAGAGACACGTTTTAGGGCTTTCGTAGGTATCTTCCCTCCTTCACACATGCCCCATTAGTATTCCTAATTTTTCAGGATTAATGGAAAACTAAAACACTTCTCCATACATACATTCTTATTCTTCTGTGTTTTCATACCAGATGTCATTTACTTTTTCATTTTTCTGTTATTCAGGGGATGATGATGAGCAGGAAAAGGAGAAGGAGGAGAGAATAAGCAAAGTGCTCACACTGATCTGTGTTTACCGTGGGAAGACAGAGCACGTTGTACTTCATGTTTTGTGATTGAGTTGCTGTCAGGGGCAAGAGTTCCATGGTTTCACATACAACCCCAGGAAAGCCCCATTTCACAAAGTATGGACATTACCCTTGTAAGAAGATTCATACTGCCTGAATTTTTGTTACTGTGTTGAAAGAATGTGCTCCCTTCAGTAATTGGGACTTAAGAGTTGAGCTCCTTGAACAGCTGTGAGCTTGACAAAGAACCATCAACTTTACCTAAAACACCTAATTTCTACATATGCATATTTTACTTCTGAACCTTGAGAAAACAAGGTCTGACCTTTAAATATGGCTCACAAATTGTCTTGATTCACCATGTTACTGCGGTATCAAATTGTTACAAAAACAGCTCTTGGAATAGTCAAGGATTTAAGTTAGTTTAATGAAGTACTTCTTTAGAAGACATTTCAATCAAAGTCAAAGATATTTTCCTCTAGTTTCTCCAGTCTTAATTTCTTTCACATTATCCCAGTGGAATATGTATTTTACTGTGTATATAAAATGCTTTCAGGTTTCTAACCTACTGTATGGATCATGTCGACTAGTTATTCAAAGAAAAGGTGTCTGAGACTGGGAGATGTTAAACAACTGATGAAAAATGCTTAAGCAAAGCTGTGAAATCAGGTTTTGGCTGAGAAATTGTGAACAGCAAACAGTATTTTTCCAGGAACAGGCTCTGAGGAATACCAACAACCAGGGTTCAGTCTGGCTGGTGAATAAGTAATTTATTTCTTTAGAGAGATCGTCATTCCTCCTACCATTGTTTGTCGTTTCTACAGTCTTTGTACCTAACAAGCTAATATCTCACACATTTCCCCGATGTCATCAAATCCCAGTGGAATGATTCTTTGCTTTTTCTTTCCTTCAGAAATTTTTTTTCTCTGATGGGTATTTCCTTTACCTCATAATTCTTTTCTATTTAGACTAGTGATTGTCTCCTGCCAAATTTTTAATATGTTTTTTTTTTATATGACATTTTCAAAATAACTTTATACTCTTGTCATCCATAAGCACTTTCTTTTACTTGTACCCCTTGCTCCTTCATACCACTGCACTCTGTTTTTTAACGGGGGTCTAACGAAGACAATCAGAGGCATGCAAAGACCAAGTGTAGGCCAAAAATGTATTCACTACTGCTTATTGCTTCACCTGTTAGTTTTTCTTCACTTTTCAGAGGAAGAATTAATATTCTTGACTTGAATTACTTTTTAATCATGAGTCAGTTATCACTTATTTGTTCGATCAGACAATGGAATACTTAAACTCCAAATGAGTGTACCCAACATTCACCAATGGAGTCATAATGACAGAAGAAAATGATTCTGTAACTGGCAGATCTCATCGATTAAGCATGTGTTTGCTTAATCTGCTCTGGTAGGAACTTTGCAACACTTTGAATCTAACGTAGTGCCAATGAAAGAATATTTCTAAGTCCATGCAATTATGTTAAAGAAGTAGTACAGCCCTCTTCTTCACAGAGACTATGCTATATTTCTACTGAAGGTTTGCCGAATAAAAATTAACAAATATCTCTCTGTTTTGTGTTTTAGTAAAGGAAAACTTAAATCAATAGACTATTTTAATTAATATAATGATTTATTGATCTGTCTCTACATCTAAACCCAAATGGAATCTGAATAAATTCCCAAATATTATAGTTTCCTGAATATAAAATGTTACTTTTATGTACATCACACAACTTTATGTAGCCTCTTCCACCTGACAAATATACAAATGGTAATTTGCCATGCATGGATATCTGAGGGGTATCATAGAAATGAAAGGAGTCAGAGAAGCATAAGTTCCTTTCCTTATGTGGGCTCATTGTCTCCCAATCAAACTGGAAATAAGTACATGACATGTAAAGACGACTTTGGTCTATTTGTAGTGACAACTGGTTTGGTGTACAGGCTGTTCAAAGCATGTGTCTACAAACATTGGGAGAAATGGATGAAAATTTCTGCCTAGACCAGAAACTGAACTATGTTGCTCTCTGGAGAATTTCAGCAGGGAGTCTGCTCTTAAAATAGTTCTCTGGTGACGGAATTCAGGACATTGTGAGGTCAGACACTACCCCAGCAATATAAGGATAGCAATGTATGGGCAGAACTCTGCGAAGAAACCTGCAGTAACTGCAGCTGCTTAGATGAGGCTTGTCTTATCTGTAGTCCTCCACTGTATTTTGGTACTGAAGAATAGCTCACAGAAAGTCTGGCAGCTTTTTCTTTATTTTGGTTGTTACAAATACAAAAAGTCACCAAAGTAATCCCAACAAGTTTTTGATTTCCTCTCCATATCTGCTTTTCCCTTGAAGGATATTTATCCTGATAAATTGCTAAGGAAGATAGTATTGAGGTACAATGGAAAAGGGCTAGAAAATTTTGCTGTATTTGGCATCTATAATTTCTGTTTGGCAGAGATTGTTTTCATCTCTGGTGGAAAAGTCTTTTGTTAATCAGATTTATAAAAAATATTTTAAAAAATCAAGTTGTTCTGGAGATTGATTTTGACCTCCTGTTTCTTGTGTTCAGGCAGAAAGAATTTAAATATTATAAATGTTTAATTAGTGTCTGACTATTCTTCCTGTTGAAGAACCTATTCTCAAGTAGAAGAAGACGTTTTACCTGTTTTGAATGTTCACTTCTTTTCTGCTTTGTGATGACTACAAATGGTTTTGAACATTTCTTCTCACTTGTAAGACCACCTTGTGAATGCTTATAAATTCAGGCTAGAAAATAACATCAGAAAGAGTGTTTCTGAGAATTTCTCATCTTCAGTACTATGTCTGCTACTTTTAAGTGTCTCTCAATTTCTAATAATTTGGAAGATATTTACCTGCTCAATTTTAACTTTTTCATGTAAGTTTAGGGCCTAAGTAGCCATTAGCAAATTTTTCCCAAATTTTGAAATGAAATTTTAGTAAGTAATCCATATTGATAAAATGTGTGGATAAAAATTTAAACTCCCTCAGATTTTTCACTGTCTCCATATGTGGCTCAGTGTTGGAACAGCAGGAACATAGTAAATTGGAAATTAATAAAGAAAAGCAATAATATTAACATAAGATTATTTACCTATTTCCAGCGAATTGCTGCATCATTTAATCTTAAAAAAATCCCTATAGGGCAAGAATTTTCTGTTATCTATTTAATTGGACTGATTGAAAGAATTCAGAAAAAAAATATATTGTAGTGCAATAATTATTATTCTCTCTCATTTCACCTATTTTATTATATGTGGGTAGATGAAATTATTCATTTGAATTAAATATAAAAAATGTTTTCAGGTCTTTGTAAACATTATCAGATGTCAGCTGTTAAATTGATAAAATGAACAGCAGATTGAAATTTAACATTGGTCCTCTCCTTGTAGAGAGGAGCTCCTCTGAATCCTTACTTACATCATTGACATTTTGGCAAACACCTTCTTCAGTGAAGGACACTAGGGAAATATTTGCCCCAAGCTCTGCAGAGCTATCAGTTCTAACACAGTATAGTGCTTATATATTTATTTTTATTTAAACATGTGACAGGCCATGGTAAAGAAACTACTTTATTCCCATGTGTCAAGACTTGGTTGACTTGGTTGCCAAAGCCTGACCCCTAAAGCATTTGGAGTCAATGAAAAGTCTGTATTAGTGGCTTATGTTGGGGAATCGTCTATTTGTTCTATTGTTAATTTGGGATAATTCCTGATTTTTGTATACTGAACTTGTAACTGGCACACATAATAAAGAATATTATAATATCATTGAATAATCAATTATGTAATATAACTAAGTAGGCAAACTCAGAACAATGATTTAAAAATCCATAAAGTGCAATGCTTTCCTACTACTGAAAGCCTTTTACAACCTCAGTGTTATTTTGCTGGGAAAAATCCACTTCACAGGTGTGTATAAATCATGCAGTTAAAGTGATGTCTATACATTCTCTTACTAATGTCAAATTTTAATGTTGTGATAAATCTTTCTAAAAAAGAATTACTTTAAGATAAAAATGTTGGCCTGTAAGTGTAATTAAATCAGAAATCTGACAATATTAGTATTATGAATACTATAAAAGATTAGTGTGTGTGGATACTGATACTGGAGAAGTTCTTGAAAGGAAATAATTAGAAACAAATTAAAAAATGAAGGAATCATAATTCTGTAAATATTTGTAGACTCTAGATTAAAAAGAAAAATCAATGATGATTGTGTTTTTACTCCTTTCAAATCCTACTGTAAGACCTATTAAAACCAAAAAAGAATAAAAAAAAATTGAGTGCAGAAAGTCTAAACCTTCAACCAATCAATGCTGATTAGATTTTACAGTCTAACTGCAATTTTTATAGTTTTCATCTAAGCATTTTCTCTTAGATTATGTTTCTGGACAGATCTATACAATAGGAATTGCTTTAATCTCATTCACTGACAGGCTGACAACCACCATGCAATGCAATTTAGCACTCACAAAAGCCCAATATTTCTTCTCTTGCTCATTTATAGCAAAACTCACTTGGTTTCAATGACATTGTACAGTAATTTCCCACCAGCAGGTTCTCCAGTTGTGGATTTTCTGATCAATTCTTATCTACAGGGATGACCATTTGCATCCTGTTAGATCTTTCATGCTCCAATCAACAATAAAGTTATAAAATGTGTGCTTTGCTGAGCCTTCCAGGAACTGTGTGTGTGAAGAACATCACCCTATCCAGAAAAAAACCGACTGCCCAGCAGGGCTTGGGAAGCATTTCTCATTCTGGTACTGTTTCAATTACTCTTGTAGCATTATCTGGCAAAAGGGCAAGGAATACATGCAGTTTATTGACATCTCACGTCACTTACACCTTAAGGTCACAAAATCACAGAATCACAGAATTGTTGCAGTTGGAAGAACCTCTGGAGATTATCTAGCCCAATCAAAAGTTAGCAATCAGCTGCAATTTATAATCGGGTGAATCTTATTAAAACAGGTTAGTGCTTGCTGAGCTGCCAAAGAGCTCTTAGTCAGACTACAAAATTCTGCCATGCCTCTCATTGAAGTTGAGACAAACAACTCTGCTTTCTTTATAGATCTTTTTTCCATCGAGGTTGGCTTAAAATAATATATATATCCTGTCTGCATCTAGAGGAGTCTTACTGGACAGCACTGAAATGTTGATGTACTTTTAAAATGCCTATTGAAGCCTACCTCAGAATTTTGTGAGCAACATGGGACTTGAACTTATTGTAAAGATCTGTCAGATTGTGTCCTACAAAGAAGAAAATGTAATGAAATACCAAAAGCCCATGTGACTGAAAGGTCATGTCTGAAAAGACATTTGCTAAGAAATTAAGTTTCCAAATATTCAGTAATTTAATGCACATACAGTTCCTATATTGATAATTTGATTAACATTTCTAAGACTGCCTGTCAGCCAACATGATTTAATCTAGTCCTTTTTGACTGCTTCAAAACCACCCTGTGCCAGAATAAAACCATTGAGCTAAATGTCACATATATTTATACATATGATTAGCAGATCAGCTACCATAATTAACTTATTTATTCGTGACTAATTTCAACTCAAATTATTAAAATGGAATTCATACAACCCTAAATGGCTGGGAGGCCAATGTAAGTCCAGCGCACAACACTCATTGCTGTGCCATCATGCTCTCAGTGAATCAGCTGCAGCATTTACTCCTGGCCCTTGATACACCCACAGGGCAGAAGCAGCCCAACCTTCCCAGAAGATCTCAGATGTCCTCATCACCACACACTGCCTGCCCCTGAGGAACTCTGAGTGTGCTGGAGCTGTGGTGTGAACCAGAGTCTCTCCCCTGGTGGTTAATCCGGCTCCTGACCTTGCCTCTCCTCCTACAGATGATTCCAGTCACACAGAAGTACTGCACAGTAAAGCAAAAAATTTGTAAAGAAAGCATCAAAATCCAGTGATGTCAAAATTGCTCTTTTTATGCTATAGGGATTCCCTACACATGGGAGGAACTTTAATTTGATTGATCAGAAGCTTATTATTGAAAAGCGTAAGTTAAGTTTCTAATATATTCTCAATATTACATATAAACCTGAAAGATTGTTTAGGTAATTCTTTTGGGAGCTTATGTAGAATAAATTGTTCTCACAAAATCTGTGATTATCAGTGATTCTGCAACCCACTACCTTAGGATTTAAATTGCATGACTGTTTCCTACTTGGAAACTTTTCCTTTGCTTTTATTAATTCACTGGTGATTTTCCAAGTCCATATGAAATACGAGAAGACAGGGATAATAACAAAGATAAAATTGGTTATAAAAGTGAGCAAATAAGTAGAAACATTGTTTGAAAGGCAAAAGATAATTTGAGATATGATCTCGTCCTATTTTACTGTTTATCTGCCTTCCAATCTTAGACTCCTTAAGGGAACACAAGGCTAAATCAACACTGATTTCTTTATGGGCTTATTTTTGCCTCAGTTTTTCTGTCAGAAAAAAATAGGAAGGACTGTTGAGCAAGCATCTCTTTTTCATACCTTCTCTAGAGAATGTCAGAATACAAATTTCTGTAAATAAACTACTGCTGTGATTTTTTCTTTCCTTCCTGTACCAAGAATGCTCAATTTTTCAAATTATCCAAAATTTGCAATTTTTTTTCAGGGCTTCTCCATACTTCTGCTTTGAGGGATGCTGGTAATGTAGCAAAGGAAGGAAGGAAGGAAGGAAGGAAGGAAGGAAGGATGGGATCATGACAAGCAAAATGTGATCTTGGTGACAGTAATGTTATGTATTTACCAGAAAAGTGAAAAGCCCAATTGCACATGATGAGTATAAGAAATCTGTGATGCTTGACCTCTGTCCATGCCAGTTTGATCTCACAGACCTTGAAAATACATTATAAAGGTTGTTGGTGCAATGTTTTGCATATATGCATAATTCTTTTGATACTTACAACCCTGTGTTACATTTGTCATCTCAGGCCTTACTGTTTATATATGGCTCAAAAGTTCAGTGAAGTCCGTGGGATCTTCAAACATAAAATCAGAAGACGATAACTGCATCAGAATGCATATACATAGATTACAAGAGTTTGTGCCTATAAAATATCAAATGCTCCATGAAGATGAATAGCAATAAATTCTATGTAAGACATTGCTTCTAAATATATTTGGGTAAGAGTATTGTCCATTCAGAACATCACTTGTTCTCTGGATTTACACCCATGATTCAGTCATTCCAATTAGAGTATCTATAAACTTCCTAACCTACTGATGTAAAGTGTCAGGATGGGTTGTTACTTCAAATTTAGGAACTAATCATGTTGGTGTAATATGTGTCTATATATGAGAGATGAGGATCAAATCCTGTGTGTGTAATTCCGCGAACTACAGATAGCTGAGGAGTCTGAAACTTTTGATTCAGAGTTTTGAAATTGCAATCTGACTGCAATGATCTCTCCTCATAAGACAATTTAGCAATAAAATAAAGAGTTCTAGAGTGATTTAATTTTTCTTAAAATTAAAAAAAAAAGCACAGAAGAGTTTACTGCTAACAAATTATATCAAACTTTTACAAAGAAAACTGAAGCTCAAAGACACCATAATTGAATAATTCTTTAGAGGTGTTGCAAGAAAAGAATATCAGACTGTTCTGGAAGGCCCAACAATATGCATAAGAAAATGGTTTATCACCCATTATTCTTTCACAGTTGGGTTTTCCAGTAGGATTGCCAGCAAAATAAGGTCTGCCACAGATATACTTTGTGAAGTTATTTCTTCATGGAGAACAGGAAAAACAATATTACATTCCATGTCAGAAAAAACAATTTGCATTTTGAATATATAGGGCATACTTGAATTATTCTCCCTCCCATATTTCCCGTCAACATTCTCAAAGCATTTTCACCTTCATGTAGGCCATCTCAAAGCCAGTTTCTCTGATTATTTAGACCAGTTTTTGTGTTTCCTTTGGAAGATGGTCTTCTGTTTCCTTCCCATGAAAATCATGATACAAAGCATAGAGCAACAGCATCTTGGTGAGTATCCAAGGCTACCATGAGGTGTATCTGGACTTGGAAAGGGAGATACAGATGTAGATCCTACTGAAGTTAATTTTGCACTCATCCTGTGTCTTAAATATCCAACAGTAAAGCAAAATGGTAAGGGAAGAATTTGCTCAGAGTTAAAGAGAGAATATATAAGAAAATTGTGAGCAAAACAAAATCCCTAGTGTTTAAATCTTGTTTTACTGCAAAATCTTCCTTTTAGGTTTTTTTCTTTAATGCCAATCAGTATTCCAGGTATTGTGTTATTTAAGTTCTAATTTATATTAGAATGTCAGTCACAGAAATAAAAGTACAGTCTTTTTTTTTTTTTTAATTGCTTGTTAAAAAATTTTTAAAAAAAGAAAAATAAATTAAATATAAGTTTTATCAGGTGATCCCCAGATAGTTCAAAACCCAAAAGTGCTATTTGGGTCAGTAGACTTGTGTTAGTGCTTCTGGAGACCCAGTCAGAACATTATGTGGACATAAACAATATACTTGTAGTTAAAGAAACAATTGCAGTTATCAAATTCAGTTATTGTAGTTGATCAGGAAATAAGCATCAGAATAAAAGATTTTTTTCTCTTTTATTAAGAAAGAAAATCCAATTTCTTCTTTTCCTATGCCATTTTTCTATCCTTTCCATTCCTCCCCACCCCTCAAAAAAAAAAAAAAATCACGAGTATGGTGGATTTTAAGTTTGCATTTTATTTGTTTGTTTGCTTTATGTCTTTATGTAATTTTCTCTGTACTCAGTAGCCATAGTGTTTAAGGCATATTCCATTGTCTTGCATCAATCCTGGCTTTGGTTGTGTGAAGTGAAAGAAGAGCAAACCTGCCTGGTCAGCTGGAGTTGCTGCCTGGACATCTGCTGAATGCTGCCTTGGGATTGTGTCTCTTGCTATCGCAAAGCAGAGCCATCTGGTCCTCACGTAACAGAAACTGTGAGATGTCTGTAATTTCTAAAGAGATCCATAGTGCAAAAATAATCTACTATCATACCTCTTATTCCTACGAACAGTTTGTTTTGTGACATTGTCCCTCCCCACAGCACAAAACCAGTGTGTGTTCTTTAAAGCACAGAAATTTTTAAAAGCAATTAACAAAACAATGATGACATATTTATAGTAACATGACAGCTACATGGATGCATCAGACACCAAGCTTTTTGGTACCAAACAATTTATATAGTTTTTTAATGGCATGTCACGAGGTAAGGAAAGAACTTATCTTTAGGACATTTCACCTATTAGATGGTGTAACGGACCTTTGTTAGAAAAAGGATGACTGAATCATTGTGCTGATGTTTGATCAGGTCTTATGATTTAGATACAATATTAATTTATCCAAAAAGCAGAAATAATAACAGACCTTTAAAGTGAATTATAGACATAATAGTAATATAATACTTGACTTATTCATTGGGTTGAAAAGAAAGTATGTCCTTGGAAGGTTCACAGAAAGTCTATTTGTATGCAATTAAGCCATTTTCAGGTCTGCTGAATAGGTGTTTATTTTATTTTGAAAATGTTTAACTGATATAACTGAACACATGATGGGTATTTATCTTAATTAAATTTTCACCAGCATGGTTGCATTTATTATTTGAAATACTGTGCCTTAGAAATGACAATCAATTTTCATTAGGCTTCTTGATATCAAAAGATCTTAGATAGAATTCAAACATCATTATTACTTTTATTGTTGGAGAGTGTGTGCATAGACAATTTTATATTTTCTTACTGAACAGAAAAAATGTAATATTTTCCATGAGTTATCAAGTGCAAACCTGAATGACATCTGGCAGTCACAAGAATTTCACAATGACATGCCGTGTTGTATTTTGTGAATTATTTGAAGGTTGCCAATCATTCTTTACTGCCACTTTTAATCTATCAGTTGACATTTGCTGGGTGCTGAAACATAGGGCTTCAGTTACCCTATAAGCTGAGACCTTTATTCTAGATTTCTGCACTCATTTTATTACAAAGAAGTTTCCTCCAGTGCTAGAATAAAAAAGAAAAGCATCCTCTATATTATATTTTTATATTAATGCCATGAACCCAGTATTTAAATTACTTCAAAGGAAAAGGCAAAAAGAAAAACAATTCAATACTTTGTATGCTTTATCTTTAAACAATCTAACCTTAACTTTAAATAACTAAGAATATTTTTGGGCTTTGGTTTGATTTTTTTTCTGACAAAAGAACTGAACTGGGTGTAGAAAAAGCAAAATAAGGTGCCAAGAACATTCTATACCCAGTGAAAACCTGTCTGTACTTCCTCTTGAGCAAGTCAGAAGGCTGTGAGGTGGTGGCTGGGTGTCCGGAACTGGAAAGCAGAGACAGTGAGGTGGTCCTTATTGCAGGGTAAGCTCAAAATCAACCTTGTTTAAACTGGACTAGTGACAGTGTAAGGCATTTCTCTGGGATTGTCTTAGTTACCCCAGATCTCCACACTTTGTAGGCTTCTGAGTGTTGCCTACATTTTCCGACTTACCCCCTGCAGTCTTGACTGAAGTGACAGAAAGGTCAGAGTTGCCCTGATGCACTTGCTCATGCCCTCCACGACCCCTGAAATTTCCCAACCTGTCTAACTGTGATTTCTCTCAGTGAAAATCAACTCCTGTGACATTTCACCAATCACCAGGAGCATATATATGTGTGTGTGCATATACATATATATACATATATACACACATACATATATGTATGCATTATATCTGAGTGGGTTTTTTCTTAACAGATCAACTTAATTACATATTATGATAGTCTATCTAATTTAAACTGGAAAACCAGTAATCCATTTATGATTTCAAGTAAATGGTAACATGCAGTATATATAGAAAGTTGATAACATTTATGGCTAAAACAGATGACAATAAATATAATAAGAAATATTCATAAATAATAAAGAAACAAGTGAATTAGAGGATATATTTTTTGTGTTCCAAATATACAATGAGTTTATAATTTGCTATAAATAAAAATAATATACTAAATTATTACATGTAATGTAACAATCTTGTATTTTTCTTGGTTTAGAGATTCTAATATAGTATATTAGAATCTTTTGATATACTTAAAATGTTCTACTATTTTGTTTTTGTGTTCTGAATATTCATAAGTGTGTGTGGAAGTCCAGTCACCATATATATCTGCATGGAAACCTGTTTCTCTATACACATTAAAAATATTTGAAAAGCAACCCACCAATTGTTCAATGTCACAACTGTAGTTGTAGGAATCTGGTTTTCATCTCTTTATCTCACTGAGGAAGATAGGTACTGCTCTGTAGCACCATGATAATGGTCCTGAGCCAATTTCTCCAGCTTCTGGAGTCATAACCAGGTCATACTCATCCAGCATACCTAAATGAAAAATTTAGGTAAAGAGAATGCCAGGGATTTTTCTTATCATTTTTTATCTCATAAACATGCAATTTTTTGTTTAAATAAATTCCATTTTCCATTTAGGAACTTTTAAAAAATAATTTTGGTGGGAAGAATGCTTGATGAGGGACAGAAAGATGTTATGTTTGGTAAATGATCTCCTGGAGATTTTGCATTTTCTTTATAACCGTGTTGGCCATTTACTATAATTTTATAGTAATGTTCCTAGTTTAATGATAATTTTAATAGCCATTTTTCAATTTGGACTCTGCTAGATATGTTTATCCCCTTAGATTAACTACTAATTATTTCAATGATAGGATTCCAGTTATACTGTCTATGGACACACCATACAAATTAAACTACTCACTGCTCTTGGAAAAAAAACCACCCCAAGTTATTAATGTGTTCATTTCTGAGTCGTTGTTTATTTCCCTTCATTATAAATGATTTATGTGATTCATTAGATTGTGGTAATTATCATTTTAGACTCATAAGTTTTTTATTTATGCAAGCGTTGCTGGTGATGAAGTACACTGCTACTTACAAGTCAGGTTTGATAAGTAGTAAATGCAGGATAATGAAACCAGTCAAATTGTGTTTAAAGGACAGCAAAATGTGCTCTGCTTTATTCATAGAAACACCTTAGCTTGACATTACAAAACAACTGCATTGTCTCTTAAGAAGAAAGAGAAGCTGTTGGATCTATTATTGTAGTACTTTTAGAAGAAACAAAATAGACCTAAAAAATTGATATCATCTATGTCTACACCACATCATGTTCAGCATAAAGAAGAAATTGCCCAGTTTAGAATATCATCACAAAGAGATATTACATGGTGATAATAGGATAAAAACCAACTAACCATTGGCCTTATCAACTCTCCATTGGTTCCCCAAAACATTCATACCCTTTTCCCCCCGCTGCCTTCTGCTTGGCAGTGTAATTCCAGCCAAGACCACCAGTTTACCTCTGAGCCTACAGTCCAAACTAATTAGCCCATTCCTTTTTGCTGATCTCCCGCAATTTATAAAGATTTTAGCATTCCAATCTAAAATTATAATTTCCTTTCTTCTGTGTGTCTATCACCTCTTTGGAATCACAAAGTTAAATAATTTATTAGTCATCAAATCATTTAACTCTGTCCTGTATTCCTTTATCAGGAGCTATGGTTTGAATTCTCTCCACTGTCCTTCCTCTGGTTATTCCAAAGTACTGATTATTAATATTGCACAAAGATGCACACAGAACATTTTTCCATTGTCTGTTTGACTTTGTCTATGACTAATTTAAAACATTAGACCAAAAAACCCTAAAAAAACCAAACCAAACCAAACCAAACCAAACCAAACCAAACCAAA
Source organism: Origma solitaria (assembly GCA_013397895.1). Classification (NCBI taxonomy): domain Eukaryota; kingdom Metazoa; phylum Chordata; class Aves; order Passeriformes; family Acanthizidae; genus Origma; species Origma solitaria. The sequence goes on from VZRL01002954.1 coordinate 1,049,858, forward strand.
CCAAACCAAACCAAACCAAACCAAACCAACAAAATGAAACACTTAACAAAAAGCAAGACAAAAAACATGAACTTTCATCCTTCTCCAGAAAAGACAATTTCTTGTCTTNCCAGGCAGGAAACAACTTTTATGTTCTTCTATATGTCATTAGGAGGGACTAATTTAGTCTTTAAATGAAATAGAAAATGTAGCTTAAATTTGAAATTTAAAGGGGAAAATTTTCTTTGTAAGCTTAAGTTTTGTAGCTAAAATAGGTTTTGGGGAGTGAAAAAAATCTTGCTCTTAAAAACTACCTTAAGGTACCACAGGGATATTTTGATGAAAAGATAATAAAACAGAAATATTCCTTCCAGTGGGATTTCAGAATTATTAATTAATTAATTAATTTATTTTTAAAAGATTTGAAATAAAATAAAATAATAACCAGGATGTCTTCATGCTAGGAAAAGGGATTTTTTATAGCCTAGTAAGTTGCAGTTGAGGTATTGTTTAAATTAATGTTAGTCAAACTAATCAGTAGGGAAGTTAAATTCTTATAAAGGCAATTTGGCAAAGAGTTTACAGCTCTGGCAGCAGGGGAAAGAAAAAGCAATTTTTTGTCTTCCTGTTAATTGTCTTGAGTTACAGTCTGAGTGTAGCAGACATTTATTGTTTTGCAGACTAGAAATGTGCAATATTTATCATTATTGTTTAGATTTAAAACTATAGTTGACACCAAGCGCACTACCTGAGAGACCATGGAAGCAGATGATATAATAAAACACTCCAAGAATATATTCATGTTAGAATATGTTAGTTATAAATATAATAAGGTTTTTTAATATGGCAGTGCAAGACAATCTCATATGTAGCAGATTGATTTAGGGGGTTGTACTATGCAGATATATTCTTATGCCTTACTTCTTAAATTGCTCCTTAATTTTATCTTTGGTTTTTTGGAAGGCCTGAGATCTTAGAGCTAAGATGTGCATGCAGCTCCCACAGTTTCACCAGTCTTTCTGTGTGAGTGAACAGCAGTATTTCCTGTTTACCCCATGGGTCATTGAGCTTCTCTCGAAGTGAGCTAGACCAAGCAAAATCAAACTACCCTCCGTCCTGCTGGATCAGTGAAGGCAGCTGTAATCTGCTTATGTATATAATACACACATAAGCATTACTTTGGTTCAGAGCACATGGCTACAGCACAACATGGCGCAGTAAGCAGCAGGGGATGTTTGTGGTTATGGCATCTCTCTACCCAAGTAGCTGTCAAGTTATGAAACCGTGCTCCTCTGGAAATGGCTAAACATCTGCCCGACACAGGGAACTTGCAAATGAACTCCTTGCTATGCTTGTGCGAGTAGATTTTCTCCCTTTCCCAAAATGTCTTGATAGCCTTGAGTAATTTCTTGGTTTTGTTCTTCTGGTTCTCCTCCCCACTCTGCAGGGGGAGCGAGCGAGTGACTGGCTGATGCTTCCCTTCCTTCTGGGATTAACCCACAACACCTGAGAATATCAGTGTACACATAACTTGATGAATATTGATTAAGTCAATAATAATTGCTTTGATGGTGGGCCATTGATCAGGTTTTTAGTCTTCTTTGGTGGAAAAAAAAAACAACATTAGGACTCATAAAGCATTACTTGCATAATACAGATGTTTGCTTTTTAAGCTGGAAAACAATCTTCCTGAACAAGTAACAAATTTCTCGGTTTGAAGAAGCAAAATGCAACAAGGCAAAATTCCTTTTCATGCTTTATCAGTTATTTTAGAAGGCAAGGTTACGAGGTAGGGATGTTTTCATTTGATTTAGTGTGTTTTATTTGGCTAACATGAACTTCATTTTTAATTAAACATACTATAACCCTGTTGGGAAAGTTGAGCTTTAATTAGATGTGAAAGTCACTGAAATAAAGTTCAGGCTTTCACTTCTGATGAGGTAATAACACAGTTTTCTGGTATTTGCATATTTTTGCCATTGACCTCTCTGAAAATTACAGCAGAAACATGACAAAAATATATTCATTATGATGCAAATGGGAGAAGTTAAGCAATTTCTACTTAAAAGAAAAATTATTTTGAATTCAACAGGAGTTGTGTTAAAATAACCCTTATCATTCTCTGCTGCTCTTATCCAAGGAGACTTTGGGAATCTTGTTAGATATGAACAGGAATGATCAAACTTTGCAAATGAGATCACTCACATTCTGAGAAGAGGGTTAAAACTAATAACATCTAACATGTATTTTCCTAATTTACTTGACAAATGAACTTTTAGCTTTAATTCTGAGGGTAGTTCAAAGTTAGGTTAATATGTCTTAGAAATGACATGAATTCTTAATAATATGTGACCTCATGTGCTGCTCCATAGCTCTATATAATAAGTTAGGGCATATTTTCTTCTCTATGAACACTGATAGGTTTATATATGCATATATATACACATATGTGAAAATAAGCATCAGATGTAAATTTTTCATTCCACCATAACTGTAGTATTTTTTTTTTTTTTGCTTAAAACATATTATTTGAACAAATAAAATTATGGAGATATGGTCCATGATAATAGCAACCCCCTCCCCATTTTATTGCATATTTCTATATTAAAAAATTTTGTTCATTCTTTCCAGTGTAACTTTTCAAAATATTAATGATTTAAAACTGTGAAATATTCATGCTTCAAGAAAATTCTGTGCATTTATACACAGAAAAATCAGACATGTTAAGAAAAAAACAAGGCTGAATAAAACCAGTTATGTCTGCCATATCTATAAAGTAGAGTATAGAGGGCTTTAAATAGTTTTAGCATCTTTATGCCATGAAACAAGGACTAAAACCCCCCCTTTCTAATTTAAAAAAACAACTTGAATTTAAATATCACAGCATAGTATCAGCTACCATGAGTACAAGGAGAGCCACTAGATTTTGAAAAGAGTAACATCAAGTATCTCTGAAATCACAGCATATTTTACTCTCCTCACTTCTTAAATGGGGAGGGGGAAAATCAGACACAGATCAAGATCTGAAGTCATGCTAAAATAACATAGAGCTGGAGAAGTTGTTCAGAAAAAAATCTTTGCCTGCATTGGTCCTGCACCAATTGAAATATGGACATAATAAAGGCAAATCGATAGCAATTAGGATTTGGCACAGTGACCAGAGTATGCAGAGGCTAAAGAAAGAGCTGGATAATGCAAGTTTGTACCAGAACAGTGGCAGGAAACCTTAGCAACAGGGGATGGTTGGAATGGTTAGCAAACAGGAATGAGAGGACAGCAGTGGTATTTAAGGATAGACTCCCATTTTTTCAGGCAGGTGTAACAGACTCTTACTCATTTCCAAGAAGAGCTGAAATCAATCTGCTGATGCTTTGAAGCACCTGGAAACCACTTAACTGTATGGCAATATGCCTGACCTAGAAGCAGTGTGGAGGAACTGGACGTAGAGATTCAGGTTGGTCAATGTACACTTTTACACTTCTGCACCCTGCATGACTGACAATTGGCCTGGAGCACAGGCAGAATTAACTTGAGTTACTGCAAAGAACTTTGTAAGCATAGTCCACAAAACTCATTCTGAAAGATACCTTGTCATTCGTCTCTCACTCAGACAATTAGGACATATATTTGTGATAATTTTAAAATGTCTTCAGAAACTATTACTGTCCCATGGTCGTTTGTTACTGCCCCATAACTGAAGCCTTCAAACATCTGCTTCTGCACACAAGTAGCTGAAGCTACAATTGAACAGATAAAATTACTGTGATTGATTTGACTTTAACATGAATTAAAATTATTTCATACAACTGATACATTTGACTCAGATCCTGGCAGATAGCAGGAATTAATCTGTAGGGCAGTAGCTTCTTCATTTTCTAAAGTTTACTCATGAAAAGACAACTATTTATACCATCAGATAAGTAGCTATGACCTTAATTGTGATGACACTACTGAAAAATCACAGAATGTTATGTTTCTGATTCAGTTTTATTCTTTTTAAATATCCAAAAGAAAGAAGGATTTATGACAAAATGCTTTATTCGTACTCTAAAGTCAAGAGCTTGAGTGAGAAAAAAGCTTCATAACCTGCACAGCCTTTAACCACCTAGTAATAGGCAAAAGAGGATGAAGGAATTGCACACATGTAGCAGTCTGAGAGATGGTATCTAGAGTAGGGGAGAGAAGTAGTAGCAAGTTTAAGGAAGTTCAGCAACGTTATTTTTTTCCAGGAGGAACCAAGTCTCATTAAGAGCACAAAGGAGGAGGATTATTGTATAGCAAGGGCTATTGCTTCCTATAGAATCTCCAGTTAATTATTTTCCAAGATTGGAAGATATGCACCTAAGAATAGATGAGGAATTTTCATAGTTAAAGCCACTGAATTATGTTCTGATAAACTGCCTCTATATCAATTTCAGATTTTGTGGATGATGCTGTAGATTTTTAATGAGTATTTCATTCTTTGGGTGATGTAGTAGATACAGAAGGAGAATCTGTATTCCATATTTCCTGATAGCAAATCTATTGAAAAATGAAGGCTGCTATCCTGTGGCTCTCTACCCCTGCAATTTCATATTTGTAAAAAGGGGGAAACATGCTCTGAATAAAACTTAGTATGTATGAGTCCCTAGTACGTATGAGTATGGTAACAGTATTGTACAATGAAAGCAAACTAAACTGAACAAAACTAAACCAAAACAGTTGTGTAAAGGTAGAGACCAGGACTACGTCTTGAGGAAGGAGAGAGTAGCATGGTCATGAATATTCTGCAATTATGTGAGCAATTTCCTTGTTAATTGACGGATCAAATGAAGAAGGGCTAGGGACCTTACGTCACTACAACCAGAGGCTATACAAGAATACTTTTATATCTTTTTAAAGAAAAATTTTTATTTGAATGACAGATTATTTATTTTGAAATACTCATGAGCACTAGCAAAACAAAAGTTGCAAAATGCAGATAATTCATATCTGTATCTATAACTTCATTATATCAATGAAGATATGATAGTAGAGACATTTTAGACATTGGCACAGGTCTGAAAAACCACCAATCTTAAGTATGTAATATTTCAGACCTGTTGAGGAATATTAGTAAAGTTAAGTGCATGTCAAAGCATGATCTGGCAGTAGGTTACAATTCCTGGTTCATTGAGGCCTTAGCTCTGACTTTAAGTGCAATAGATTGTCCCTCAGAAATTCAAATTACTTAGACAAAATGAGATGTTGATGGCGAATTTTCAATCATGTCTGATTTTTAAGGCATGATTTTGAAGCTTGAAGGATTTCACCCTGTGTATGACATTTAACAGGGATTTGTTCTCTTTGTGATTATTCTTTGTTCCTTCAAACTCCTCACTGGAATAATCCTGCAACCAACCCTTACTCTCCACTCTGAAATTTTAGTCTTTCCATTTAATATGCATTCCATAGGAACTAAAATTTAAAAGTTTTTCACATTTTTATCAAGTTTTTAGGATAACCAGGAATTTTTCTTGGACATGGGAGTCTGAGTAGGCTGCCCTCCAGTTCATTACTTGTGTGGATACATTCTGTGGGATTTCCATTCCTTTACCAGAATGACCTCTTTGCACACTCTGCATTCTAAAAGTTCAAATAACCACAATAAGCCTAAAATATTTATCTTGAATGGAATGGTTGTTAGGCACTTATACAACAACCCCACTTGTATGAATTTTATTTCTCTTACTTTTTTACTCTCTTTAGCTTTGGCGGTCTCCTGATTGTTTTTATGACCTGCAGCCCTACAGTATAAAATTGGTGAACTTAATTTAGTCTTTGACCCCATGCTCTATGTTTCTGTACATTTTAGAACTGTCAACTTCACGAAAACCAAAAAGGCCTGTTTTTTTCCTTGGTTCATAACTTCAGTTATAAAAACATTAAGTAAATGTTTTCTAGGCCATTCTCTTGCGGGCAATTTTTCACTTTCACTCAAATTTTTCACTACTGAAGAAACAAATAAACCAAAACAAAGAAACAAAGAAACAGAACAAACAAAACAAACAAACAAAATTGAACAAACCAAAACCCAAAGAAGTAATCTCAAACTCCTGCTTCTATGACTGGTGATTATGGTGTGACATGTATGGAAAAAACCTGCATGGGGCTTCATTTTGCATTAAAAATCACAAGAGTAAGAAAAACTGGAAGCATCAAATTCGAGATCAGAGTTAGAGAAACAGTCTCATGCTCTGTATCTCATTAAACCCCTTTCAAAAGTACTCAGGGGAGTGAGAAATTTCAAGAATGCATTCAAGTATTAGAGACTATTCTTTAATATTGGCAAACTCAAATTAAGGTCCATCATTCAGTGATGGTTTATATCTCCCACATGGATAAAATAAATGCCTCCTAGCAACTTTTTTTATAGCTTCATGTTGAAAGCGAAATTTTCCACAACTTCTACATCTCATAGTAGTAACCATGATAACTCTGGGGTTCTTAACAGTTGAGGATAAAACCAAGCTTATTGTCAAATATTATTGGTATTTATTTTTTGTTCAATTATTTATGGAGATTTCTTTCTGTAATACCACTGTTTTCCTGTATCACTTTCTTCCTTCCTCCCCAAACCAACAGAATTTATAGAAGTGCCCATAACCACCTTCAAAAACACTCTCATAGGGAAGAACTACTGGTTTGTTTCCCCCATACTACAGATGGCGTAGGTTATTTCAGCCCTACTGATCCTCCCTGTTTAGCAAACACGTTTTGTGAGAAATTCTTAAGGAGTTCTTAAGTACAGACACACACAAGGACACGTATAGACATATGCAGAAATCTGTGCTTTAGAGGACCAGTTCCTGATGTCTTATTGGCAGCTTAATGTTTTTTCTTAAGCTTTCCTTCATGCTCAAATGAATTCTTCATTTCTTTCTTCTTAATCAGGTGCATGACTTTTACCTTGCTGTAAAAATAAAAGACCTTGGGTAAAACCACAAGATTTAGCTCTTTTTTGCTAACCCAGTATGAAGCTGGAAACACAGCAGCATTTTAAATTGTTGGTTTTCTTTTGTTGTTTTTTTTCCCTAGTTTTGCACTCTTTGAGTTTTTGACTTTAATAGAAGTTCAAATTTAATTCTATAAACTTGGGGAGCAATCCAGATGTTTAACTCTCAGAAAGTGACAGAATATTTAGAAGTGACTTGTTCTGAAGATCTAAACAAGTATATACTCATATTCTGTATCTAGGAGGCTTAGGTAACAAAAAGTCTGTATCCAAAAATCAGCAAATCTCTAATTAAGCATCTGAATTAAGCAAAAGAAGAAAACCAACAAACAGACAAATTTTAGAGGAGTTTCCCTTAAATAGATGTACAGTTTTGGTTTAAAAATCCCAAAACCAGCAGTCAAATGAAAAAAAGAATCCCATACCAACCAAAATAAAACCTTTCAATTTTTTTTTTTCAAAGAAGCAACAAACCTGAATAACAGCACCCGTCTGTGTAGAGCTATGATCCCATATACCTTGGGGATTCTGAACCATCATGCCCCAGGTCTCACTGAAATGGAACAAAATGGATTGGTTTTTGAGCTAGATTTTAAATGTATCACCTTAAAAAGTCCTCAGCAGAAACTTGGTAGAATATAAAGAGAAACATGTCTATCTTGATAGAAATTCATTAATTCTCATTTTCACTTTTGAGCGCAAACTCAAGTACTCCAGAATATAACTCATGTTATAAATGCTCATAATCAAAATTTGCACTCTTGTACTTCAGGTACATTTGCGGAAAGTGAAAAGGCAGAAATCTTATTTAACTCAGTCATGGGAGGAATGTACCTCATGACAATGTATGGTGAAACATTTATTTTCTTTCTTCTAATACTTAATAATATTGAGAGTCAGTTACATTTCCTGTGGACTTGAAATGCTGAACCTGAAACAGCCTGGCCTCTGCAGCATTGGTGAGCTCTTTATCAGGATGAATATCCCCATTAGCGGTCAGTTCAGCTGTTTCTATGGTTACAGATTAATTCAGTGGTTAGAAAGGCAGCCTTAAGGATATATATTTCTTGAACCGGGAACATAAGTCAAGGTTGAATATCTTTAGGGATGGCTATGTTTGTAAGGATGGATTGACTATCATGTAACAAGTTTTCAATATCAATGATTTCTTAACTGGTACTTAATAATCAACTTTCTCATTTAGGAAAAGAAAAGAAAACAAAAAAAAATTCAGCTAAAGTAGCTGTTTAAGAAAAAGAATAATGTGGAAGCAAGCATCCCAACACCTACATTTTGGGAACTATTTCTAAAACAAATCTTAAAGTCTGAAGAAAATAGTTAAAAATAATGATAGGATTGTGGCTTCTACATGATGAATAACTCTATAATGAGTGTTATTTGATTAAATCTCTAATAAATTAGAGTGTCAGTAGTGTTCTTTATTGAAGTGTATTTCCGGGTAAGATCACACTAATTTTAAACTTTGCTTTATGCATGACACTAAGGAAATCCAAGTTCTACATCCTTATAAATATGCTTACCAAAATGTGACTTGAAAAGCAGAGAATTATAACACCTCTTCCAAAATCTTCACATAAAAACTTTGCATGATTTATATGAATATGGTACTGACTATGGTGACTATGCCTACAGAAATGCTGGGGAAAAAAACTTCCTAGTTAATAGCCAGTGGAAAGAAAACACAGATTATCTTAGTGTTAATGATGCTTTTTCCCCTCTCCTAAACAGCCTTTAAGCAAGAACCATATGCTGTCTATCAGTACTAAACATGCAAAGGTGTCTTCTATTATGATAACACTGCAGGAGGAATTAAATTCTTAATTCAGCCTAGAGTGAAACAACTTCATATAGAGAGTATTTCTGATGTTCAACAGTTTTGTTTAAATGCTGATGCTACCTCTACTGGGTGGTAGATGTTGATACTCAACCTGTAGAATCTGAGAAAACACTAAAAAATATCCAATAAATAGCAAAATTAACATAAAAAATAATATTCAGAGCAAATATACCTACATATACAAAAGCAGTATTCCATCAAATAGAGATAGTGTCACTTTTAAATTCTCCTATATGTTTATTAAGCACATATTTTTTCACTTTAAGACCAAAATTATGTGGAAAATATCACCATAAATGGTCCTGTAGAGCCCAGGGTCCTGGACAGGAGGAAGCAGTCTAGGATATTTGGATTCTCTGCTTCAGGGAAGCTGATGCATCAGACAATTGATGCACAAATTCTGAATTAATACAATAGAAATTCTTCTCATTCATCCAGTTGTAATGTAGAAGAGAGCCCATAAAACAGGGAATTACTGGCTACACTTTTTTTAAAAGTATCTATAAAAAAATTTTTATTGAGATATTACAGTATCTTATATGTAAAGTACCACTTTTAATAAAAAGGATATTTATGAGCAATCATACACAGTTTTTATATGTATGCTGCATTAAGTTTTAATACAAAAACTTGTATTAAAAGTTACATGATGGATACATGTTACATGATGGATACATGATACATGATGGATATGTGGTACTTCCTGGAGACATATAAGAGGTGTTTGCCATGAGTTGAACTGGTCTTCATATTGTGCAAAGCAAATGAAAGATAGGAGAGTGTGTCTTGAAAAGACAGTCAGGAACTACAGTATGATGGCTAGAGTGCATTAACTGGTACTTTGGAGCCAAAGAAGGATTGTGTAAGTGTGAACTAAATAAGTTGTCTCTTATCTCATATGGAAGTGACAGTAATTAACAGTTCCATAAAAAACAGAGTGATGAACTGTGTCTTTCCCATGTAGCTTCCTATGGCAAATGTGTGTCTTCTTGAGCTTTCTTAGAGAGTAAAGTTCAGTCTGCCCATATCTTGCCTGATACATGCCTAACACTCTCTATGTCCCAGGTGGTTAATGCAGACTGCTGACTTTCCAGTTTGTCCAGATTTGTACTCAGGTATAATACAAGTTGAGGTACAAGATAGAAATACAATACATTTCATGACTGTATCAAAGTGCATGTCATGAATTCAATTGATCTTAGAACTGTGTTGGGCAGATGAAAACGGGGGAAGAGGATACAGGAAGAAAAGGGAGAGAGATATGTGAAATCAAAAAGTATATAGCAACTATAGCATGATTGCTAAACTGCATTCCTGAAATGTTTAGGAAAAGTAGTTTTGTATTCCTGGGTATACAGACACTCACCCTAGAGCAGGAGGAATGAAAAGTGGCAACATGGCCAGAGCATTCTTTGAAATGTGTTTTAAACTGTAACACGGCTGGAAACACAAGAGAGAGCATTTCTTACATCCTTAATGGAAAAGAGAGACACTCATCCTAAGCAAAGTTGAATGAACTCCATATAAGCATTCTGCGGTTCTCATTCATCTCTATGCAGAAGAAAGAGAACACAAGTAGCCATGTGACTAAATTTCGGTAAGGTAAAACCTGAATTGAGTATCAATGTTAAACAACAGCATCTTATTCCAGGATAAAACTTTATGTTGAGCTTATTTTTATTGTAAACTCTTTTTTTTCCTTTTTTAAATTTTTAATTTAAAAAAAATTCTCAATATATTTAAATTACTTTACTGCACCACATATAGGGACAGTGATAGATACTTATGCAACACAAAGTATTAAAAAAATTAGAACTTTAGCTGTTGAGTCTAACCGGTTCAGATCAAACCCTAAAACTTCCTTGGCGAGAAGTCAAGGTAACAGCAATTGGTCTTCCTGAATCCAGAAGCCATAATACAACACTGCAGTTAGGCCAGTGTTCAAGTGTTTAAAAATCAATGAGAAATCTGTTTCTCTTTTGCACAAATGATTGCCCATTTATTCTACTCTAGTCAGTATAGATCTCGGACTAGTGCAATAATATAGCACATAAGTTTTCTGGAGCAGAGATCCTGGTGAGCAGAACTGGTGTGGCAGAAGGAAATAATACTATTGATCAATGGCTTCAGACACTATTGGTATTTTAGTTGGTAACAGAACCAATGAAAAAGGTGCTTTCATTGAGAGTGATTTGCAAAGTGCAGTTAGGCAATTAGAAGAAATCTGTAATTGAAGGTACTTGCACCTAGAAGAAGAATGAAGTGTAAAAAAACGAAGAGAGGAAAATACTCTAAAAATCCATTCTCTATTTTCATTTGTTCACAGCTAAAATACACTCAGAGGTATGCCTACAATACCTTTTTTTAACTGAACAAATTTCATTAACATTAAAAGCAATGATCATTAGGGTGAATTAGCTGCATGTAATAGAAAATGTTGTAAAATTAGTTATTATTACAAACCAAATTTTATCTCGCTGAATCATTAATTTGAATAGTTAACTACTTTTTTTTCAGGTGACTACAGTGATTATTATGAATTCAATTTTTTTTTTTTATCCTTGACATTATTACTTTTCAGCAATACTAAGTTCTGGAAAAATATATTTTCAGATGTCTACTTATGATTTACCAAATTCTTCCTGACCTAAGTGTCACTCAACATACGAAGTTGCATTACAGAGTTGATGTTAACATCTTTTTTACTTTAGCATATTTATCTGCATCTCCAAATCAGCGGTAATTGTTTGGAGGAGAATGTGAATTAAGAAAATGTGTTTCAATATATGGATTTAAAAATTGTATTAAAATATATATTCTATCTCTCTTTTAGCCTTAATATACACAGCTGGAGGGCGCATCTTAGTAGTCTCCATATGGTATCTGGAATAACTAGGTTCCCAAATACTGGTACATTCAGGTTCCAGTGCTACTGAGACAAGACTTCTTATAAGAGCAGATACATTGAAAAATGAACCACTTAAAAACCATATGATACCTGTGTTCTTCCTGGCACAGGTTTTAGATGTACTCCCTTGCAAGTAATTTTTTCCAAAATGAGGGTAATATGGTTTGATCAATTGTTATAACATGGACTGAAGAAGGATTACACTATATGGCTCAAGTTTCAATCTCCCCTTCCACCTTTCTTGTAATGATTTCAGGTTATTATACATTGAAGCTCAGAGAAAGATATATTGGCTTGATAGGACCAGAGGGCTGACAGAACTTGTGTCTCTGAGTCTAGGGGGAAGCATGACAATTTAATTGATACTGCCTTTAAAACACAAAACATGGAAACTAACCAGATCAAGCCAAACAAAAACAAAAATACCACCAATTTTTGCTATTGTGCCACTATTCAAGATGGGGCAATGGAGCTGGTTAAATCTAGTCTTACCATCAGTGGCAGATTTTACCCTAATTGTTCAGGAATGCTATGACATCCAGACGGGATGTAAAGCCACATACACTCTCTTGAAGGTCTGAGGATATTTAAACACAAAGGCTTGATCTACTTTGTAGCTGGAGCCACTTATACTTCTTCATAAGTCAATAAAACAAAACAATAGAATATGAGATGTCCAGATTTATTGCAATTAACAAAGAAATCTAAGATTGTTATTTCCCTCTGCATTGTGAAACCTCATTCATCCTTGGAGAGTAACTTAATCCTGGTTTCCTCCTCTCAGATAAAGAAGAGGAAAAGAATGAACAATATTTCATTATTACTATTGAGCTTTCTGCTCTTTGCGATTGAATCCCTGTTCGTTTCAGAAGTTTCAGCCAATGTTTGTTTCACGTAAAATTCCCCATGAGGAAGTGGCAACCATTTCCTCACACTAAAGGCAAACACTTCTTGCTGTCACATCTTTTTCACCACTTTACTGGAGGGCTTTCTTTATGGAAACTAACCATTTTCTTTTGCTGAGACCTATGGTCAAGGTGCGAAACATGATAAAAATGAGGGAAAAAAGACAGGTAATAGGTTACTCCATGTAGCTGAATTGATAATGGGCATATTTGGAACCAGATTTTTAGGAGCCTGAATAGCTTTCCTGTGAGTGCATTGGGACTAAGGCACTAAATCAAATTCCAGAATTTCCTTTTTTTTTCTCTAAGGGCTTTGATGGATTACACAGGAGGCACTCCACCCTGCTGTCTCTCTGGCAGTAAGACCAATTAAGGCCATCACTGACTTTTGTGCCATCGCTGTAAGAACTGCTGGAGCCATCGCTCTAGTAATGTCTTACAGGGTGTCCCAAAGTTTGTTTAGTTTATCTTGACATTGTTTATTATTGACTCTCATTCTTATCCGAGCTTACGGATAATGAATTTATTAGCGATACTTTCATTTGAAATTATCTTTCAGAAGAGCTAAGCATTCCATGGAATTCAATTTGACAGTGAACATCTAACCAATCTAAAAACCAAACATGCCTATTTATAGACAGGCCATAAATACCAATGAGCCATTTTGTACACTTGTAGTTGACTCTTTATGAATTGTGCCATCTGTTCTTTCTAAGGTGAATGATTGATTAACTGAGCAATATATGATTAGTGGCTTGCCTTGCTACTGTACTGTGCAAGTTGTTCTGGAGTGTGCTCTCAACAGCCACCGTCTGTGTGCCTAACAAATCAAGCAGGGCAACATCCTGTTCTGTGCCATCCATGCAACCCTTGGGGCTTCTCTCAGGTTGCTGATCTCTGTGGTCTATAGGGCTGAGTTGAGCAAATATGAGCAAAAGTAGGGTTTTTTCTGTCTGATTTATTATTATCATATTATTAGTCCTTCCTTACTCCCTCCTTCCTTCTTTCCCTCCCTCTCTCTTTCCTTGCTTCTTTCTTATTCTCTCCCTTCCTGCAAACCAGAACATTTTCCTTTAACCTTGTTAGATGAGTTATAAGTTGTTGTTGTTATTATTGTTGCTACTATTATTATAATTTCATTATCCAGGAACAGATATCCCAACAGGGAAAATTTCACTTGATGCTTGAGGTTTGAAAAAGACATTGAAATTATAATGGGAGATATTTGGAAACTTTAACTTCAGAATCACAGCATGGTTGAGGAAAGAATTCCAGAGGAAGGGAGCTCTGGACCTCATCTTGTCCAACCCACCAGCCCAAACATTCTCCTAGACCCTGATGCCCAGAACCACATCCAGGTCCTCTTGAATATCTCCACAACCTCCCTGGGCAAGCTGTGCCAGAGCTCAGTCACTGTTACAATAAAGCAGCGCTTCCCCGTGTTCAGAGGGAAACTTCTGCATATCAGTCTGCGCCTGTTGTCTCTTCCCTGTCACTGGGAACTACTGAAATGAGTCTGGCTCTATCCTCTTTGCACCCTCCCTTTCAGGTATTTGCAAACATTCATGAGTTCCCCCCAACCATTCCCTTCTCCAGGCTGAAAAATCCCAGGTCTCTCAGGCTTTCCTCATGGGAGAGATAGATGGCCTTCATCATCCCTGCGGCAGATCTTTGGATTCTCTCCACTATGTCCATGCCTCTCGTGTACTGAAGAGCTCAGAACAGAACGCAGCACTCTGGTGTGGCCTCAGCAGCTCTGATTAAAGAATCATAGGACTCATGACACCCACACAGGCAATCCTATAAATACAATGTGAAAACGTGCAACAATTATCACTGCTCTGATCCTTCCCCTTGAGAAAAACAGGGTTATAGACAAGATTATAGACAAGATCAGAAATTATTTGTGGATTCTCATGTTGGCTAAACAAGGTATAATCAAATGCTTAACAGACATAAGCAATAAAGTGAAATTTCTAGGTTAGATTTGTTGATGATTCACAAAAGACCTTATTTTTAAACTTTTGCTATTTAGTTATTAAATATGTGAAAGTTAATACCATCATCATTCATTCTTAAAAATTGCTGTTTCTAGTAATGAGAATTTAATGATATTACCTGTCAGTATTTTTGTTAAAACTTAAGAAAGTTGCAGTTACTATTGTATAAGAGGCAAAAAAATTGTTCAAGAGGTGTTTTTTTCTTCTATATCTACACTTCTTTTTAAAATATCATTTGAGAAGAAAAAATGTAAACCTTCCCCCTTCTCTTTCTCTCATTATGTTTTTTTTGTTGTACAGTCAGAAGCCTGAGCTTAATGTACAACCTATGGACTGGTCAGAGGTAAAATATGTCTTTTATTGGGAGAAGACTGGAGTATATTTAATTAAGTGTTCTTGCATTGAGACAGAAGGGAAATTATATTACTAGGTCAGATAGTTCCCAAGTGTACTTTGATTACAGCTGTAAAACATTATATTTTTTATGTTGGCATTGGACCAATTAAAATATTGCCAGTAAAAAGCTATGAGCTAGAAAAGAAACACTAAAAATAACATCTTGTTAGTACACATATCTGCTTTCCGTGTAGGTTCTGCTTCAGGGTTTTACTGCTGTCAATACTGCTGACAAAAAGCTGTAAAACCACAAGCTGTCCTCTATTCTGCCTTGTGCATCATCAACAAAATTGACAGTTAACACTGATTTTAAAATCTGTATTACTGATGGGTAAAAATGTATATCAACCAATATTGAATTGCAAGAGAGCCTGCAGTCCTGTGCTGCAAACAAAAGGGATGGGAAGAAAACACAAAGCACAGAGAATGAAAACTACTGTTGTATAATGCCTTGTGAATAGAATTAAGCTCTTGCCTCTAAGACTTTTTTTAAAGATCTTCTATGTCTGATAGTTAAGAGCTCTATCTTCCTAAGCCAGGGTGATGAATACAATGATTTGGGAAAACAATGACCTTGTTTTCCTGTTAGCCATGTTTCTTTTCTTGGCATACTGATACATGATGAACCACAGCTCAAAGCAGAGCAGGATGTCATTAAGTTTACCTACTAATTCCTCCAAAAGACAGATGCTAGTTTACATACCTTTCCAGCTAATTCAAAATGTCAGATGTTGGCAGCTTGTACTCTCTCACAGCCAATTTCATGGATAAAATGTCGGAAGGTGGGAGCCAAACTGAACTCCTGTAGCACAAATGTTTATTCAATTTGTTCATTGCTCTTCAGTGTTACCTCTTAATCAGACTCTGGTGCCTGACACAGCCCAGCCCTGCACTCAGAAGGTGAGGTGAGACAGCACCAAAGCTGAGATAGAGTGTGGCAGCCACTCCTTCTGTCCAGTTAGCTGTGCTCTGCTTAAAGCACACCAGGATATTTTTGGCCCTCTTGGCTGCCAGGGAACATCATCAGTTCATATTGAATTTCATGGCAAACAAACCACTCAGATCCCCTTCTGCAGGGCTGCCTTTCAGCCTCTTGTCCCCAGTCTACACGTGCACCCAGGCACCAAGGATTATACTGTCCCAAATATAAAATCCAGTGTTTGTTCTTGCTCAGTTTCATGGGATTGGTGTTTACCCATTATTTTAATTATCAGTAGTGCTCTATAGGACCTCTCTGCTCTAGAGGGAATCAATGACTCCTCCTAATTTGTTATCTACAGCAAATTAAGTGTGACCTAACTCCTGTGTCCAGGTCATTAACAGAAACATTGAAGAGAATTGTCTCTCAAATTGAGCCCTGAGGGAACACCACTAGTGGCTGCCTGCTGTTTAGGATGTTGCCTCCATTACTGCGGCATTTTGAGCCCATCCTTTCAGCCAGTTGTTCACCTTCCATTTAGTGTGCATACGCTATGTGTTGGACACCTTTTCCATAAAGTTACTGTGAGAGATAGTATCAAAACCTTTGCTAAAATCGAAGAACCCCTACCACTGCCTTCCCTTCATTCACTAGGGAAATATCCTTGTTCTACATTATGTTAGTAAGGCTTCCCTTCATGAGTCCATGTTGGCTTTGACCAATCACTGCATGGTTTTCTAAGAGCTTTTCATTAACTCCCAGGATAATCTTTTTCATGATTTTACCAAGACTAAAAGTGAGATTGTCGGGCCTATAATTAGTAGGGTCTTCTTTCTTGCCCTTTTTGAAAACTGTAAAAATGTTTGCCGCGTTCCAGTCACCTGGAACTTCTCTAGATTCCTAAGACTGTTGATACATTACTACAGTACATCTTACAATAACATCAGTGCACTATTTCATTACCCTGGGATGAATTCCATCAGGTCCCATAGATTTATGTACATTCAGTTACAGCAGCAAATTGTACCATGTCAAAGTCACCTGGGATCTTATCATTCATGGTCAGTCATGGTCTTCCAACCCAGGGCTCCCAGAGGTTCAAAGACCATGATGGGTGTTAACTAGCATTATGAGCAGCCTAAAGTCCACTCTCCCAAGATGCCGGGCAGTAGTTCTATAGCTTTAATTTTTTACTTTTTTTTTTTAAGTCTTACTGAGACAGTACAGATTGAAGTCCAAAGGAATTCAGCCCACTGATTCTAAAAATACTGGAACAATGTCAGTGGGAAAAACTTTGTCAGTGAAACAGATATACTATTCTATCACAGAACAGTGAGTATAAAGACATCAGCATGATTTGTCTTTAATGTTTTCATTAACACTACCTTGCTTGTCTTACCACAGGTGTTCACACACTTAAGCCAATTGGGGATTAATGGATTATTTCATTAATGTATCTGTGAAATTAGTTTATGGCGTTCACAGTTTTTCTCTTCCTCAGTTTTTGACTTCTCAGCATGTCTCATATAATATCCAAAAGCATACCTGTGTTTTATTAATTTTCCTGTGATGATTAGCTATGTACATTTTCTACAGCTAAGAATGAACTTTTTTCTCAATTCTACACAGCGGTAGGGGAAGTACGGTTAAGTGCATTGTTTTATGCTGTTTCCATTGCACATTAGAAAAGATCTGTCTGTAGATTAGCCTGAAAATACTGCAGAAATAGTAAGAGAACAGCAAATCTAAGGATATATTTCAGAAACTGGCATATGCAGCTCTGGCAATGCTTCCAATTAAGATTTAATTTGAAGAAGACAGATAAAAGGAATATGCATTTATAACATTTCTGTAATTCAAAGTCACGTTTTAGACCACAAAAGGATAACCTAAAGAAAGATAATAGTTGTAAAAAAAAGAAGAAAGCAACGGAGGAAGAACTGAAGGTCATCATGGACAGCAGGCTGTCCAAGAATCAGGAGTGCCCTTATGACTAATGACCAATGGTATCCTGGGGTTCTTTCGGAAAAACATTGTCAGGAGGTCGAGGGAGGTGATCCTGCCCCTCTACTTAGCTCTGGTGAGGCCATATTTGGAGTGCCGTGCCCAGTTCTGGGCTCAGTGCTAGGGAGACATATGGAGCTCCTGAAGCAGCTCCAGTGGAGAGAAAGAACGATGATCGAGGGACTGGAGCATCTCTCTTTTCAAAGAAAGCTTCTGAGGGAGCTGGGCCTGTTCAGCCTCAGGAAGATACAACTGAGAGTGGACCTCATCACTGTGTATTGGTATCAGAAGGGAGGGTGTCAGAGGATGGAGCCAGGCTCTTCTTGGTAGTGCCAAGCAATAAGGCAAGAGGCAACAGGCAGACTCTGATGCACAGGAAATTCCACCTGAACATGAGGAAGAACTTCTTTACAGTGCAGGTGACCGTGCACTGGAACAGATTTCCCAGAGAGGGTGTGGAGTCCCCCCCACTGGAGATATTCAGGAACTGTCTGGACACAATCCTGTGCCATGTGCTGTGGGATGTGCCTGCCTGAGCAGTGAGGTTGGACAAAATGACCCTCTGTGGTCTCTTCCAATGTGATCCATCCTGTGATTCTGTGTTAAAAAAGAAATAATTTTCCTGCTATGTATAGATCAACTTGTCTCATGAGCAGCATTTTTAACGCTGCTAGAATCAATAATGAATGTCCATAGCATCTGGTGAGAGGAATTGAAACTGTGATTGATCCTTTATTTTGTTAATAGTTTAAACACTGCTACTGAAAAAAATACATTATTTTCTCAAGTAGGAAGTAAGGTTTGCAGCTGAAATACAGAGGTTATAAGTCCTGCATTATTAAAAACATGCATTTGGTAACTTTTTTAATAGTTATGGTGATTATGCCTCCCAAAAGGGCATGGGTGAGAGGGAACAACTTCAAATATTTGCATAGTAACTTTATAAAACTCTAAAAACCCTGACAAGTTTTAGCTTTCATAGTTAGTCTGTAAAATAATGATAAAAATATCAAATTATACAATAAGTCATTAAAAGTTTCTTACTGTCATAGTCATTATTTATTCAAATATAGCTTTCAATCTACCATTGACACAGGATAAGACCTCGAAGTGATAAAAAAGAGACAAAAACTCATGTCCACAGTGTTAAACATGAAAAAAGGTAGTAAGCTATTAGAAATATAAAAACCAGTGTAGATATTGTCATAATACTTTCTGAAGGAAACCATCTTCCTGTCACTCTTTGGCCAGTTTCTAATTCTATCTCTACAGATTTCTGTAGATTTACTGTGTTTTTCAAATTGAGATTCCCACAGCACCTGCAACATTAGATCCCCAGACACAACAGTACATTGACTCTGCTGATTTGAGTAAGTTTCTTGTTTTAACAGAAGAGAATTCAGAATATGAAGGCCCTAAATCCTTGCACTGCCGCTGGTCTGTTAAGGTGATCCTCAACAAGTTACTGCAGAGTCTTTGCCTTAAAGATCCCATGTGAAGAAAGGAAGAGCTATTGCATGAATCAGAAGTCACAGAATGATTTTTCCATGTACTCATCCTGTCCTGAGGAGTGTTACACCTTTGCCTATCTCTTTACCATCTGTGAATGGTCTATTGGTAATAAAACCAAGACAGCTACCCAGATGGTAGAGTTCTAAGGGGAGTTCCTGAAAATATTCTGGCAGACACAAACCAAGTTAACTATTTAGAAATTCCTGGAAGAGCTTTATTTAGATAGAAAGGGTTTTAATAATGGGTAAACTATTATGTCTTTGTATGATGAAAAACATAAATTGGTGTGTTGTATGATATAAAAAGTAAATCAATGGATATTTCATTTTTCCTGGTGCAGTGCAAGAAAATGCTTTTAACTTATCTGTAAGTGCTTTAGGACAAATGCTCAAATTGGGATATTTGGGGAAGACACCAATATCCAATGAAAAAATATCAACTTTGACACCATCTGTTAATGAAAGTGATTGCATCTGTGATGAGAACAAAAGGTAGAGGAAATAATATTTTTATATCAGGTGGCTGTATTAACAGTCACTAAGAACCTGGAAAGGGGAAGCTATAAAGTGTCTGTCTTTCAAAAGATGCAAGGGAAGCAAAATAGCAAGGCATTATCAAGCAGTTACTCTTAACATGTAATGAGATAGAAAATGGGAACTAAACATCAAATATACATTTAAAAGTATTGTGGGAATATTAAGGAAGATTTAAAAACAACATAAAAGAAAAGGCAAGAAAAACCAAACCAAAAAACTGTAGTAAAATCCAATTTACTCCTTTCATAGGGTAGCTAAAGTAATGTTTTAAGATCACAAGCAGCTGAAGTGAAAATGCCATATAAAGCTTTTGATACGCCATCCTTCCACAGAAAAGTTAATAACAATCCCCTATTCACATTCAGTCATGAAAGAATATATGTTATAGGTTAAAACATTTCTACAAAAGGAGATGCTATATTTTATATTCCAAGAAGGCCTTCAGCTCAATCCTTCAAAACATTTTTGTTAGCAACCTGATTGATGAACTAAAGGCAGCACTTAGACCATTCACAGATGGTAAACAGAGAGGTAGAAGAGCAAATACTCTCCTAGACAGGATGAAAATAATTTTGATAGAGTGGGAGAAGGTCTGAGATCAACAAGATAGCATCCAACAAAAACAAGTGCAAAGTACTACACTTTAGAAGGGAACAAATATAAAATAAGGAATTTCTGGCAGATGCTGAAAGAAATGGATGTCATGGTCTAAAGCAGACTAGAAGCTTGATAGGAGTCAAAAACCTGATGGTCTTGACAATGAGAAAAACATTCTTTTGGGTTGTGTTAGTGAGACTGTCAGATGGAGAACAGGAAATCATACTACTCACTGTGATTACAATTCAACAACAGTTTAATAAACTTGGGGTTCAGGAGAAGGACAGCAGTAATTTTAAGCCACCTCAAAACCAGTATTTTTTGGACAAGAAGTTTAGAACAAAAGAGAGTGGGATAGAAGGGTAACAGTATGATATGTTAAAGGGTTGTTGTGAACGTATCAGTGTTACATTATCTTCCTGAGGCCACCAACGACTAGAAAAAGTCATCAGTAGTCCTCATTACAGCAAATCTTACATTCAAAATTGAGAAAGTCTTTCTAATTATATGAATGGAAAATATTGTAGCACCACGTCTGAGGAGTTGTAATCTCTACTAGATTTCAAAGACTAGGTATAGACAAGACTCAGTCTGTAGCCAAAGGATAGAGTAGCTCAGCTAGATTTCAAGCTCTGTTTAAATAAATAATTCTGTATTACTATATAAAATAATAAGTAACAAATGTTACTTCACTTGTATGATTTCCTTGGACAAAAATGTATACCTTTATGTAAAATATTTACCAAAATCAGAAATAATAATTATTGTTTGGGTATGCACTGAGTTATGCAACCTGCATGCATGCAAAAACAGATGTTTAAGCAAAAAGCTACAAAGGAACTGCTGTGGGTGTTTTGCAAGGTATTCTTTTATACAGTTTGATACAGTAACCAGTTGAAACAGTATTGTCATAATCAAATAGAAATTGTAATGATTTTTGTGTGGATTTAAGTTTTTACTCCCCTTTCTTCAATTTTAAAATTCTGGGTTTTGTTACTTAACATTTTCTTAAGGAACTAGTATTAAATAGATCATTAATACTTTGAAACGTATTTAATGTTCACTGTCATTTGCTTTTATGCATAATAAGGCACAGAGATGAAAAATTCATGATATCATACACTAGGAAATTGGATTTCAAATCGAGACAAATTATATGCAAATAAGTAATCAAAATTCAAACAAAAAGAGCAATTATGAATTTAGTAAAATAATTTTTTTGAAGGACAAAGAGAAGGAGTGGGAAAAAAGTGATAACAAATAGAACAACTGTTCTTTGATGTATGATAAAAATGGATTAGTCCTTAAAGTGTCAAGCCTCTTGCAGAAACAACATTATTAGTTCTAGCTTTTAATAATAATATTAGGATGTAATATCTACAACTTTGATTTTTAGAAACAAATTAATTTGCAATCAACATTGGCTGTGATTATAAAAGTAAGTGGTATAACATGCCAAAGGCATATTTTGACACCAGGAATGATAATCACTGCTAGCACTGTGAGGAGGAGGGGGAGCCCTAGGTGTATGCCTGTTAAAGAGCAACCACGCAGATTAATACAGACTGTGTCAGATAAAATCCATTCTCAAGCTCCACTTAATTGCTCTGTACCTGCTTGTTCTACTCTAGCACTTGTCTTTGACAGTAAGAATTATTAGAAGACAGAGAAAGTTCTTTAAGAGTCACATGCTAGTTTGCCCATTCATAGACTTCAGAAAGCCAATGCTTGGTCCTTAGCAGCCACACATCCCTAAAAGACATAATAAATCTGTCCCAAGTCTACAGCAAATATAATTATGAAATTTTCCCCATGTCTCTTCTTTCACACAAACTCTGCTGTGATGTAGAACCTGTATAAAAGGAAACATCCCAACAGAATGAAAGGTCAGTACTAAAGTGTTCTTTGGAATAGTAGTTCCATGAGTTCCCAGAAGTGGGGCTACGGAAAGTAACTCTGGATCACTCACATATGGATTACTGTGAATGTTTTTTGTATTCTTGTAATTTGGTTGTAATTCGGTTGGTTTTAGCATTTTGGTTTTTGGGGGATTTTTGGTTTGTGGTTTTTTGGGTTTTTTTAGTTATTATTTTTTAAAATATGTATTCTAACAAACAGTCAAACTGTCAGTACTGCATTTTGGGCATAACCTAAAGTGCACACACTAACGAAAGATGTCTGGAAACCTAGACAAGGAAAGATATTTCATTTATCTATAGACTTCCATTAAAGTGAGAAAATACTTTAGAGAAAAATAGAATTATCTAGATATGCTGCCTTATACATAAATAATTCACACAGTACATTTAAATTTATTGCAAGGTAACCTCATCTTTTAGAAAGACAAATGGTCTTTTGAGTTTATACAGAATATTGAAATGAAGCTTGGAGTGTTGGTAGGGATAGTTTATTTGATTCAATGCCTAAAACTGTAATAGGTTTTTAGTACAATGCCCAGTAATGTCTAACAAAACTTTTCATACTTTCTTCTAAAACTTTTCTTTATACTGTATGCAAATTCAGCTTCATCAGGATATTTAGTTGGGTAAACAAGCTCCAGCTGATATGTTAGAGTAAGCATTATTTAGCATTCTCAGTGAGTCACAAAGCAGATGGGTGCTTTTGATGTTTTTATAGGAAAGCACAAAAGAAAAAGGATTAAATGTCCTAAACAAAGTAATTCAGTGCTCATAGTTTTGATTACCTTAAAATATTACAAATTTCATTCCATTAAAATTATTGTATGAATTATATTCATATCAAGCAGAATAAAATATTTTTTGAAAGGATAAAGATGTAAAAATAGAGCAGTTTTGGCTCTGAGAGAGTAAGGGTCTGATGAAAAAAAATACTCACATTGTTAGAAGAAATTTAAGTTGTCTAAAATGCTGCAAATGTTCACAGAAGACCTTTGCAGCAGTTTTAGTAAATGCCTTCTAAAGGTAATACGGTAAACTGGCCACCAGCTTTCCACTTCAAAGTTCAATCTTTTCTTAGAAAGGATGAAATTATTCAATATGTATGAGTTATTACAACTATTTTGCAAAGTTCTGGAGCCATTTCATTCTGTCAACACTTCTGAAAAGAACAAGTTTATTGTTCTAAAGTACATTGTATACAGCTGTATAGCGCTTCACTTGTGATGATTTCTGTTTATGAAAGGCTTTGATTTAATTGGTAAAATAATATTTTTCATTCACCTAGGCTCGGTTTTCTTCTGTTTGATCCAGAACAGTACAAAGCAATAAAGCTGACAGTTGTTTCTCTGCAATATGTTAGAAATTCTTCAAAAACCTGACTGACTGAGAATACAAAAGAGTCACAGGAGAGGAAAACAAGACTCAGTGGTTTGCATAAAAATTTGGACATTGTTTTTTTTCTGTTTAGATCTGTGTTAAAAAAACCCCAAATCAACTAACTTTTGGTTATTCAGTAATTTTTGCAATTAATTTGATAGTTAATATTAAATATTATTGCTTGCTAACTTTATCAGTGCCTTTCAGTAAAAATTTCTAATGAAATGGGAGACTTGGCTTATGAAATTACCACTATAAAACAATATTAGAGTACTGCAGTGTAAGGATGATTATTCATCTCAAGAAGAATAGATGAGGAGTCATTCAAAAAGACGCACCAAAACACTTCTGACAAAAATATCTAAGATGCAAGCAGAAGAACTAATAGAAAATGCACTGTGATTAACATTTCAGATAACTCTTGAGCCTAATTCTGATGAGAAAAATGGCATCTCTTTTGCAGTAAAAGTATAACAAAAATTGATTGTATATTGTAATATATTCTCTTATAAATAACTAAAATATGCTGAACATACTAACTGAACCCTGTGGCATGGTGCCAAGCAAGAAAGTGCAGTGAAGCTTTTAGGTCTGAGACTGAAGCATTTGGAATAGTATTAAGATCTTTACTTTTTTCCTTCTGTTCATATGTTGAATACATGAATAAATCTGATATCTGTTGTCAATGAGATCTACTGATAAAAAACTGTTTGATTATCTGTCACAAAATGTTTCATCAGCTGCTGATAACTAAGTTTAAGTAGTGACTAGGGCAAAGGCCAATATGGATTATCGACCTTTCCCTGACCAAGAGCAAGATCTTAATTGGAGGTTCATGGTTTTACCAAAACTAGTTTCTTTTATATATTGATAGAACTATAAAAGCCCCCAAGAATGAATGGGGTCAAGCATCAACGTGTGTAGTTGACTAACACTAGACTGGAAGACCAATGATCTTTTTTCCATTTTTCCAAGGCTTTTTTAATGTGAACTGTTTTAAAGTGGATTAGACTATCATAATTTTTCTGAAGACTAGGCCCGATTAAGATGATTGAGTTTAAGAATCCCAAATGAAAATAAAAGGTAAAATAATTAAAGACAGTAAGAATCATTAGTTCTACCCACCAGTTATTTAACTTTTTCAAATAATTCCTGATGATTTTATTGAAGGCAAGAGACTGGAGACTTTAATAACATGCTACTTTTACAGTAAAAACCCCCAACCCTAAAGTAACACTAGCACACCCAAGACAAATAAAAGGATTTTTAAAATGAGTACAGGTGCAGCACCTTACACTTGGCCTTGTTGAACTTCATGAAGTTTGCACGAACTCATTTCTTAAACTTGCCAAGGTCCGTCAGGATGGCATCCCTTTCCTCCAAGGTGTCAATTGCACAACGCATCATGGTGCCATGGTCAAACTTGCTGAGGGTGCACTGAATCCCACTGTTCATGCCACCAATAAAGGTTTTGAACAATGCTGGCGCCACTACTGACATCTCAGGAACACCGCTCATCACTGATCTCAACTTGGACATGAGCTGCTGACTGCAATCCTTTGTGTGTGATAAACCAACTTGTTCTTTATCCTCCGGGATGCCAACCCACCAAATCCATGTCCCTCCTGTTTAGAGTCAAGGATGCAGAAATGTTAAAGGGTTATGGGAAGGAGGAGGAATTATTTTAATGTGAAAGTATTTACATTTATTTAGGTAATTTTAAATAATAATTTTACAAAAAATGCCTTAGGACTCTCCCAGTGTTATGCCTATCTGTGCAGAAAACAGAAAGTGAAAAGAAAGTCTTCAAAACACAGGGTCTAAAACCAAAATAATTATAAATTCCAAATCACCACATTGACATTATTTTTCTTAAGACAGCACGTAAGGAGACAATCCTACTTCCTTCAACAATTACTACCAAACAAAAGACCACTGATGTTACTATTAGAGAAACTTAGGGAAAAAACCCTACTATTTTGCCACATAGGGGTGATTCAGAAAGAAATATTAGGAAGGAGTTATTTGAGCCAAAGACAAATTTGAAATAAGGAATTTAATGGATTTCACTTTATGGAAAATGAACTTTGGAAACAAAACTTGTGTCATTTGGAAACTTCCTTAGTATTAGGATTCCTCCTTAACTTTTCCCTAAAGGTCTTTAAATCTTTTGAAAATATGGTCTTGCATCCACAGTCCAATTTTGAAGCAAAGCATTAAAAAATGCACATTATGTTTTAAAGGTTAAGCAGATAGCTCGTTGAGACATTGACAGTCATCATCTTCTGTACACCAAGAACAGCTGCAGATGCACTGTCAATCACAGCTGAATAATAAATGTACTGTAAATGGTCCTAGTGTGCTACCCAGGGAAGAAATTGCACTAACAGAAATTGGGACCACACCCCTTCCCTAGCACCACTATAATTTACTACTAGTGCAACATTGACCCTTAACAAGATCAAATTAAAACAGATAAGGAAAAGAAATTGTCACTTAAAACACATGAATTCCCAAAGTAAAAACTAAGTTCTGCTTTTGTGTCTCCTCAAGTTAATGCCATGTGATCTTAAGAATCTGAAAGGTTGTTATTAAAAAAAAAAAAGGTTTAAAAGGGCAGTTAAGGGAATTAAAACCTTACATGCATCTTGTAGACTTCTTAGGGAAGCTGTATTAGAAGCACAGAACAAATCTATACTACTCATAAAAGTCCTGAGAAAAGAGGCAAGCCTGGTTAAAAGGCAGGGGCAAGGGAAGTTATTTGAAAGCAGTCTTCAAAGAACCAGGATCATGTTGAAATAAAGAATATAGAAGAAAAGTAATATCTGGAAAGTTGAAAACTCTATAAAGCTGAGTGAAAGAAGAGCTTGAGGTAGAACAAGCAAAATTCATAAAAATTAATAAATCTTTCTTCAAACACATCAGGAGCAAGAACTCTGAGAGACTTCAAATCCCACAGATTATCAAGCTATAAAAGGAGCCTTCAGGAAAAATAAACTCACAGAAGAAAGATGAACAGACACTTTGTGACTGTGTTCACTGTTGAAGAACATGTACAAATTTTCCCACCAGAACATCCCACCCACCCTTTTTTCCCCTTTCTTTTTCTTTTTTTAATTGGGAAAGGATTTCAGAAGATGAGCTTCAACTTGAGCTCCCCTAGGAGAAGTTTCAGGAAAAAAAATAGTAATGAGAGACCAGGAGCAGATAATTTTCATCCAAGGCCTTAGAGATTTGATGGTAAAACAGATGAACAAGATGTGAAATACAATCTCTCCCTCAAAACCTGTGATGTACACGAGCAGTTGAAGGGAGTGCAGGAATTTATTTAATGACAAATGCTTGAAGGCTCACAGATTATTCAAAAGAGGTACAATTCTTTTTCCCCTTGCTATCATAGTCTTTTCTATGCATCTGCTTCTGCAGGACCAGATGAGAAGGACATTCTATCCCATTTCAGTACCTGCTCTCTTCTGTGCTTGAGTTACGATGGGAATGACAGTTTATTACAAAAATGTGAGTAAAGCCGATAAATGTCATGCTAAGGTGCCTATTACACTTGCCTCAACAGCAAACAAAACACAGTACCCTTCTGGCTTTGCTGCAGCAGCATCCTGTTCACTCACATTGAACTTGTCCACCGGGACCCCCAGGACCCTTTCCACTGGGCTGCTCTCCAGCTGGGTGGATCCCAATTCTCCAACCAATGCGTAGACCACTTGTCCAGACTGTCACACATCAGTTTCTCTAGCTGTCGTGGGTTTGACCCTGGCTAAACGCCAGGCACCTACAATGTTTGCTCTCTATGCTCTGTCCTGCTGCAGCTATGCAGAGGAGATGGAAAACTAACACAAAAACTGGACTTATGAGTTGAGATAGGATCACTGATACGGAGGACACACAAGATTCAGGGCAAAAGCAGGCGGGAAACTTAAGGTTGCAAAATAAAAGGTGATTTATTAATCTAACAGAGTCACAGGATAAATCAGAGATAAAAATAAGCTCTCAAGACATTGTTTCTCCACTCACCCCCCTTCCCTCTTAAGGCACCACTTCCCAGCTCACCCCCTCCCTCCTTTCCAACTAACCAACAACTCCCGGGCAGGAGCAGGGTGCGGTGTTTTTTCTCTTAGGTCAGTCCATCACAATTCTTCTACTACAAAACACTGTATCTCTATTCGTCCCCTCCCTCCATCCAACCAACAGGTATGTGTTGGATGTGGCTTTTCTTAGTCAGTCCAGCACCACAATTCTTCTGCTACAAACAGAAACAGAAATTCTTCTCTACTCAACCCCCCTCCCTATTAAGGCCATTTCTCAGCTCACTCCCTCCCTCCTTCCTTCTAACCCACAGCTCTGGGGTGGGGGCAGGGTGTGGGGGTTTCCTTTGGTCAGGGTCAGTCCATCAGGGGGAAGAGTCATCTACTTAGCCATGGGGGTCCCTCCCATGAGAGACAGCCCTCTGCAAACTTCTTTGGCATGGGTCCAATCTCACGAGCAGCAAAACCCGCCCAAAATCTGCTGCAGTCTGAGATTATTCCGTCCAGGTTGTAGAATTCCGAGCCAAGGCCAGGCTGTTTCCATCCCGGGAGCAAGGCCTTTCTCTCTCCTGCAAGGCCTTTGCAACTCTCAGTCTCTGGGACTCCACTGGATCACAGCTTCCTGCAGGCATCCACCCGCTCCTCTGGCGTGGGCATCTCCCCACGGGCTGTGGGGGGTTCTCTGCATCCCCCTGGACTCCATGGGCTGCAGGGGCACTACCTGCTTCTCCCATGGTCTTCACCACGGCTGGCAGAGGGTTTTCAGCTCTGGCGCCTGGAGCATCTCCTCTCCCACCTTCTCCACTGACCTTGGTGTCTCCATGCTTGTTTTCCCCGCACATATTTTCACCTCCTCCTCCTTCTCCTCTGGCTAAAAAGAAGTGCGTGCTCACATTGTTTTGATTTCTTCTTAAATATGCTTTCACAGAGGCGTAACTAACATCTCTAATTGGCCCAGGTTTGACCAATGTCCATCATTTTCAGGGCCATCAGAGATTGGCTCTGCTGGACATGGCGGAGAAATTTCCAGAATCTTTACTTAGGACATGCAGGAGCCAATTTTGTACCCCACCCTATTCACTGGCAAAAACTGGGCCAAGCAAAAACCACCACAACTAGCACGAGGCTGTGGGAATCCTGAAAGCCTTGTAGAAATGTACTGAAATCCTTTGAGAAATCCAGGTAGGCAATGCACGCTGCTCGCTTGTTAGAGAATATCCAGCTTCTATAGGTCAAATAAAACTAGATAGCCACCTTTAAACTCTGTGGAGCCACCTTGAACAGCTGTCATTCAATTCTGAAACACTAATACTTAAGATACTAGATTAAAAGGGGCAGAGAAACCTTTCATCTTCTTAAACCCAAGGTGTGATTCTCCAAATCTCCTTTTAACTGTTATTTCGTAATGAAGAAATTAGAGGCCTGTGAGCACTTGAATCACTCAGATCCTACTTGTAAGCTCCAAAATTCAGCAAATTTTTAAATGAAAAATGTGGATATTTAAGTTTAGCAACATCTACAGCTTAGGTCATTCCTTAGGCCCTTATGTTCCAGAAGCACTTGATATTGTGTGAACATTTACAGTATAAACATACCACTAGTCCTTTTACTACATAAATATGTAATGTTAGCAGGCAAAAATTGCATAAGCCGCATAGGGCAAATATCAGAGCAACACCTACGGAACTGCATCTGTAATGTGATAAATCCTTACATACACCATATAAATAGATGGTGTCTTAGCTAAAGCAGCCCTTAAAAGACAGATAATGTAGTTTTGAACTTAATAAGCAGAAGAAACCTGAAATGAGGAGTCTCATATCTTAGATATCCAATGAGATCCAAAAGACTGAACAAAAGAACAGCTTTGGTAACTCAGCATTAAATTTAAGAGCTTATAAAGCACTCTCTTTCCAATGTTTTGTTTTGCTGAATATGGGAAACTCTGTCTGATAACTGAGATCTTTACATGTTTGCTATTCTGCAGAATTTTCTTCTAGACAAGAACAGCTTTCAAGCAACATAAGAATTACACATACACGTGCATATATATTTATTATTTTAATATATTTTTACCATTGGCAGTCTGGAAAGAAGTATAATAAAATTCTATGAGAGCCTGGAAGCTGAAAAGAGAAAGATGAATATTAAAAAACCCTAAACAGTAAATTGAAATGTTTCACACATTTCTTTCACTTCCTTTTAGGATATTTGTATTTGCTACATTTTATAAATGTAGGGGCTCCTCATGACTACTTATACAATTTAAAATCCAGCATAATCTGACGACTGGATGTGGACTTTATTTTTTATTGCACTAACAACAATAAGTAACTACAGTTTTGGAAGCATATACACTATAAAGTCAACTCTATGCTCAATTTTATAGATGTGTACACAAAGATCTTCACAGCTCCAGATGTGGCAACTAGTGATAGGATGTGATCCCCCTGCTTCAGAGTGTAGTTTGTTTTCATGGAGTATATGCCCAAGACTATCTGGATACTGTTACAGTCACGGCTCTTTTTTCAGCTCTGCATGTGGTTAGAATGAGTTCACAGATGCCTGTGTTATGCCATGTAGAAAAAGACAGGTGAATTCCTTTAACAAACCTTCTGCAATATACTGAAATAAAATAAATAAATAAATAAATAAATAAATAAATAAATAAATAAATAAATAAGAGTGTGTGTGTGTGTGGTAGGGAATACACTGGGACATGGTTTGGCCCAGCCAGATAATTAACAATTACAGCCAATGGATATTTTATTATCGTAGAGATATTTATTTATTTTTATGTCAGTGTCTCTACTTCTTTTTTTTCCCCCACTCACAGAGCTTTTGATTCATATTCCTTGAGAATAATTCTAAGGATCAGTCCTAGCCATTTGTGTATTTTTATATAAGAATAAGGATCTTGCTTCTAGGATGAGAGCTGGGTCTGTGCATCTGGGAGGTGACAAAGAGAGATTGTGAAGTCTCCATCCTTTGAGACATTCAAAAGCCATGTGGACATGATCCTGGGTTGCAGATTCCAGGTGACCCTGTTTGAGCAGGAAGGTTGGACCAGGAGAGGTTGTTCCCAGCCTCATCTCTCCTATAATTCTGTGATTACTAACCTTGCTAAAAGTCTTCTATTCTGATTCTGACTTGCTCAATGCCTTTTAAGAAAAGCTGAGGGCATATAAAGATCAGCAGTATTTATTTTTCATAATGTACCACTCAGAATGTGGTAACAGCATAGATAACAGCAGGAAATAAACACATCTGAGTATTTAATAAATTAATGATATCTCAATTTACTTTTCTCAGCCAGTCTTGATTTCACCTGTGATGCTCTCTTGTGAGTATTTTTTCTGCTCCTAACTTGTCATTATTTAGAAATACATTTCATTGCATCTTTCACATGCTTATAAACCTCTGCTATAGTGTCAGAATTCTTCTTTCTTCTTTCCTACACTTCTACTGATAGAAATTAAACTTGGTATGAAACATGCACAAAACCCAGAGTAGGTACCGTATATAATAGGAACTGTGACTGAGAATCTTTTTATTGTGGTTCATTTATGTGTCAAACTGTGCTGCAGAGACATTCCAGTCAGAATATCATTGGTAATAATATTAAAGTTGTAATGTGTCATCCTTCATGATTACTCTTCATTTTCATCATTAGAAAGAATCAGATAGTCATAATTAAGTTTTCATTCTGTTAGAGTGTAAGCCAGTGTCAGAGCTACACAGAGAGAAAGGAAGGACAAGATCTCATTACAAGTCCCACTGCGGTTGGAATATGCCCCAACTCCGGATCATGAGAGGATCAGTATTAATCCATTTGATCTCTATCCCGGATAAATTAAAAGAGTTGCGGGCACTAGGAGCAGAGCATGGTGTAGCCCTGCTCACTAACATTCCTTTGCAGGAATCCCTCTCCAGGAATAAAAAAGAGCTTAAAGACAGAAAGGAGCTTTATTCACTGAGTGAAGACTTTGTGTGTTAATGTGGCATAATAGATTCAAATATCCATTGTGGAAATGTAAATCAAGAAATTTAAAAGGAATGTCCTGATCAGATAGCAGCGTGAAGACTTGAGGTAGAAAAAATGTCTCCTTGCTGCAATACACAGCTCTTTATTATTTAAGCCTCTTCTGAGCATTCTCCACTTCTCTGATTCCCTGATGAATGCAAAAGTGAGAGCATCAGACAAAAGTAATTTCTGACAGAGACAGCTTGTATCTAAAAATATTTTACTTGTTGAGTATGATAAGTGACAGAATGAACAAAAGGATGACTTGAAAATTGTTTATCAATAGTTCTTTAACAGAGACAGCTTGTATTTATAAATATTTAGCATCCTCGTTGGAATACAAACATGAATGAAAAACAAGAGTTGGACACGCAGTATCTGGCAATAAACTAATTACCTTTCTAATAAATTATATGACTGAACTACACTGCGTTTTCAATAGATATTAGCTAAATGGGTTTTGAGAAGTGATTTGCTGAATTTGTTGGTGGAAAGCATTTAATTTATTATTTTCAGCTGAACAAATTAACAGCAGCTTTTTTTCTACTATAACTCCTTCAAATGCTGAAATGCTTCAGTTTCTTTCAAAATGCAAACATATGAATACTTAAAAGAGAGATACTAAGAAAGTTAACTAGAAGTTTACAGGTTTAATGTATAATAAACTGGAGACACTTTTCTAGAAGTGCTGCCAGCTGTTTTCTCCAAATGCCGAAATTCACATGGACCTTGCAACTATTTTGTCCATTTGAACTTTAAATGTACGCCTACTTAGGCTTCCATGCCAATGAAGAAAACTGGTCAGGCTTCCAGTTGTAATGGTTCCAGTAAGAAGATATTTGGCTGACAAGAAATAAACACATTCTAAACCAGAGGCATCTGGAGGGGAGGTTCCATGCAGGCTAGGGGAAGCACTGTATGCTTTGGAGTTGCTTGGAGCCCACCCCTAGGAGACAGCTGTTGTACACAATGTGTTATTGAACAGCTCAGTGTTTAGTGCAGATTCCTTAAAACAATGTATCTGCTCTGCTCAGAAAGGGATTTTTTAATTTATTTTTTATTTTTTAATTGTAAGCAGTTTCTGGTTATGTACACATACAGAATTTTGATGTACATCAAATATTTGTGAATCCTAGCTGACATTTTGTGACTGAGCTTACAATGAGTCGTCTTTTCTAGTTTTGGATAAATCATCCAATGATCAGAGCAGCAGCAACATTCTACAAATGCACCTAAAATATTCAGTTGCGCCCTGCATGATGCTTAGGAGAGCTGATAAAAGTGACTATGTGAGCTCACATGGCACAACCCATGAGATAAGACCGAGAGGAATGAAAAATACTGAGAAAGGCATTTTGTTGTTGGACCCAGGAATACTGCTCTCAAAGCCAACTGACTCCTCAAATTAAGTATTTGGTTGGCTTTTACAGGGTTTGGGTTAGTTCACTGGTGCTAACAGCATGTTATTTGGATATCAAACAATTTGGGGCACAGATTTTTATAAGTCATGAATGAGATACTATAAGTGTTGCCACAGCTTGTTTGCCATTTCCATGAATTTCAGAATAATCTAAGATTGGCTCTGTGTGCAATGATACACATGCACAAGTTAAATTAGAATTTATAATACCTGATTAGATGCTTGAATTATCTCACAATGTAGATGAAGAAAGTTGAGTGCCCACTATTACTATTTTAGTTTCCTGAGTGGATAGATTGTAGAAGATGGTATTTTTTTGCTGTATCTGCACCTAGAGTATACTTGCTGAAGCTAAAGCAAAAGAATTCTGTGAGCGTGCAAAAGAGAGTACAAAACCTCTTCCTAGAATAAAAAATCTTCCTCTTTTTCTCTGAACTCAGATGGCTGCTCTTTTTCAGCATATTTCAAAGAATCTCTTTAGTACAAAATCATTCAGCTCCAACTGGAAGGAAAGAAGAATCTATTGCCCCTGCACAACCCAGAGCCAGATATGAGCAGTAGTTTTGGAAATGAATGTTGGGCTGGAGGTGGGTAATTGTAGAAGTGAATTCATACAGGAATCCTACAGAAGTTCTTGGGAGAATGAGTTGCCTCTTTCTTTTCTCCTCTGAATTTCAGTGAAAGCTTCTTTTTAAAATGGAACAAAAAGAGAAGGAAACATAAGGCTTGTGCAAAATGTTTGCCAAAGTAGCAGAAATCTGGATTCAGCTCTCAGCTTTTCTTCCATTGCAGGACATAACATGCTTGAATCAACAGGGAAAGACTAATTTGAAGGGAAAAGGTGGTCCCAAAACTTGTGTTGTATTCTCTCAGAATTGGAGAGATCCTTATTCTTTTAAAGCATCAACTATTTAAAGTATTAGCTATTTAAGTACTAATTGACCTTAAAAGAGAGCAGATCCTTGAGTACAGCCCATAACTGGAAGTCAATACTGCTAGGATTCAAAGCCTGTGTCAAGGAATACTTAATATATTAAAGCAATAGTGAAATACAAGACCTGAAGCCTATTTCACCTATTTGTGAAGCATGCAGTCTCACTGTATTGAGACTGCATGTCAAGGCTTTTGGTAGTGGGAGGACTTCTCTCAGAAGCTGACAGAAACTTCTCCTATGTTGAACAGAGCCAATGCCAGATGGGTCCAAGGCAGACCTGCCACTGGCCAAGTCCAAGCACATCACTGACAGTGCTAGCACCTCTCGGATAAGAGATTTAAGAAGGGAAAAAAAGTCCCTGTGCAGCAACAACTGCAGTCAAGAGAGAGGAGTGTGGAAAATGTGAGAAAAACCACCCTGCAGACTCCAAGGTCAGTGAAGAAGGAGGGGGAGTGCTCCAGGCACTGGAGCAGAGATTCCCCTGCAGCCCCTGGTGCAGCCCATGGTGAGGCAGCTGTGCCCCTGCAGCCCATGAAGATCCATAGAGGAGCAGAGCACCTGCAGCCTTTGAAGGACCCCATGCTGGAGCAGGTGAACGCCCAGGATACTAATGAGGGCTGTGACTCTGTGGCAAGCCCATGCTGAAGCAGGATCCTGGCAGGACCTGTGGCACCTTGGAGAGAGAAATCCCTGCTGGAACAGTTTACTGGCAATACTTGTGACCCCAAGAGGGACCCACACTGGAGCAGCTCATGAAGAGCTGCAGCCTATGGAAAGGACTTGCGTTGGAGAAGCTGGTGGGAGAGCTGTCTCCTGTGGGAGAGAACTTCTGTCTGGAGCAGGGTAAGAGTGTGAGGAGTCCTCCCTCTGAGGAGAAAGGACCAGAAGAGGCAATGAGGCAAACTGATAGCAGCCACCGTACCCAATCCCCCTGCAGTACTGTGGGGAAAGGAGGTAGAGAAAATTGAAAGTGAAGCCCAGCCTGGGGAAAAGGTACCTGGGTGAGGAAGGAGCATTTTTTAAGATTTGGTTTTATTTCTCATTATCCTACTCTGATTTTATTGATAGCAAATTAGGTATTTACACACCTGTTATTGAAAGAAAAGCAGTGGCAAGATGGAAAAAAAAGAACCCAAACATTCTCCATGACATGGCGTGACTATAAAAATCTTCCAACACCTTACACATTAACACTAGAAGATCACTTGCTATCACAGATGTTCACAAAAAATGTAAATGTAAATATAAATGTGAAAAAGCCCCCCATTTGAGAAGACGAAAGGGAGTGGGATTAGCAATTTCTTTTTCCTAAAGTATCTACAGACCTCCTCAGACCATTAATTTTTGATCCTTCTTGCACTTTATATTTGTCCTATGGTGCACCTTTACTTAGTATTATCTACTTTATCAGTCGTTCTGCTATGTTGAAACTCTGACTATGAAAGTTTTACATCCTTTTGAAAGAGAGTAATTGTGAATTCAAACAACAAAGGGGTTACTGTAGAGCGAACCCCAGTAAAATCTTTTTTTCTGCTGGTGAAGAACTTTCCCATTTATTGAATCCCTGGAAATAACATTGTTCTCTTATTTAAACATAGCCAAAATACTTTTTGGTTTTTTTTCAAACTGAAGAAAACTAAAATTAAGGTCAAGATCCAATCTATTCAATATAAACTACAATGAGTTAGTGTCACAGCCTTTTTCTTCATGAGAAGAGGTCACAGGAGTTTCATCTTTGCCTTTATTCTGCCACAATTCTCTTCTGTAATTCCAGGGGCTACCTGCCCTTCACACAGCTCATTACACAGCCGCTGGCTCCCTGCCAGCCATTGGCAGGCCAAGAAAGGCTGCTTTGGGGATGGGGGCATGGATGCTTTGGCCATCTCTACTGTCTTTCATCTAAATACTTGAACACTAAAAAAAAAGAAAAAGAAAAAGAAAAAACCCCCAACAAAACAAAAACACACCAACCCAAATTGCCCAAAATTGTCTGTGAGAGAAAATGTTCTGATACCTTCCAAACAGGTGGAAAAACTGTTTAGTAGTCACTCTCCTACAGACAGTCATATATATGCATTGTCCCAGTGAAATAGTTCATTTCAACTGGACTAATACTAAAACTACACATTAACAGGTTTGAAAAAGCAGCCACTGTTATTCTGCCACTTGTCCAACCTCCAGATAACATGGAAATGTGTAAAACAGGAGCTCTTTGTCACTAAAAAGCATACATGCCCCTCCTCAAAATAAAAAAAAAACGAAAATAAATAATTATGCAAAATCTGAACCACAACAAAAATCAAACAAAATAAACAACACCAAAAAAACCCCCGCAAACAATCACAAAACTATACCCAAATGACTAAAAAAATCTTCTAAAAATAAAGATCTCTATTATACCAGCATAGGTTCGTGAACTATTACAGTTGTCTCAGTACTGTACTTACAGCAATTAATATCTAAAACGTACTGCAAATGGTAATATATTGCAGAAAGCACTAATTTGTTTACAGGATTTAATTAAACAAAATACAATTAAAGCTGAATTTGCTGATTCAGAGAGCCTGAAATGTTTAATTGAATATACTTTGAGATCAATGATATGCTGGCCAGAACTTGATGCAGACTGAGCAGATCTAGAGAGCGCCAAGTTCCTGCCTCTCAGGGAAACACCTCGACTGGTAACCCTCAGAGCAGCCACCTATTTACCTCTGAGTTCACAGGAGCCCTTGGCCTGACAAGTCTGATTTGGAGACAGTGCTCAGCCAGACTGTCCTAATTGTTCCAGCTCTTTAATTCATGGTGACAGCCCCAGGAGCTGGGGCACAAAGTGCTGTTTAGCTCTCCACAGAAGACAACACCAAAATCCTAGTGCCATGAACTCTGGCTGAAGTCTGGACTGCAATATCATCTGACTTTGCAGAGTTATCAGTGAGTCTGTGCCTACATTGCTTAATAAACCTGACAAGCTCCATCACAGATCTGCCATGTGCCTGTCTCAGTCCACTGCTAGCATTCTCCCTGGAATGATGTTGCACCAAAGCAGCACATGGTCACCAGATGAGCACAGACTGCAGGCAGCTGCCAGAACACAGGGGAATAAAACTCTGTGATGATGATGATGATGGTGGGTGGGTGTGTGTGTACACACGCATGAAAGGGAGCTCGTATATGTTATTATGGGACTAATTCTTTCCAAAAACCTTAAGAAATATTCAGGCACAAGCATCATGTATTTTGAAAGGTCCGGATCACACCATGTAGCCCAGGGCCAAATAACAGACCTGCTTTATTCCAAAGTACAGGTGTAGCCTCAGAGAGAGTTTTGTGGTTCAGAAGCATCTGTCACAGCAGGGCTATCTGTGCTCTCCTGGAACTGGTACAATAACATTCATAATCCACAGATATTTCATTGATGGTATCTATCTACTGTTATGAAACAGATACAGAATCCAATGTCATCCAGAGATACTTTGTATGGGAGTTATTTTATTCAAAAAAGTCACCAGTTAGCCCCAAGTCCACATTCACTCAGAAAGGGAGCCGCAGGCTGGTCCTAGTGGGTCTGAGAAAAGTACTCCCAGAAATTTCTCATAAAAGGAATTTGCCATTTTGAGATTTGTTTTTTCTGGATGTTCTATTGTTCTGAAAACAGTTCTGAATTTTTTCTGAAGAAACAAACTGGACACCAGACTAAGCACACCTACAGACAGTACCTATCATGATTCCAGGTGGGAGTAATATTTTTCCCCTACAAAACTTTCAAGACAAACCATTTAAAACAGATGAAAAGAGAGGACTAAACCTGCAGCGGGAGATGTGAGTCACAGAGAGGAAACATTTGCATTTAAAAGAAGAAGGCAGTTTAGTCTTTCACAATTATGGGCTGAAACAAGCTGATGCCAGCCAGTCCTGAGTTGCAGTGACTATCCTGAGTTCAGTGATGGGGTAACTCAAAAACTGAGTCATCATCTCTTCAAGGTTATCTAGGTCCTCAGAAATTGTATTCAAAATGAAGGATACCATAGCAGTCTAGAAAGTTGTTTAAGAACAGTGCTGGCAAAATGTATGTTTTAGTCTCTCTACTAAATTTTCTGTTCCAAGCCATCCATCTAGCACGTGTGTTTGCTATCTACAGTTTTCAGAAGCTTCATGTTTCTTTACTGAATTGTTTAAAATGCCCAGGTTAACTGTATATACATGTAACTAGCAAACGAAAGTCTACTGGGTCCAGACTGTAAAGAATTAGCAAGGAAATGAAATAAAAAAAAAGTTTTCCAGCAAAACCTGTTCATCCCATAGAGAAGAGATCTAATTTCACATTTTCAAACCAATAATAATTTTTCCCAAGAAACAAGAGTTCCCGAAAATTTCAGGTCAGTGAAATGTTGAAAACTCCTGGATTTGGTTCAATTCAAACCCAAACCAAATTTCTACTAAAACAAAAATAAATCCTGTTAAATGAGAATTCCCACTTTAGTTAGCTAAAACTGAAACAGCACTACAGAATCACAGAAACATAGAAAGTAGGAAACAGGACTGTATTGCAACAGTTTCTGAATATCTGAGTAACACCACATAACTAAACTTCTTCAGACAATGTTTTCCATTTATA
Source organism: Origma solitaria (assembly GCA_013397895.1). NCBI lineage: Eukaryota > Metazoa > Chordata > Aves > Passeriformes > Acanthizidae > Origma > Origma solitaria. The sequence continues at coordinate 1,088,774 of VZRL01002954.1, forward strand.
CATGTGTGTGTACAGTATTTATTCTACATTTATTCTAATGTGAATAACATTACTTTTTTCATCCAGTCAAATTTATGATGGCTCAGGATTGTGCACCATGCAATCACCATATACCTCCACAATAACTTTGCCCACCATGTTTCTCTAAATGGCTGTTTCCACAGTCATTGATAAAGAAAAGTATAATTAAGCCTTACTTAAAAGTTAATTTTCATGTGAGTAAAAGGGCATTAAAATCTCATTATTATCAATGCAGAAAGCTCATAAACATAACAGTAAGCCCAATGATAAAAAATATTTGTAAGTTTCAGTTCTTGAGAAAAAAATCCCATTCACTCAATGATATCTACAAGAGATGGAGTATTGTGATTAGCTCTATTTGTTTCAATAAATGGAGATTATACAGTGACCTTTACTTTAGCTGCCTTGGTTTCTCCATTTTTAATCATTATGCAAGATTTGGTAGGATTTGTTGCTGACACTCTGCTCCTCAGGGGACAATTAGCAGAGAAGTGAATTCACTAGAAAGGCAGATCTTTTCATTTTGCTACCTAAAATGACAGGAAAGAGCCCAACTTTGTTGGACTGTCATAAAGCTCATCTATGGCTGGAGCTGAGAGAAGACAGACAATTCAATGCACCACACAATTAGATAAATCTGTCTGAGTTAAACATTGAGGATAAAGAATGTTAATGATATATAAAATGTGTTCTGTAGTGCTGCAATTAAAAGTTTTACTGCATAACAAAGTAATAACTTTATTGTTTTCATTCTGAAGGAGACATGTTAGTCTCTTCACCTTATCCTGAAAGTTAACGTCTTTTCCTTTCTTGAAGTTTCTACTAATATTGAGAGTTTGCACAAAGGAATACGGTAAAGGTTTTTGTGGTTTTGAGCTTTACATTTAATTCCTGCCCCCTCATCCCATGCAGGCAAACAAACTCACCTCATGTCTGATTGACGCATGCTTTGTATGCAGTGTTAGCTTTATAGATGTTGTTTACACCTTGCTAGAAGTGCAATTCCAAATTCCTGATGGACACAAACCTAAGTAGTGCACTTAAAACATACAGTCATCATTCCAGTTCCATTAGTGTTACTCTATTTCTCTCACGCTCTATGCACTTAATATGCATTTGCTGTCTTCTACAGACTATGGTGTGGTAAAGTGAACAAAAATTCAGATAGTTTAGTGTCTCCCAAGAAAATAAGCATATGATTATTTATAAGTATTTTGTTATTCAGTGGAAAAGGTCAAGAAACAAATCTTCTAAAGAACTTACATGTCTCAGGGCTTAAAGTACTTTCCTGAGCTTGAGATTTGCAATGCCAGGAACCACTTGGGAAGAAGATAACTAAGCCTTTTTTTCATCATGTTCCATTCCTGCCAGGAACAATATATGTTTCAGGGATTCTTTTAGAGCTATGAATATTAGGAGAATATTTGATCAGGGAGGCACACTGCATAGGGTGACACAGACAGTTATGATGGCTTAATATTTTCTAGGTTTTATTCTTCATGTATCTTTAACTTCTTGTACTTCTCTGCTTCTTATAAAAGTCTAAAAACCTCTGTTCCCAGCACCCATAGCCAAAACAAATCCCTCTGAATAGAAATCCAAGGACACACTCATTACCCTAGAACCGGAAAATATGTAAACAACTGTGACATGGGGGGAATGGGCCTGGGGTGGTTGACATCATCACCTAAGGGTGCGATTGGAGAATTAAGGCCCATGCTAATGGCACAGAACTTACAAGAGGTGAAGAGCTCATGACCCAGCGTCCATTTTGGGTGTAGCCTGAGAGGCTTTGCTTGCCTGACTGTACCTTGAAGGCCTTGAATAAATTTTTCCACTTTTTATTCTCCTAACTTTGTCTAGTCCACTGTTTCAGGTAACCTGCTTTAGGCATCAGTTTTGAGTGTGGTGTCCAAAAAACCCCCAAAAAACAAAACAAACACCCCAGAGAAATTAACGTATGTGTGCTAATTTAGCACACACTGTCATAGAGAAATGTATAAAAGCCAGTCCCCTCAAAAAACTTGAGGGTATTTTGGTGATTCAGACATACTTATTTGCAACAGAAGGAGAGTATGAGGAAATAAATGAAGCAGGATATGACAAATGAATTCTAAAGTTCCTAAACAATGCATTTAAAGACAAAAAGAAAGCATTAAATGTAAAGAAGACTATGTAAATACAGGTCAGTATATCTGTAAGAAGGAGAAAAAATTTAAAGAATTAATTTTGCAATCAAAGTAATACTTCAAGAGACAGTCTTGTTGCACAAGTTTTGTTTAAAATCTTTTTATAATTACCAGAATAAGCAACCGTGATCTGTTATGATTAATTTCATTACTAGACTTAAAGTTTATATTTTGAAGCTTTGTGCATGAGGGTTTAAGTGATGCAGTATTAAGTATTAATGCTGAGTCTGAATTAAGAGGATAATTATAATTTTAAAAATATGGGAAACACTCACCCACAGGTATATTTTTTACTAACTGTGTGTTTACCCCCACAGAGATGTGAGACTTTTGCTTCTATTAACAGTTGGATTTTACCTGTGAGACCATATAATTGCTTCAAACATTTTTGACATGAAAATTAACATGAATTTTTTCAAATGCCCAGTGGATGTTGCTTTTGTAGAACATCCTGTGTGTGGAATTACAAGACACATTAAAAGGTACTGCTACAGAATAGATACTGTGCACAGTAGTTACAAAGAATATATATTTTCATAGCTCCTTAATATACAAGTCAAGAAATGTCTTAAAATACTCCCTGAGATTTAGTTCTGTGTTTTAGGACTACAAGAGCCCATTCGTAAATTACCTGAAGACAAAGGAGAGTCTCCTAAAATAAATGGTAATTGTGCTGGTAAATCTGACCTGTCAAAACACACTCCTCTACATGCATCTTACACCTGCACATGCTACCCAAACATTATGCAAACCTTCAACCTCCATCTAGTATGGTTTCTAATGCAATGAAAGGGAAATTTATGTTTTCCAGCATGGATTGTTTTTAAATTATTACTTGTAAATGCAGGGACATTCACCAGTGAGGACCCAATATTTTTCCATCTAATAGTCCAACTAGAATAATGACATACAGCTGCTGAGCGTTGTTGCATAACGTATTCTCAATGAAATAGTTGCAAATTGAGAATAGCTATAAATATTTCAGTCTTGCCATAACAAAAATAAAATAGGTATTATTACTAAGGAGTAGTAGTCATGTTGTAAGTAATTCTCTTACACCTTATTCCTAGATGTAGCACACATGATTTATGTACAACATAAAGTAGGTGAACATACAAAACTTTTAAACATGTCACCAATTATGTTCAACAACACTCTAAGGTGAAATGAGTGGATATCTAACACAACCTCCTCCTCGGGCCATTGAACCCATGGGAATATATCAATTTGAGAAAGATGCATATTGATTCTTAGTTAGAGTAGCAGAAGTTTTGCTGTTTTATTTTGTGTTGGATTTTTTTTCCAGAAAAATTGAGGGAGACCATTTAATTGACATCTTATACATTATCACATACCTGAAATGTAAAAGTGTTGTTGTGTAGAAGTAAATAGGGGCATCACAAAACGTACTTTTAAAATTTGTTGGCAGGAGTCTCTAGGAGAAACAAGACATCTCTGGTAAAGATAAATACTCACTGCATTGAGTTGTCAAAAATACATTATCTTAATGATCTAAGTTATATTAAAAAATAACACTTGGAGACCTGGTTTTCTTCTCATTGGTCCTGTTTGGTTTCACTGATCAAAGCTTAGTGCTATCACCTAGAGTTTAGAGTAGGGCAAAACGCAGTTTAAGATCTGAATAGTCTCAGAGTATAGAAGTATTAATGTAGGGAAAGATGATTACAGCTATTAGAACTGAACATGAACATTTTGGGAAAGAATGTCTCATCCTTTGCTTCCCTGCACCACATAATTGAGATCCCAGTACAGTTAAGTACAGTTGTTTATTTTCTAATCAGCAATTAGTTATTGTTTTCCCTACACAGCTGCAAAACTCCAAAATGTATTCTTCTGCTGCTGCTCGCTGCTGTCAAAATTCACACATCTGATTTATTTATTGTTTTAATGATACATTCAAATTATAATCATGCTTTTCATCCTCAACATGGCTAAATCTAGTTGAGTAAAAAGCCTTTTGCTCCATAAATGAGTCAGAGGAAATCAGCCAAATAGTAACACTTTATTTCAATAACAACACAGATTTCTTCCGCAGCCTATTTATCAGGCCAAGTTTGGTTCAAAGAAAAGTAAATTTTATATATAGTAGAAAAAAATCTCAATTGTTTCAATAATGACAAAAAAGAGTCTGCAATTAGGAATTAATTTAATGGTTTTAATGCAAAATAAGTAATATATTCGAAGAGAATTTCTAATGTTGCATTAAGATAAACAGAGGCTTTGAAATACTCCCTCTAAACAAAAATGCAAAGCTTTCCATCACTCTGCCATCTAGAGACAATCTACATTACAACTAATTAAAGTTCTGCACCGACCAAATTAATTTATAAAACACATTTTTTTGATTTCCAGACCAATTCATCATTTTGTTGATAAGAATTGAGGGGCTTTTTATAAATCACAAAAAATTAAAATTAAAATTAATAGTTTTTGCTAGTCTCGGTTCTCATAAGGATGCAAATATGTCATTGAAATAAACTTTATGTCAGCAAAGACATTCCATTGTGAAGAGGAATTTCTAGAAAATAACCACGTGGTATTTTTTAAAGGACACAATTCCTATCTTACAATTTGCATGAATCAACACAATCATTCAAATCTAATTTGACTGAGCACAACAACATCTTCTGCATATACATTTTAGTAAACATTTCACACTGGACCTTGTTAAATAATACATGTAACTTATAATCCATTGAGAGAGTGCTAACTTACTGTAAATTTACATAGAAAGACATTAAATACTTTGCATATGAAAGTAGCAAGCAGGTGTCCTCTGATGCAGATGCAATTGCATAATTTAGAACCTATCTGAATTCAAACAATTTAATAATTTGTTCTTTTTTTGGTGCATAATAATTTTCTTCATCTCGAATATCAGTAATGCAACATTAGACATGCAAAGTATAATGTCCAGACAATGTGTGCAAGAGTAGAGGAGGACTGTTCACTTTCTATATATGTAAAATTATTCTCCCTTTTAAATATATAGCAACCCAAATGCTTTGAAGGAAAATTAGAATGTTTGCCGACACAACATATGCTAAGTACTTTGAAGACTCATTTACAAAATTTTTAAAAATTGTTCATTACAGATGGTTTGAAGTTCCTGCAAGTCATTATCTTGAAAAATAAATAAATATTACTACGAAATCATAAACAGCTAAAGAAAAAAACTCAATGTTATAGCTATTAATGTTGTGCATAATACTGTTTATTTATTTATTGTATATATGTAGAATACCTATTTATATTATTTATTTAAAATGTTCTAGTTATTGTAGTGTACATTATACTGCATAATAGTAATGTATATATGTGATCAATCTACATGAGTTTGATAATTCTCCTTGAATTATCATTGTTTTATTGAATGCAGATATTATCTAAATCTGTTCAGAGGTCCGTGATCACTTCTGGTGTTCATCATAGCCACAAAAATCTGTTGATATATATGACAGTTCAAATTCAAAAATCAGTGGAATCTGAACAGAACAAACAGGCTGCAAGATCTCTGATGAGAGGAATCTATTGCTTAGAATCCATTATTTGGTCTCAGCATTTTCTAGTTTTGCTTTAGTTGAAATATTTATTTCGTGTTACTGGAATTGCTGTTTTGTGGGGAAATTCGAGATTCTGAACAACTCTCACATATGTTTGTGAGATTCCTATGCCTTAATAGCCTGTTTTTCCTGTTTTGGTTTTCTGAATAATTTCCAAAATTCCAACATGGGCAGTATGTGAGAATACTCAACACAGTTTTAACTTCTTTTCTATTCTGGAAGGAATGGAGGGCTTAAATCACCCAACTCATTACTGATAAAAAGACAGAAATTAGCCATTATTAACATTATCGTATGATAACCACCAAATACTGAAATGGTTATTGGAATATAAGTTTGAAATAATTTTAAAGTATTTGACCCTTCCCACCAAACCCACTCTCTTGCTTTTCCAGTACACATTCCCTCTCTGTTTCTCTGCAGACACAGGTCACTTCTGGTTCCTCAGATTTTCTTGTTAAAGTCTCATACATGCGCAGTTACATTTCAGTGACCTTTTTTGTCCCCACCTTATGTCAGGCATCCAAATGTGAGAAAGAAAAGCAGGTAAAGGTGTCACAGTAAAGGCACCAAAGAAACAGCAGGGCCTCCTGATGCAGCAATTTCTCTGTCTTTGCCTTGTCCAAATTCAGGTCAGGGGAAGGGCCCCCGCGTTGCTCAAGACAAATGGTGTTCCTCAGGTGTCAGTTTTGGCACTGGCACTGTTTAAATGTTTGTCAGTGACATGGATGGTAGGCTCAGCAGATTTGCAATAACACCAAGCTGTTAAGTGCAGCTGACGCAGCAGAGGGAAGGGATGCCATCCACAGGGATCTTGACAGGCTTGAGACATGGACCTGCGTGCACTTCATGAAGTTCAACAAAGCCAAGTGCAAGGTCGTGCACATAGGTAGAGGCATCTCTTGGTTGATGGAAGTTCAGCATGAACTGACAATATACCCTTGGCAGCCCAAAAAGCCAGATGTGTCCTGGGCTGCATCAGAAGAAATGTGGCTAGGCAGGCTGAAGGAGGTGATTCTGCCCCTCTACTCCACTCTCCATCTGGAGTACTGCATCCAGCTCCGGGGTCTCCAGCACGAGAAGGACATAGATCTGCTGGAACAGGTTCAGAGGAGGTACATTAAGTGAGTCAGAGGACTGGAGCTTCTCTCCTGTGAAGACAGGCTAAGAGAGTCAGGTTTGTTCAGCCCAGAGAAGAGAAGGCTCTGGGGAGACCTCACAGCAGCTTTCCAGTACATGAAGGGGGTCTACAAGAGAATTGATGAGGGACTTTTTACGAGGCACTGCAGTGCTAGAAAAAGGCATAATGACTCCAACTAAAAGAGGGTAGGTTTAGAGTAGATATCAGGAAGAAATTCTTTACTGTGATGGCGGTGACACACTGGAAGAGGCTGCCCAAAGAAGTGGTGGATGCCCCAACCCTGAAAGTGTTCAAGATGAGGCTGGATGAAAGTCTGAGCAATCTTGTGTAGTGGAAGGTGTCCCTGACCATGGAAGGAGGATTGGAACTAGATGATTTTAAAGCTGCCTTCCAACCCAAACCATTTTATGATTTTCTGAAATTTTCTTTCTGAAAACTCAGGCTCACACTAATCTTCTTTATGCTTTCTGGCTGGATGATCCATTCACCCTCCTTCCCTTTTCTTGTCAGCACTAACCAGGGCTTGCATAACTCTCTATTCCCTCTCCTCACACTGATTAAATAAAATCTACCAACAGAGCCATTATGTGTTTTATCTTCTCACTGACACAACTATGACTTCTCTTTCAGCCCACTCTTTCTTTCATGACAGACAATTTTTGTGTGCATGTTCAAGATATATATCATTATCGTGGTTAAATTAAATCAGGAATGAAGCTGTTAATAATGAGATTAATCTTTCTGTATTGCATGTATCTTTCAGCTAAGCATATTTACTTGGAATCAGCACAGTAGGAAAGACTAGGGCAAACTATAGCAAGACATCTATAGTATGCAATCGATCTCAGTAATTGTCTTACACAACTGTGAATTATGCTCCAAATTATTTTCTTGAGCAGAAAAGCATAATAACTTATTTTTCACTGATGTATGAAATTTCTGAGGAAGCGCAATATGCCTGGAAGACTTGCCCCCTAAAATAAATAAACAGATTTCCTTTTCTTTTTTAATTTTTTTTATTATTATTTTTATTATGCTCTTTCCGTTTTTTCTTTTTTTTCCCTAGCTCATGGCAGCCAGCATATTTGGTAGGGAGCTGCCTCATGAGCTGCCTCATGCCAACTTTTCTGCAGGTTAGAGACATCTCACCTAACGATAGGCATATACCGTATAAATCATAGAATCATAGATTCATAGACTGGTTTTCGGTCGGAACGGACCTTTAAAGGTCATCTAGTCTAAGCCCCCTGCAATGAGCATAGACATTTTCAACTAGATCACGTTGCTCAGAGCCCCATCCAACCTGACCCTAAGTGTTTATATGGGCGTAGGGCAACTACCACCTTCCTGGGAAACCTGTGCCTGTACCACCCTCACATGAAAGAATTTCTTCATTATACATAGCCTAAATGCCAACTCTTTTAGCTTAAAACCATTACCCTCTGTCCTATCACAATGGGCTCTTCTAAAAATTTGTCCCCATCTTTCTTGTAAGACAAAAATCCCACTTCTGCTCTGGACTGAAAGAGTGCAGAAGCAGAACTCAAACATCCATCAAAACTTTAGTACTGAAGTATTCCTGCTTAGTCATCAGTAACCTTTCATGCTCATCTAAAAAAAAAAAGTATGGGCTACTCCACTGGAGCAAAAATTCCCATTCTGACACAATGGGCTGTGTAGCTCAGTCATCCAAGGAAGATTGGATTCAAAATTTTAATGCCCAATTAAAGAGAGTTAGAAGGAAAGGAAAGAGTTTAAGGATTTTTGACACCGTAAAATCTTTACACCTTAGAATTTAATCCTGCTACTACTTTGCCACACTAGCACTTAAAATCACTGTTTCTGCCGATGGATGCTCGGGACTACATGAGAATATCAGCAGCCTGCTCAATGCCTTTTCAGAGTGTATACATGGTGAAGAGAATTGCTCAATCTCTTTGAAATCTGAACTCCTCACACCGCAATCTATTATCTATAGGTTAACTTCTGCTCATATAGAGTAATTACAATATTTGGAGACCTATCCTAGGCTAATGGAATCTTCTTTTTTAACCTCTTAACATGGATTAAAAGGAACTCGAATTAAAATGGTCTGCATTCCAGACTTGGCTGTAGTTCATTGCTGAACAGCTTCTCACTGAAGATCCAATATATGCATCAGAATAAATGGTGCCTTCTTTATCCTATTGATCAGCTGGAACTCTAGCTTTCTAATGAAAAACAGCTTTAATTTCTATCTGTAGCAGCTCATAAAATCCTAGATCTTAAAATCACAAAATACAAATTCATCCAAAAGTAATTTTGAATCATTTTGAAAGGATTTACAAATTCTATGCATACCTAAATGGGTAAAAATCCATTTCACAAATTTGTAAAAGTTAATGCTCATAAAATATTTACAAGTAAGTTAGTTGTGTTTAAGAAAAACAGAAATAAAAGCTCTGATAAAAATTCAGGAGCAAGAAAAAAACCTCACATAATCAGCATTTATATATTAACCTAGAAGTTATAAAGAAGGTTCCAGAACCAGGAATAGTTTATTACTAAAAATATAAAGATATATGAAATATATTAAAAGGTAAACCTATTTTCTCAGAGTTTCTTCAAAAATGTAAGAGAATTTCTAATGCAGTAGTTGAAATAAGTAGCCTGAAACACTGACTGAAATAAATACATGAATACAGACACAAACTAAGGTAATTGAAACTTCAAAGACCAGTAATAGAAAAAGCGGCTCATTAGGGTCATTTCAACAGCTGAGGTTCATTGGAGAGGTTAGGAATAAGTAATACGGTTTAGCTCAGATTAAAAAAAGGAAGACAATTATGCAAAGGTTAGAAAGGAAAAACTCGGAAAAGGGATGGGGGAGAAGGAAAAGCAGGCCCAAGAAAAAGTGTATCTTTAAAATGAGTAAGAATGAAATATAATTCACGGAGCAAAAAGCAATCTTTATTTAGCTGTTATATAAAAGCTAAGTCTCTTTTGGTGATCTGCATATCACCAACTTAATTAGCATTCTAATAAGCACAGAGATTTGCAATTGCAAATAAAAATTGATGTTCTCGGCAGTACTGGCTCTAGCTGGGATGGAGTTAATTTCCTTCATAGCACCCCATATAGTGCTGTGGTTTGGATTTGTGAATAAAACTATACTGATAACACATGAGTCTTTTGGCTATTGTTGAGAAGCATTTATAAGATATCAAGATTTTCTCTTTTTCACACTCTTTCCTGGAAGCAAGTACATTGAGGATATGTAAGCTGAAAGGACAACTGAACCAAACTGACAAAAGGGATATTTCTTACCATAAAACATCATGATCAACAATTAACCTGAGGGATATGAGTTAGGTTAGGTAACCATTGCTTGGAGACTGGCTGGGCAACAATCTCCTTGTGGGAGGTGGTAAGATATTGTCTCTGCATCACTTACTCTGTTTTGGTTTCTTTCTTTTTCATCTTTTTTTCCTTATTGAACCACCCTTAACTCACAAATTTACAGGGTGCATTCTGTTCCCCATGCCACTAGTGGGAGAAGTGAATGCCCTGCTTTGTGGTGCTTAGCTGTCAACAGGGGTTAACACATAACATCCTCTGTGTGCCTGCTGTCTGAGATTTCTTTGCCATTCAGAAATCACCACCATCAGGAGTCCAGGAAAACTTGACTGAAGTCAGTGTAACCAGACTGCTTCAGAAAGATACTTGCAATGCATTTTATGCAGTTTGGTTGGCAAAGACCCATTGAGTTTGTAGAAATGAAGGCACATGTATGGTAGGCTAAATATGGCTCTTTAGGCTCTTCAGTATGGTGCCATCAAATGCCCATTCTGCTCATTAAATCAAAGAGGCTAAAAAATAAAGAAAAAAATAGCAAAGTCACTCCTGAAATTCTCCCCTTAACTGAATGTTATTTGTTGTCCTTACTACAGCTTGCACTTCTGATGTTAAGACATCGAATTCATAGGGATGACCACAGAATGCAAGATGAGCTAAAGACCAGGATTAGTAAGAAAGAGCTTACAAGGCAATGTGAAACAGATCATCTTAAATGTTACATAGAACTGTGGTTGTGTGAAAACCATACTTTGATAATTTAAAGGTCTGTAAAATCAGTTACCTGGCTCATTAGGCTCAGCCCTCCTAATTAATTATATGACTTAACATGAAAAGGACTCACAACAGGCAAAAGAGGAATGATGAAACTACAAAGTATAATATTAAATACAAGGAATAATAAGGCAAATGCACAAACATCCGATAAAAAAGCAACTGTCTCCATATTCTTATACAAGACCAAATACATGCAGCTTCTCTAATGTGAAAACAGAGATTCTGTATACCCTTCTTTATTGTTTGGAAACTACCCCCTTCCAGGTGAAGGCAGATGTCCTGCTCATGTGGAATAACACACTGCAGTTGGATAATGCTGCCTATGAATTGCACTGAGTAAATTATAAAGATGGCTCTAGCATTAGATTGTTAAATATAGTCTACCAGAGAATGAGGGATGTGTCCCATCACCTTCCTAGGTAATGCTGTGTCATGAGCTCTCTAAATGACATAAATAAAACCTAATGTATCCTTTTTTCTACCATTGAAATGAATTATATTTTGATGGTTAATGGTCCATTAATTTTCACATCTAGAAAAAATATTGAGATATATTGGGCTCCTGTAATTCCTTTCACTTTACTGAGATTGTCTGGTGTTGCTACTATTCATGTTGGAGTTTATCAACACTGAATATATGTTCTATTCTTATAACACATAAACAGAGTGATCATGAAAAAGACTTCAATTCTTTTATTCTCCTTAATAATGGCTGTGTATCAATTCTTTTGAAACTTGCCATCTCTACAGATGAATCCTGGTCCCAAGACCTATTATTGACTATCTGCTTCTTTTTGAAAATAACAGAGAAAAATTGCTTATTTGTGAGTAACCAGTGTTCATCATTAGCCAGGAAATGGAAAAAACCCCAAGATATTCAAATCTGTTTGTTATAGGTGTCAGCCATCCTTTTGTGTTTGAACCTTTTGTGTTTATATATCTTTAAAGGGACATTGTCTCCTTCAGCCACTGCTTTGCTTACTTATTTCCTCCATGATTAATTATGTTGTGCAGTGTCACATGAAATCACATGAATACAAGATAATACATGATATCAAGTCAGAACAGAACTACTATTACTTTTTCAATGTTTTTATGCAAATAAAGCTAAAGTGTTATTTCATTAATCCTTCCTCACACATACCCAGCACACCCTTCCTTGCCCCCAAAATCTTCCTAAATTTCACAGCCAAAAGAGATTATATTGTATTTTTATAAATTATTGTATTATACATTTTAGCAATTAAATGCATATTTCTGAGGGCAGAGGAACCCCCACTGTTCAAGTTGTTGATAATTGGTTCTCCATAAACTACTCTGCAAAATTGTTTTTATAGAAACAAATAAATGTCTGTAACTTTAGAGATACCATGAAAGAAACAGACAGAATAAACAACAGTTGTTTAAAAAACCCCATTTCACCTCCTCACAGTGGTCTACAAGTACTAGATAGAAATCAAATGGGCCTGAAGAAAGCACTGTGTAGAAAAAGGGCCATTATTGATACCTGAGACACAGACTTGTGCTTTCACACAAAAAATCTGTGAATTAATGTACCTGATTTGTGTGTAAGTCACACTCTTAATTTCTCTCTAAATGATTTTGAAAGAACTGACTTGAATGGACCCTTGTAGCATGTATTGCAGGTTGACATTTTCTGCTTATGCCTTTTTTTCTTCTCATCAATCTGATGTGATGAATTTGGCTCAAAGTGGCAAACTCTGGTGGAGATTAGGTTCAATGTACAAGAATGAAGAGCATTCTGGACAGAGAATTAATTTATCATGTTAGAAGGATTTGTTATAATTTTTTTCCCCATATGACTCTGCTTCTAATTAATTATATTATCTTGAATATATGGCTTAATGTTTTCTTTATTTAATATTCCATGTCTGAAACAGAGACAATATCACCTCAAAAAGTGTGGTTTAGGGCAGGGAAGACAAAGGTTAATATATAAAAGCTAGAAATAAAATGTAAGGACAACATATGAAGAAAACACTCATTGAGTTTCCACAAACGGTACAAAATGTTTAAGTTACTTTTGATGTTATTTCCTGTTCATATGCAAACCATAAAAATGAAAATATTTTTTTAAAAATATGTCATCAATACAGGCAGGCTGAATAATGTCTAGTCAGTAAATTTGCTTTATGTGGCACTTAACACAGGCGATTTTTTGTGTCGCTATTTCTGTTAAAGTGTTTGCTGTGGGAGCATTGCTATTCAGCTACCATTTTCCTTTTCAAACATCCTCTAAGGCCTTTATTTTCTAAGGGACCACACACTGCTCTAGCGGCTTAATGTTATAGCTCATACTTCAATACTCTTCTTTGGTGTCGTGGGGCTTGATAAGGCAACCAAAAGGCTTAAATTTTAAAACTAATTGACTTCCTAAAGAAGTCTAATAGCAATGTTAAAACAAATATTAAGTTGAAACAGACAGGGAATTACAGGGAGAAATAATGCCCTTTTCAATTTCGGTACAGTCTCATCCAAAGATGTTTATTTAGGCCTAATTAATTTTTCTCTGAAAAGTTACATCTTGCTTAGGTAAATGTGAAGTTGTACCAACAATCAGGTGGCAAAATTACAGATCCTATTCTGTTCAAACAGTTACAGTAAGGAGCACACAGCACGTCAGAGAGGCTACACAAGAGCAATAAGAAGGTGGCACAAAAACATGAGGGTCTGAAGCAATGACCCTCTGTCCCCTAATCTACCAGGTATCACATTCCTTCACGCTGTCAGCCTAAGAAACTGCATTACAGATTCTCTGCCTTGTAGAAATCAAGGATGAGAAGGGTTCAATAATGCAACATACTAAGTTGCATACATAAGGCTGTATTTTACCTTCTACTGGCATTTTCTTCTTTCATTACAAAAACCCTTGCGGGATAGCAAGACTATAGAGCTGTAACTCTGCATGTTTTTTTGTCAGAATATAGACAGTATTTCAACATTGAGCAATACCTTCTAGGGGTAAAGAGCAACCCATAGAGTTTTATTTTGTGAACTAGAAATAGAGGCACTAACAATATAAATATCTTCATTATAACAACAAAAGAGATGCATGTAAAGATTATCAGTGAGATCCAAAAGATCAAAGCATTCAGCTCTCCAGGCTTTAGCTCTACAGGATTACAGCTAAGCCATTTTTTGAGTATACCATTTTCTCTCACATTGTCATAGCCCCGGAACAAATTTGAATTAGTAGGCAAAAAAAATCCTGAAACATAGGCCACACCACAGAATATAAAAATGTGATCACTTTAATGATTACTTATGAATTGATTGTATTTTTTATGAGGAAGAAGATCACCTAACACCAGCGTCACAACTACCTTAGCGTGGGGTATGTTCCACACAGTTTAATCTACAAATCAATTTGCTTTATCTGAAACATTTGAATACTCCTCTGGAATCTATTTTCTTGAGAGTAATGACAGTACAACATCAGAATGGTAGACATCTTTTAATGATTACAGAAATACTAATTAAAAAGGTCTTCTACTTGACACAGGGAGAAAAACTCCATAAAATGTCTCCATTTTGACACTCAGACAACTAGATCAGATCACTTTAGATGAGGATTTCCATTTTCATTCTTCATTTACTTTAATAGAGAAGAGGAAATTCCTCCAGTTATAATAAGGTTAAATAAAGTTAAAAAGCATTATATGATTAAACTTATAAAGAACAAATTGAATGAAATTAACAGTAGAATAAACTGTGTGATTATACATTTGTTTACACTTTCTGACAACTAATTTGAATTGTGTTAATGAAGTAGTGCTTGCAAACTTTTCTGTCCTTCAGATGATATCAACAAAGCAACTGAAAATATCTTTAACTGGAACTCAGTTATGATTGTTTTCCTCTTGCTAAAAGTATTGACAAAGTGTGAAAATCTGGGGGATTTAAGCCATTTTCTGACTAATAAGTTATTAATTTCTCATATATATGTGTAAGTCCTTAACTCGCTTATGCTTAGAAGAAGTTTTGATGCATTTTCCCTCTGTCTTGAACAGAGATGTGGAAGTGTCAGATATGAAACATAAAAATCATTATACAGATGAATAACATGACTAATTTACAGTACACCATAAATTTTTATTCCACTAATATTAATTTTATCTTAATTGCGCTGGGATACTCTTTCAAAAAGATGCAGTGCCATGAACATGACAGCATTTTCCATCACTCACAGCTTCCATAAGTGACATCACTGGCAAGCTTATCAGAGCAGATATTTAGTGCGACAGAAGCTACAATAAACAGAATACCTGTCCCTTTTTCAGTCAAATACAGGTTAACTTTCAAATTAAAGTTCTCAAGTTTACCATAGTCTGAACAGTAAGGTTATAAGGATATAACAGTAAGGATTATAATAATAAGGATTGAGGATTTTAGCAGAACACTGGATGTGAATTCTGCTATTAATGAGGGTAAAAAGGGAAATGTAGAAACTCCAAACACCTCTCCCAAAGAAGAAGGAGGGAAAAAACACACTGCAAGATTCTAAGTGTGAGTGTCTCCAGACCAGATCTGAATTAACATGACCAGAGACAGAAGAGTGCCATAGAGGTGTGGTACTGTAAAAGGAGAAAAGCACCAAAAGCCTACAACCCAGAACAGAGAGAAATAATGTAAAAAGTAAGGAATTAAATATAATGGGGAAATTGTGACAAACATACAATGATGTAATGCATTCCATAAAATTGTGCTGTATCTGCAAGCAACTAAAAAACCATTTCTGCTTTCCTTTGCTTTGAAAATATGATGAGGTTGTTAAAAGATACAAAACAGGATTCTAGCAATATTTTGAAATAGTTATGTGAACTGCAAGCTTTGACCAAAGTTATCCTTAACGTCATTTAGATTCTGAGGTCTCCAGCAGCACTAGCAAATGTCAAGTTTTTTTGAGGGAAATTGATCTTAAGACATCATCCTTAGCACAGGATATTTCTATTATATGATGTAGAATCTCACATTAGCAAGAGAACTTACAATCCTCAAGATCTCTTCCAGTTTTAGGCAGAGGTGAGTAAGTGAGGAAGTTAATGGTTCATTAGAAATTCCAGTCAGTGTGTTTTACTTTTACAGTTTTGAGAATATTGCACTGCGGACAGCAAATTTTAAAAACACTTACTCTGGAGTATATTATAATATGCTCAAAGAGAGAGAAGAAGTAGGAGAAATGAGTTGTTTATATCCAATTCTGTTACAAAGTAAATATACTTACTCTTTGTTCTGCATCCCAGAGTGTGCACTACCAGAATTCAGACTATAAACAGTCCCTGAAGAAAGGCAGTCACAGATGTCAGATGACGTCAACATAAGAAAGGAAGGAATATAGTCCCTTGATTATATTTACTCTTAGGTTTATGCTTTTCTGTTAGCTCATTCCCAACAGAATCAGATTTACCTTTGTCACCGTTCATCTAATAAGGTCGACTTCTCTTACCATGTCTAATACACCTTAATAATTTTTAATACAGTCTTTCAAAGACCAGTTATAGTCAGGTCAAGGAAAAAAAAAAGTGTCATTTTAGAGTTGAATGTCAAAGTACCAGAGCAGTACTTAATAGATCTGATTCCCCTGAATGGGAGATGATTGAAAAAAGGCCACAAAATAGTACCACTCTCTTGCAGTCAAGTTCTGAGATGCCTTTCAGTGAGCAATTTAAACTCAAGAGCTAAGAGAAGGAGAAGAGAAATAGTCATCAAAGTAAACTACACTGGCATCTAAAAATCCAATGCAAGAAGTCCTCCTTCTCTAGGTTTGCAATTTGTTGGAGAGTGACTGACTGTAAAAAAGGATCCTTTAGGTAAAAAAGGCAGCATGAAGAAGTCTATTCTGTTGTCTTTAATTTCATTTTGCACAGTGTTGCACTACAGACTTTAAAGTGCTCAGTTATTTACAGTTTAAAAGAGACCAAAAGTTCAGTGATTCATTTGTTAGGCCCTACATGAACTGCTGATAAACTCATGTCCACACACACAGCATGCATGGTACAGGAACATATCAAAAGTTCACAATAGTAAACATACAATCTTACAGTAAGGAAAGAATGGAGAGCAGAATACAACATGATAGCAGCCTTTCTAGGAGAACTTATGCAATGCCAACAGCAGGTTAGGGGGTCAGGGTGACAGGTTCAAGGATTTGAGCAACAAGAAAACAGGGAACTGGCTTCCTGAAAACTAAGGTGTTGACAAAATTGATGTAATATCCTTTCTTACAGTACCAGCTAGTAATGAAGCAAGACTTTCAGTTAGGCAGATTTAAATTGTCATTATGTATCTCAGGACATAATGACATAATATTTCTTGAGGGCTGTTTGATTGGTGTTTATCTTAAGACTGTGCAATTAACATTTTCACTGCTGTAAGAATATAGAATTTAAAAAAAAGAAAACAAAACAAGCAACCATGAAGATTATGGAGATACAGACACAAGCAATTGTAGCAATGCTGTCAAAAGACTTTAATGATCATTCTCTAATCTTACATCATAATTATGTGCTTCATAATATTGTAACACATCTTACCAGTGCTACCACAGAGTTGCAAAGTAGATAAGGGCCTGTGAAGAGGAGACTGTTAGCCCTTAATTCTCAGCAGTTCTGTGGTTTCTACAGGGTCATGATGGATGTCTCCTACAATGACCTAGAAAAAGGGAGTGTCCACCTTTACCCAAAGATATTAGGTAAAAACGAGGCTCAGACACTTTCTTTACTCCTTTTTTTTTTTTTTTTTTTTTTTTTTTTTTTTCCTTAGGGTTATTTATTTATTTCAAATACTTCAGGCATTATCATGACTTAAGAATAGTCTTAGACATTCTTTGCAGGGTAAAGGTGAAAAGCATGAATATTGTCTACTGTTAATGTTTTACTATTAAAAGGCTCTAAAATACAGTTCTATTGTATATAAGGATTTCTCTGTCTATACACAAAGCTGCAGAATTAAAGGTACAGGAAGTTTCGAAGGGATCTCAGCAATGAAAGATAAATATCACTGGTTCAGCAAAGACACCCCTTTCATTTCCTGAAAAAACCTAACAAAGCCTGTATTTGTCTGTGATGACAAAAAGAAAGATTGAGAGATTCCGCATGTGATGAGAGAGTGGATGCTCAAAAAAAAAAAGAAAATACTCACTAGAGTGTTAAAAAGAATGCAAGTTTCGATGTTACTTAGATAATATTAATGTTCATTAAGAACATTTTAAAGAATATTTTTACTGCATTAAGAAAATTTTACTACATATAAAGATTTTCTCTAAAATATTCATCAAATTTTGAATAACAAGAACCTTGTTTAAAATGTATGAAGACAGTATTAAATTTAAAAATATCTATCCTGCTAGCCATAATCCATTAAGTTTTCTCAATCAAAGTTATTATAAATCACTCACTGGTCTACAAAAGCTAGTTTGGGGATTTCTGTATTCAACTGAATGCTGTTTCTTGACCACATATGTAGTCTCATAGTCCCACTTGCTTGAAGTTTCCTGGGAAAACTTTATCTATGTGTATTTATGCTGAACTTCTGCTACCTCTTTAGAATACTGAACACCAAAAAAATGAGGCCAAAGGTCCCTGGTGGAATACCAAGGGACAGAAGAAAAAGAGATATATTTTCTGATGAGGGCTGGAAAATGGGGGAAGATGGATTATGTACAATTTGTTATATAGTCAAGTTTCACTAGTATCACTCTTGATTTGAATTTAAGTACTGAGGACAAAATGAATCTTTTGAATTCTAATTAATTTGATGACCATTGTGAATTTAAGAGTGATTCTAATGGGAATTGGTCTAGAATAGGAAAGGAGCCAGAAATTCAAGTGAGAACCATGGTTCCACTGTCCACCCCAATGGCTAAACATCAGTTTGTCTTTTCCCATGCCAAGGTCCAGCCGCTCCTCCTTGCATTAGAGTTCTGGATCATGGGACTAACTACCACTGGAGTAATGCTCTAAAACACCCACATGAGAACTTAATCTAAAAATAATTTCAAACAAAACTGATTTAGAAAGTTAGAAGTGCTTTTAAACTCTATCCCTCTATCAATCTGAGATAGTTTTGACATTTTGGGCAAGGCAAAAAGGTGCTATTTTATGAGTCTGCTATAAAAGCTCTAACATATCTCTTCTTAGATCTTTTAAAATCAGCTAGGGCAGATGTTTATTATACTGAGTTGCTGGCTCCTACACCCTCAACTCATGAGACCTCAGTAGAAAAAGAACAGAGCCAGCTCCACAACTATGTGGGGTCTTGTGAGAATGAGAAGGTCGGCACACAACACATCTAAGAGGATGCAAAAACCATCTACAAAAACAACCTTCCTTCCACCAATTAATAAAAACTGCATCTCAGAGTTCTATAATGGTCAGATCAATATAGGCTCTCTCTCAAGATAATATTCATGCTGTAAACACCAAAATCCATCTCCAACATGACTTCTTAGATTCTTTGCATTTTGTAAAAAAACCCCAACAAACAAAAGCAAAACAAACAAAAGCCCCCCAAACAAACAAAAGAACAAAGAAAAAAATCCCAACCAAGTATTCCTCTAGCAATGTTTGTTTATTCCATTTGCTAAACTTAGGCTAGTTCTCAGAACAGCTTTTAGTGACTGCTTGTGTTCTCTCTTGAGCGAATCACTTAAGCAGATGTTGGTCTCCAAATCAATCTTGTGGACAGAGAAGAAATCCTTGTAGAATAAAGTAGATACATTAATTAAGAGAGACCTTGCAGTAGCACAAATTTCACTTGTGAACATTTTTTTCAAAGCAGTAATTACCTTTGAAATGTTACAAAATCCTGTTACTGCTAAAGCTGTGTCTATCTTCAATTGTAATTAGACCTCTAGCAAATGAAGCAAACTCACAAATAGCTCTACTCTTGGTTTACTTGTCTCTGTCAGTCCCAATCTCTGATAATTGGTTACTTAGTTGCTAACTATTAAAGAGCAGTTATTCTGAGCAAAGTGACTTATTCAGGAGAGGAAATGTGGGGAAAAAAACACAAAGAACAATAATATCACTTCTAATACTCTATTACAGAGGTACTCTTAAGAATAATGACTCTTAAATATTAATCTAGAAGAAACCACCATATATTTTACCATAAAATAAAATGTCATCTACATTATCTACACATGATTCAGTAAAATACAGATAGGAGATGCAGACATCTTGATCACAAGTGAATTGTAAGTAGAAAAGATTAAGGAAAAGGTGAAAAGTTTTCCCATATATGAAGCTCCCTAGGAAAAATGCACTGACTCCTAAACCTGTGAAAAAAGATCTTAAGTACGTTATAATTTTCTGGCAAAGTGGTGAAGACAGACTTGTGACTATCCAGCATACCAGGTAGTATGAAATTTTAATTTTCTAACTAGACATCTGCTTTTCTCTGTGTGCCATAGATGTTTGTTTACCACAGGCCATTTTCTCAGGCGTATAATTATTTTGACTTTAAATACAGTAGTCATTTATTATGAGGCAGAGAAGCTGTTTAGAGCTGTGACAGCTGTG
This sequence comes from Origma solitaria, assembly GCA_013397895.1. Taxonomy (NCBI): domain Eukaryota; kingdom Metazoa; phylum Chordata; class Aves; order Passeriformes; family Acanthizidae; genus Origma; species Origma solitaria. Next base: position 1,109,361 of record VZRL01002954.1, read on the forward strand.
GCATCATATTACATTTTTCTAAATCACTTAAGTCTGCTCTTATACAACAGTGTGTTTCAAATATAAATTATCTTCGAAGTGGGGTATCTGTCTATAAATCTGAAAATGAAAGTACAACTTGTGTAAGGTGTAAGAATCTAACGGACAATAACACATCTCAGAAATTTCAGTCATGGGAAAAGACCAAGCAAAACATAAATAACAGAGGCATAAAGAAAATTTCACTGTGATCCAGCCACAAGTTCTATGAAACATTATAAAAATCACCTGCTCATAAGTTGATAAGTACCATGTTTAGCATGTCTTAGTGTTGCTAAATAGACCCTGTGAATCTCTGTTAAAAGTTGAGAAAAAAATATAAATGTTGTGCAATTTTTTCTCTGTTGAGAACCCATATCAGAAGTAATTCTTCAACAACTTAAATGTAACACACAGTCTCCCTCTGGTTGTGCTAAAAGTACATAGAACATGGTTCTGATTTTTGTTTTGTTTCAAGTTTCTTTATGGAATATTTTTTCAGACCAGAAAATGGTTATTTAAAAGTTTTCTTTTTTCTTGTTCTTGTTGCAGGGGTATCAGGTATGATAATTGTAGTGCACTTTGAAGCAAACAAATCTACTTTTCTTTGTTTCACAGAGGCCTTTTACTAAAAAAGATACAAAGTAAATAGAGTATCAAGCATTTGCTAAGGAGAATCCATGACTACAGGAAGTTAATCCCTCTTTAAAAAGAGATTTCCAAATGGTATGAATATTCCAAGCTACAAAACTCTTTATCTAATTTTAATAAAGAGGTGATTAAGATTTCTACAAGTATGAATTGAGAACACAAGAAAAGAAGCTACAATCTCAAGCCTTATGACAAAAGTATAACAAGCAAAACAATGTTTGGACAAGTGTTCAAACTTGCCTGGCTTGTCCTTGGGAAAGTGCAGGTGTTGAGAAAGAGCAATTTTTAAACAAATCCACAAATTAAAAGTGCTTCATCAGGATGAAGAAAAACGACTTCTGTGCTTGCTCTTTTGCTTTTAGTAGGGTTTATGGTCAACAAAATATGAAAAAAAGCAAATTCCCAAATTCTGACAGTGAAAATACGTATCTTATTAAATTTTACTTTTTAGTAAAGGTGAGAAGGCAAGCAGTGTCAGGATGTATCTACAGAATAAATGTATACAAATATTAAATTTTCAGTGGTGTTAAGTCCATATGTAAGAGCTTTTCATGGTCACTGTTAATCTTGAAAGAGAACCACTTTTGTATGTAACTTAAACCTCTTGAAAATAGACAAAACTGGGAAATTAGTATTTAAAAAAGATAACACCAGAGCTAAAACACATATCCCTTTTTATTTCTCAAAAACCTGCTTCTTAATCAGTCCTATTCTGTGAAGCGTGTTCGTGATGCAAGTTTCAAACAACAATATATTAAGAGAATGCTTGAGTTTTTAATAAGATTTTTCAACACATAAGAAGCTAAAAAGATGTTCAGTGTGAATTTAGCTGACCCTGTGCCATCAAGCAGAAACATAAGTGTTGCAGTTAAACATCAGAGGAATAAAACTATTGATATCCCATAGAGGCCAATTAAAAGTTTTTGTTATTTTTTTAACAAATGGATTAAAATTTAATTGAATGCAAAGTCTATTGAGGGTCAAAGAATCACATGTCATGGTTGTATTGAGAGGTTTAGAAAGAGCATCTTGAGACATATTTCTTAAAGACTTTCCTGGATAACTTCCCCTTCATTGCAGGATGTTTACTGACATCAGGCCACAGTATTTAATGCACTTGCTTTAGCCAGCATATGTCTTGATAAAACCATTTCATTTCAAAAAGTCACGAGTGAATGGAGTAATAAGTTTAAAAAAATGCTGGAGATGTTTTCAAAACCAGACCTAGCTGTTCAAGACCACAAAGTGTCCTGTGTTAAACCTTTTTGAAGCCTATCTTAGCAACCTGTCATTTATCTAACTTTGTTACATAACAATTAGAATTAAATACAATGAAGGTATTATAAAAACAACTTATTCAATGAGAAGTATTTTCTAAAATTTGTATTTGCCGGTTCATAGTCACCTATAAAATTGCCCATTTTTTTATTTTTCAGGAGTAAGTTCTTTCTTAAAAAAAGGCAATTACAGAGAATTCAATGGTGGGAGAAAGATTTTCTTTCAATTAGAATGGATTAGAAAAGAAAAACACCTTGCTTTTAAAATTGCCTAGTGTTTGGCTATTTTTTTTTCAGTGTCTTGATCAGAGTTTTATAATGCAGTGTAATGCTATTTAGTTGCACATGTATAAGAGAAGGATGTAGGAATTTTAATTTTAACTACCTTTATTTATGGAACTTTCATGTTATAACAATGAAAGTGCTTTCTGCTCTTGAGCTCACTGGCAATTCCTTTACAGGATGGTAAAGAAACTTAAAATAGGAGATTCCATACCAAAGGATGAGAGAAGTGGGAAACAACCATGAAGAGAATAACTTTTACAAGACTTCAAATTTCTTCAAGAAATGGCAAAAAAATGATGAGTGACATTGCATGGAAATCAAAGGCAACCATCACTTTAAACAGCAATATTGAAATACATATATTTGATTGTACCCTTCCCAGGACAGATGTTTATATTATTATGCATGTTTCTTAAAATAAGACAAAATAACAATTTGGATACAGCACATTTCAGTGGAAAATTTCAGGAGCTTCTTGAGAGAGGCAGAACAGTATTTTAAAGCTGTCGGCCATGCCATCTTATGTAGCATAAGACAGTACTTGAATGATGCAGTAAAGAGTGCATTTAAAAACTCTTTGCAACTGAGGAAAAGGACTTAGTGTGAGGATTGGTGATTCCTGCTCCTAGTCTGCCACCCTTTATTATGCTACCATAAAACGGTGTTATCATATTAATTCTTCAGTTTGCAGTCTTTTATTAATTTAATAAGCACACTGTTTATCCTCAAAGGAACTATGTGGTGTTCATTTACTTCATGTTTTGTAAATTGGAGTTGAGTATACACTTTTTTTTAGGACAGAGTTGGATAAAAAAAGACAACAAATGCATATATTTACTGACTATACAGGAAAATCCTTCATTTATTTGTAATTGTGAAGCATAACCTTTTTTAAAATTAATCTAGAAACCCCAAAATCATACCAAAAGATAGCACAAAATAGTGGGTTTATCCACAGCCATTCAAATTTTTTAAATTGTGCATTTAGGCAAATAAGGTATAGTATGGTCTGAACATGGGGCTACAAATTCCCTGGGCAACAAAAGAGTTCTACGAATTTATTGGAGTTTAAAAGGTAAAGAAAGTGTGGAGACAGGGGAGGATTTTATTAAGCATTAAGAAAGGAGACCCCTGACAGCTGATCTTAATGCAATTGGAAAGGTTAAGTGATTAAAAATTTTGCTGGAAATCTCATCAAAACTTCTGGTAGCAGGCTAGTAAATTTAACTGTGTGGTACCAGCTACCACAGCAATCCTTTAGGACACATCAAGAGTAGCAAAGACTTTTTAATGCTTTATTTCTAACAGTTCATTGTCCCTGAGGCCACATCAGCTTACCCCAGCATCGATGACACAGATGAGATTGTTAGTTTTAGACCTCCTGTCTAGAGCAGATAACAGTTGCAGGGTTCACTATGCCAATACATCATATGTACCTCATCAGCACAAATCAGGTGAGGTGACTATATGCTATCCTACTCCTTCTGGATCCCTTTTTTATCACAAGAAAACAGGACATGGGAGTAAGGAAGAAAAAAACCCACAATAAAATCCAAAAACAACAACAAAACGCTACTAAAGGCATGCATTTTAGGTGTCTATGAAAAGCTCCATTGCATCTTGTTAGCACAGTGTAAAATATTTGGTTTTTTGGTACAGTAACAGGGTTTGAATGGCTCTGCAGCTTGCTCTGTAGCACGTGACATAGTAAGCAAATGAGAAAAAACCATTGTCTGAGTATTCATTGTTCCCTGGAAAACCGAGTGAAAAACTGAAGTCATACCTTCAACTAAAACGAAAGAGCCAGAGAGTGCAAATATAACCTCATTAAATAAGACAGCGAATCTAAGTGGCATACAAGGCTATTAAACAAACTAGATTGATCCATAATAAGAAGAAACATATTTCACATCTGTTGAGCAGTTCAGAGCTTTTAACAAGTAATAGGCACACTACGCTGTAAAATAGTTGCTATTCTCCATCAGTATATCATTGTCAATGGCTGTGCTATCTCAAAAGAAGCACTTTTCCCATGCACTTTATTGCTTGATAGCTTGCTGATTGCTTTTACAAAGCAATAAATTGATGGCCTGATTCAGCAGTGACATTAGGTTATGTTCATTTTCTGTGATTGATGCTTTGAATTAGAGCTCTTACATTCTCTTCTGTTTGGAAATATGAAATTCCAAACAAGTAAACCTGATGTCACAAAAAAAATTAGACAATGGATATCAGATGAGTGTGATTTATACATTTAAATATCTAACTAGCTTTACTCTTTATTAAAGTTTCCATAATTTATTTTTGAAGGGACTGTCAGTTACAAGAGTCTAATCAAATATGGAGAAAGGAAAAAAAATTAGAAGATGAGAGTAGAATTCCACACTATAAATTTCAGCAGTATTAGAAATGCATGTAAAGGTGAACAATAAGAACATATTAATTATTTAGCTCTCAATTAAATAAATTTCTTCTTTTATTCATTTTACAGAACGTTTTAAGGTAAAAAGGAATTTCATTATTTTTCACTTGTTAAAAAATCCATCCATCAACCATAGCAGCCTTTTTTATTATACATCATTTTGAAATTATACTTAAAGTAGTAAGGCAAAATGAAAAAGATGAAACAAGAAAGGGTGACTGTCAGTTGTTTGTCATTATTTCTCCATGATAAATAAACTAAATAAGAAAGACCTGCTTAAATAATTTTAAATACGGAAACAAAATTCTCCAAGAAGTTAAGAATTTCAGTTCAGTAGTCCTATTTCACAAGAAACAAAACCAGTCTCCCCAAAAGCAAACAACCCTCCCAATCTACTGAGCATCACAGCTGTCAGGAAGCAGGTCCACCCTTTAATGTTAATTTTCAGAAAAAGCACTGTCATGTGGGGAGCACTTCCAGAATCATGTATTTTTACAAGTGGATCATCCAACTTACTTTGTGACAGACATATGCAGCTCCTTCACACCATGCATAAAGTGCATCCCTGACTGCACTGCAGCTCAACATTTAAAACAGGAGAGAGATAAAATCTCTGCTTTGTCAAATCTGATGATATTTTTATGTGTGCATTAAATTTTCTGGATAAATATATATAAATTAAAAGCTTTAGCCCCAGTGTCTTCCTTGAATCTGACTGTGACTTGAGAAAGATTGTAACATCTTGGTTTTCCCATCTGTAAATTGAGGATGATGTTATTTACTAATCTTCTTGCTGAAGCTGTGCACATTCATTTGCTGCCTTGCTGCCTTTTATACTGGCCTTTTAAATTATACAGACAACATTTAAGTGATAAATATTTATAGCAAAAGGCAAAGCATGATGGGCATCTGCTCATAGACTGATGTTCTTATCACTGAAAGGGCTATAAAATACAGTAGCTTTCACTTTCAGGTTCAACATAATTCTTGGGCCATTCCTCTCAAAGAAGCAGTGGGTAAGAACTACTAATAAGCTCTGCTTTCCTGCAATACATTTATTTTTTGTCTTTTTTTTTTGTTTTGTTTTTTGTTTTTTGTTTTTTGTTTTTTCTTTGTTTTGTTTTGTTTTGAAATCCTAATACAAATGGAAGAAAACATCATTTTGGCTTCATTGTGCATCAAAACAAGTCATAAATGTATCAATCTATTCTGGTATACTTCAGATAAAATTCTGGTATAGTTATTGTTATGCCCTCTCTTCTAGTAGTTTCTGAACACATATATATTTTCATATTTTCAAATTACTGACAGTGTTCTCCACCACAGAAAAGCAGCACCACAAATTTTCCCCTAATTCTACTATTTTTTATTGTTCTTTCTTAATTTCTTTTCATTGAAACTTTATAAACATTTATAAAAAAGACTTCAAATACCCGGTTTCATGATTTTTACTATCCCTGTCCCAAGACAAAAAAATTGTACACATTCTCAAGAAGTCTGTTAGGTGTAGGTACATTGTTTATCGTGGCACAGGATGAAGCCATCATGCAGCACAGGGAGCTGCAGGCCCTGGCCCCAAACACCAATGCAAACACCTGCTGCAGTCCCACAGCACACGAATGTCCCCGCAGCAGCAACCAGGACACAGGCACCGACCCTGAGTTCGCTTCTTGTCCTGACACGACAGTGCTGTCTGTTACAGAGTCGGGGCCAATTCATCTTTTCTTCCTTCCTCATTCCATTTCACTGCCCTGTCACAGTCTTTGTTCTTAGAATCCTAGAATGCTAAGGAGGTAGAATGGACCTTAAAAGACACCTTGATCCAACCCTCACTGCTATGGACAGGAACACATGCCACTAGACCAGGCCACTTCAGGCCTCATCTAAACTGTCCTTGAATGCTGATGGGTTTGGGACATCCAGAATCTTCTTAGGCAAGCTGTTCCAGTGTCTCACAGTAAAGAATTTCTTCCATATATCTAACCTATATTTCCCCTCTTTCAATTTGTACCCATTGTTCTTTATCCTATCACTATAGCTCCTAATGAAGAGTCCCTCTCTGGCTTTCCCGCAGGCACACTTCACATATTGGAAGGTTGCTATGAGGTCTTCATGGAACCTTCTCTTCTCCAGGCTGAACAGCCCCAATTTTCTCAGCCTGTCTTGATATGGGAAGTCTCCAGGGCTCTTGTCAACTTTGTGGCTCTCCTCTGAACTTGCTCCAACAGTTCCATGTCCTTGTGCTGGGGACACCAGGACTGTACCCAACACTCCAGGTGGGGTCTCATAAAAGCAGAGTAGAGCAAGACAATCACCCCCTTTGACCTGCTGGCCTTGCTCCTTGGGATGCAGCCCAGGATTCCATTGGCTTTCTGAGCAGCGAGCACACACTGCTGGCTCATGGTGAGTTTTTCATCAACCATCAGCTCCAAATCTTGTTCTGCAAATCTGTTCCAAATCACTTCTCTGTCCAGCCTGCAGGTGTTTCTGGGATTCCCATGACCCAGGTGCAGGACTTTTCACTTTGCTTTGTTGAACCTCATGAGCTTTTTGTCAGCCCACCTCTCAAGTCTGTCAAGGTCCCTCTGGATGCCATCCCTTCCCTCCAGTGTGTTGACAGCACCATACAGCCTGGTTTCGTCAGCAAATCTGCTGAGGGTGCACTTGATCCCACAGTCCATGTTGCCAACAAAGATACTGAGCAGCATCAGCCCCATATCAACTCCTGAGGGACACCACTCCTCACTGGTCTCCACATGGACAATGAGCCATTGACCACAACCCTCTGAGTGTGGCCATTCAGCCAGTTCTCTATCCACCAAGTGGTCCACTCACCAAATCAATTTCTCTCCAATTTAGAGACAAGGATGTCATACAGGACAGTGTCAAATGATTTGCATAAGTCCGGGTAGCGGATGTCAGTTGCTGTGGCCCTATCCACCAACATTGTATCCCTGCCATAGAAGGTCACCAAACATTTGAGGCATGATCTCCCCTTTTTAAAGCCATGCTGCCTGTTACAAATCACCTCATCTTCCATGTGCCTTCACACAGTTTCCAGGAAAATCTGCTCTGTGATCTTGCCTGGTACAGATGTTAGACTACCTGGTCTGTAGTTCCCCAGGTCTTCCACTTTTCCCTTTTTAAAAAAGGGAGTTATTTTCTGTTTTCCCGGTCATCAGGGACTTCACTTGACTGCCATGATTTTTCAAAAATTATGGATTGTAGCTCAGCGTCTTCATCTGTCAGTTCTCTGAGGACACACAGATGAATCTCATAAAGTCCCATGGACTTGCGCATGTTCAGGCTCCTTAGATGGTTGCAAACCCAGTCCTCTCTTATGGTGGGCTTACGGTCTTCATTCTCCCAGTCCCTGCATTTGCCTTTCTCGATTTGGGCAGTATGGCTGGGGCACTTGACATTGAACTGAGGCATAGAAATTGTTCAGAACCTCAGGTTTTCCTTTGTCCAGGGTAGCCAGATGTCCTTTTTCCTTCTGGAGAGGGTCCACAATATCCCTTGTCCTTCTTTTGCTTGGAACATTTCTATAGAAACTCTTCTTGATCCCTGGCAAGGCTCAGTTCTGACTGGGCCTTAACTTTCTTAACCTTGTCCCTAGATTCCCATACACTTTCTCTGTACTCCTCCCAGGGCACCTGTCCTCATTTCTGTCTCTTGAAAGCTTTTTTGCTCTGAGTTTTCTCAGCAGCTTCTTCTCCATTCATGTAGACCTCCAGGCATTTTTGCTCAATTTCTTCCTTGTTGGGGTGCCTTGCTCCCGAGCTTGGAGGAGATGATCCTTGAAAACCAGACAGCATTCTCAGGCCTCTCTGCCCTCTTTCTGCTTTTCACCTCACACATGTGTGCAAAGACTCTGGAGCAATGGATGATGGGCAATGGATCTGAGTGCGCTTTATATCAGCTTAAAGGAACAGTTTCATGTTAGGCAAGTGCCACGCTTCAGCACCACCATTAGGAAATCTCTACTGGTGCCTTTGCTTGAGAGAGGTCAGCCCTAGGATGATTGGCAAACATTCCAAGCTTAAATCTAGAAGTGGTGTGTGCCTTTAAAATTTTTCTTGTTGGTTGATTTTAGCACACTTTTTCTGTAACAAATTTTGTTATTTACTTGCTCATACCATTTCCATTAAACATGCTTCCAGCAGATATAGCAGCAAGAAGTAACAGAAATTTTTCAGGCATCAGCATCAAGGATCATACAGTCACACAGGAAGAAGCTGCAAAAATCAATATATGGCTTGGGACTGTGGAGAAAAAGTCAACAGGTTGCAGCATTTTTGAATAATTGCTGTAGGAAAGATAAATCATGCCTCTAAACTCTGCATGGATCTTAACACATACCAGAACTTACAGGATAAATTTGGTTTGGGGATTGTGAGATCATCTAATGATCAAAGGCTAATGAATAACATAGACTGTTTCAAATGAAACATCAACCATTTGGAGTAATCAATTAATTAAAATGAGTTTCTGATATCTAACAGAGGCATTGAAGTTTCCTTAAATTAATCAAATGAACTTTATATGACAGAATTAAAATAGAAAAAAAAAACAAACTTAATCATAACATGAAAAAAAAACCCTCACCAAACAGCTCCTCACAAATGAGAATATATTGTAGAAATATTCAGTCGCTATAATCACATAAGGAATTTTTATTTATTCATTTTCAATGACTAGGTTAAGCTAGCAAGATGAATACAATGTCTTCTTATTCATAAAAAAATATACTTTAGACAAATGCAATAACATCAAAAATGTTTTGGAAATCCCTGTTAAACCTTTTGAGTGACATATACCCCCCTCAAAGCCGCAGTAAACAAAACAATGTTGGCAAAACTACTTAGGACAGGATATTTTCTGATAAATCTTCCAGGACATGTTCAAAGAAGACTGGGCCATTCACATGACACAAAAAATGTAAAAGAGATCAGGGGAAAAGATTATTTAAGACTTGCACATATGCACACACTGACAAAATGGTGAAGGAGAAGAGCTGGTGAAAGATAAGGCTTTGCTGCTGGCAATCGAAACCTTACCTGCTTCTTAGAACTGGCTAAACTAGCAGGTTTCCTCATTTGATGCTGTCTTCTGACTCCTTTAACATTGTGGACCACAAGTAAAGGATATTGACCTAAAATCCCTGCAAATGTATATTTCACAAGAAAACTTATAAATGAGACAGTGTCCTGTCCTCAACAGGCCACAAAAGGCAAAAGCAATCCAAATCTATCACTGAGAATTGGAAAATAAGACCTCCAATTGGTATGCTGCAACTGGAGAAGGAGAATTTTATTATATTTGCATTCTTCTTACCAGCATGGGCATTACTAACTAGGAAATTATAATCAACATGTAGTCTGTTAATTCTTGGATTATAATATTTTCCTAAACCGCAAGGAACAGTGGTGTAATTATTGCCTCAGAGCAACAAAATAAAATGCCAGCATGTAAAATGCTGTTTGATTTTGAATTAGAAGAATCCGTGTCTATGAATGCTTACACGTGTTTATTTTGTGCAATGAAAAATGTTAGCAACAACTGGACATGAAATACACATGAATAAAGTTTTGAGAAGATGTCAGAAGGATGTTTTGATGTTATACACATTAGTAAGTCATTTAAAACTTATATCCCTTCTCTTTAATACGTCTAGCTTAAGAAAGTGTTAACTCTGCTTGCTCAGAAATCAAGCCTGTTTCAGCTAAGTAAATTAGAATATTTTACAAGTGGACATATTGTATGAACAGCTGCCCAATGTATATAATTTGGCTAAAAAATTACTCCTATATTTTAGTTCTCATGCCCTTTTTTTTTTTTGTAATACTTTATCCCATGAGTTTATCTGAAAGAGGGAGGTATAAGACAGACTCACAGTGGTGTCCAGATAACAAGGTCCTAAAATACTTTTACATATTTAACATGGTAAATTACAGAGTGAGGGAACACAAAAATGAAAAATTAATACAGCTGGATTAATGATAGGTGAGATAACCTGATGCCTGCCAGGATTTCTTTGTGACTAACCTAAAAATACCCAGAAAAACCCAAGCAAACACAAAACCTCTACCAAAAAGAAAATACACACACACACAGATATGGCGTAGATAAACTTTTGTGTGTCCACCCCCACAAAAAAAGCAATAAGAAGTAGAAAAGTGCACTGTAGAATGTTTCATTTCAATATTAACAGAAGACTAATGCTGAGATCCTTAAATTGCTCTTTCTAGAGCCAGATTAATATCGAAAAGATTTGGGCCTTCATTTTAAGTACTCTTAAATGAAGGTTTGTACTTTTCCTCTGAACTCTTTGGGTCATTGAGAAAGAAGAGTGGCTAAACCACAACTAGTTTACTTCTTTTCCAATCTGTCTGGCTCCCCTCCACACTGAGGGGAAAGGGAGCTGAGTGAACTAAAATGAAAGATTACCTTTTTCTGTACACTGCGTAAAATCAAAGTTAATCAGTGAAAACTACTTTAGATGTGGGAAGTCATACTTTACCTATGAGCCCCTAAACCCCAGTTGTGTTTCAAACAGCAATGATGTACTTTCTTCTTTGTCAGGAAAACTCTGAAATTAAGTAAAAGGCTCTCTGCCCCCAAAATACATATATTTCTTTTACCTTAGGAAGAAACACTTGGTAAGTAAAATCCATGATATAATAAACTTGTCTTTATTTAGCAATAAAGTTTGCCATGTAAAGCAATAATGCATTTGTGGGATCCAAAGCCCTACTTCAGACAGAGCTCTTGATGATGGATGTGTCCCTTGCTCCACCTGTATATTCTGTTTTTCAGTAAGTGTAATAGCTCTGACTCCACAGATATAAATGTTCTCAACTGATTAGATTAGTTAAATGCCAACTCTCACTTTGGGATCTCAAGGCTACAGGAGTTGCTATTAAGCTATTGATTAGAAAGAAGGGCTAAAATACCAAGGTTCACAAACACTGGGAGTCCCTCCTCTCCTGTTCTGTTTTTTAAACCTTGAGAAATTCAAGGTATGAGTCTTTTCCTACATCTACAACTGTGACCATTAATACTACACACAAAGAAAATGCAATCAAATAAATTAGCTAGATGAGGGGTGTCGCCTAATTGAGCAGAGCTATATATTTAACCTTGCTGCAACTGGAGAACCATGCAGAACATGAAAGAAAATTTCAAATTTGACTAGAGACTTAACAGATATGTTTCTGAAAGCTGTGGATTTGGGCTAAATTAGACAGGGAAAAGTAAACAGGCATCAGTATTACTGCTTTGTTTTTAACATTCTAGCACTATTCTTATATTTTATTCTTCTGAAATGTACCACCAAAAAAATTCTTTTTTGTAAAAAATATAAATTGTTTCTCTCTTACTGTTTTGAAATGGTGACAGATTTTCTGTTCTCTTCAGGTTCCAACATTGATGACAACAGCCGAGCCCTTTCCAGAATTAAACACATTTCTTCTCATTTGATTTCTGATCCAATGTAGATACTTAATATTCTTTCCACACACTGAAAAGAAATAAAATATGAATTTTAAGGTTCTCAGTGGCATTTTTGTTTAATTTTAATGAGCTATCAGGCTATATGTTCCTTTGACAGGAAAGGAAGTTGAAACATGCTTCATTCACAATTAGACTTGAAATAAGTGATCCTGATGATTCCCTGAAAATAAAACCTCAACAGATAAAGAACAACTAATTATGTTACCAAGGAAAGACAACGATCCCAAGAAGCTTAAAATGTAATATTTTCTGAAAAACTGTTGCCACAGATGACACTCACAGTTGTTATAAAAAAGAGCACATAATTAAGCTTCAGCTAGTATCTTTGGAAAAAGTTTGTTTACATAAAATATCTGAAAGTTGTTAATGATATATTTCTCTATAAAACACATTAAAAGGGGTTAATGACTGATGTACATTTTTATACATTATTCTGCCATAGTTTCTTAATTCTGACCTGGGGAGACCTCTAGGGGTGAGAGGTTGGTTCTGTACTTGGCGTCCCTGCTGAGACTGCCAGCTGGGGAGCCAGCAGCCCTGGGCAGCCTGAGACCCACATCATTCCCCGCTGAGGTCCCAGGACTCTACACATCCTTCAACAAAGATTTTATCAGCAATCCACCATGTTTGTTATCTAATCAAAAAGTCATCCCACACAAGGAAGTAATACAGGTTCTATAAAACACTATATAAAATGGTGGCGTAGATATTATTTGTAACTGCAGTTTATTTGAAAAGTATGAAATTTCCCCATTTTTATGGTTTTAATTTGTAGTGGATTTTTGAATGCTTTCCCATTGTGTTCCAGGACTCCCAATAAACTGAATACAATGCAACACATTGCACGCTCAAAAAATTTCAGTTATGCAGTCTTTGTCCTGAATTAGTGGACTAAAGAGAGCTCAAACTGGGCAAGTTCTCCAGTATTTGATATTATGTTATATTTGCCCATGTCCGAAAAGAAATTCAGGTAATAAATTACTATTAATTGTTGTATTTTATTCATTCTGCATTTAAACTTGAAAGGCTGAGGAGGTATTTGAATAGTAAAGATGCACATGGATATATGAGAGGCTTTTTAATTGGTAGGGTATCCAAATACCTTTTTAAATACATGTAGAACAACCCTCCTAATTACGTACCTTCCTCATGATGTCCTCTTTCAATAGAGGGCAAATGCAGTCTACGGGTCAATAGGGAGGACAGAGCAGCAAGTGACCCCAGGGTCTCCCACATTCTGTCCCACTCCCCATTTGAAATATGATAATGAATCATGTGCCTAATACATATGCCAAAGTTCTCTTTTCATATTCAGTGTTCTCTTAGAGCAAGGAGGGAGTGAAGAATTAGCTCTATAAGTTGAGGAAGGCCAACTGTGATCATGGGTCAGGGACCCACTGCTTCTTCAGCTGATATTTATCTATCAGTCTATAGAGAATGAAGTTATCACAATATTGTGTCACACACTAAATGAAAACTTAAAAAATTTGTGAGGGAGGCAGAATTCAGAATCAGCATATGTATACATCTGTGTATGTATATAACACATAAAACATACTACGTTTATGGCACACCATCATTTTAAACCTTCTGCTGTTCTGCATTCAGATTAAAGTTGCTTAAAGATTAGCAATCTTTATATCTCAAAATACAGCAAAATCAGGCAGTTTCTAGGACAGTTACTATTTCTCTTTCTGCTTTGTCAATATCATGGTGTTAGAACACAAAAAAAAGAAAAAAAAACAGATTTCACTGCTGCCCTCACACAGTGTGGGTAAGGAAGGGCAGGGAAATGTAAGGCACAAACCTATCCACTCTCTGTACAATCAAGAGAGAAAGCTTGCTCTGCAGGATCTTCCCAATAGGTTTTGATCTTAGTTCTGTCTGTTTTCCCTACCTTTCTCACTGTCTTTTCTGTGACAGCTAAGAACCAGCCCTCCTTCTTGGAACAAAAAAAATTTAATTCTGGCTATGCTTCTGAGAGGCTTTGGGTCAGGCCTACTGAACCATCTCTGCTTTGAAAACAGGCAAACAAACAGCATCCCACACCACATAATCCTCTTGCAATGAAAACACATAAACAAGATGACTTTTGTTTCTGTATTCCTCATCTTCAAGTATGTCTCTTTCTGCAGACTGCACACAGTGTTTCAGAGCCCATTATGACTGATAAACAATGCCTAGACAGCTCTTGTCCCAAGAGACAATATCTAACATGTTCATCAGGTAGACCAATATAAAGGTCTTTAACAGGCCCTACCCATGGGGGTGTATCTACAAGATTCCCAGACATTTGGCCATTGAAGATATATAGCCTCACCAAGTGAATGATTACACCAGCGAAGGCATTCCTCTAAAATGATAAACTGTATCAACAATGGACTTTTTCAAATTTTATATTTTTTTGGGATTAAAGTAATAAAAACAACATGCTTATATCTGAAATAGCTAGTGATAAGACCCAGATGGACTTTTCTTCTGAAATAACTTCATTGTATATAACATAAAATATTGATTCTTATTCTACTTATTGTCTCTCGATGCATGTGCCTCTCTAGACAGCTCACTTTGCCTTTCAATACCTCCTTTCTTCCATCCTCTTATTTCAACTCTTCACTAACCAATGTTTCTCGATCCACTCATGTAGTGCCAGAAGCCTCAACATCTTAAACACATTTCAGTACAATACAAGGTCATACAAAATCTTTTCCAGAAGAGCCAACCTCTACCAAAACACAGGATTACTAGATCATAAAATATTTTTTTCTGTTAGTAGAATAGAAAAGGTCTAATGTTTTCAGAATGAATACTTAATGAATATGCTTGACATGCACTAAATTTGTGCTGCCTGATGTGATACATACATTCCAGGCCATGTGTAAATCTAGCAGCTTTTCTGTGCACCTGCATCCAATTCTGCTTATAAGTAGCTTGGTGCTGCTATTGGTGGCTGACTCAAGATTCAAGATAATATGATAAGTTCCATGGAATGTTCTCTGATAGACATAGTATCCATAATGGGCTTGGTTACAATTTACTATTTTGTTTTAAAAGGCGCTCCTCATCAGTGAGGGAGGCCATCTGCTCACTGCTCTGTTCTAAAGCAATGAAAACTGCATAACAAAATGAATCAGATAGACCTGTCCCTGAAAGCCACTGAGAATGATCATCTGGGGGAAAACTTTTGGATTTCAGGGGACAGAGCTTGTGGACAAACAGACATGCAATGTCTTACTAAGATAGTGACAATATAATAAGACACTACTATAAGATAACCACCTGCATTGTACAGAACAGGAAAAAAAGAAAGTCACTGAAAATTACTAGATCAGACCTTGAGGAAAGATCCCACTCTAGAAAAATGCAAGAAACAGGGGTTCTGGATTTTTTTTTCATACTTTTTACTATCTTAGCCAGTAAATCTGACTTCTTTCTTTTTCAAAAGTTTCCTTGTTCCTTGTGCTGTAATAAGACAGCATTTTAGTAATTGGAAAGTCATTAATGATTTTTGGCAACATCACTTTAAGGAAAAGTTGCAGACAATTCCACTTCAAGGATCTGGCCAGACTAGAGTTTTGTCACAACTTGTTAGTAAAAAAGTCAGGGTCTCAGTGTGTGATGGCTCTGCTGAAACTGCTGCTCAGAAATGAGGAGCATCTCTCTGTTACTTCTACAGCTTCTGTATCACTACCTGAGCAGTTCACCATATTATATTATTTACAACTTCTTGAAGCAAGGTAGAGCATCACTATGATCTATTTCCTATTTATTCAACTAGTAAAATGGGAAATCATGCATCATCTGGAGTACATAAACCAGGAAATTCTAACTACATATCAGGTTGCTTCTGTTAAGCCTGAGCTTTCTCTTAAGTAGAAATCAACAAACCAGCTTTGCTGGTTTCTGTTAATGAATCAGGACAAGGGGAAGGAAGTAATTAATGATCTCCAAATCAGCAAATGGTACTGCAGAATAGATATATCCTTCCTATTGTTCCTGCAATATAAAACACAGATGATACAATTACATATACACTGTGTCTTCCTTCCTTTCTAAAAATGTAATCCCCTGCCTACTCAAGTATGTACCTTCCTATTACCTAGATCATGTCTTTTGCTGCTATTTGCTAACAGGCTTGCTGGATTTCTGATTAATATTCTTCATTAGAAACAAGTGTCCTGTATTTCACCCTTCAAAAGAAATTGTGAAATAATGGACAAGAATTATGGACAATCATCTGTTAGGAAAGTCCAAAGTTTTTTTTGTGGGTTTTCTTTTGTTTGTTTGTTTTTGTTTGTTTGTGGTTTTTTGGTTTTGTGTTGTTGCTGTTTTGTTTGTTTGGTTGGGGTTTTTTTTGTGTTTGTTTTTGGCTTTGCTATGTTTTTTTAAAAAAATTAATGCAAATCCAGTGTTAATGCTTTTCTCAAGACAGTGATATTCCATTAATGTTATTACTTGTGATTTCAGACTGAACAACCAATGGGCAGACATTACAAGGGCTGAGCAACAAGTCTTGTCACAGAAATTGTTTAATTTTCCAGTAAATTTAAAAGACATTTTCATATTTCAAAACACTGAGCATGCCCAGGCACAAGAGAAAACAGAAAACTTCTGTGTGGCTTTCACTCCCCATCATTCTCACAACATGAGAGTACGACATCAGTCTTGAGTTCTGTTATAGTCAAAATACACACAGACTTAGAATTTTCAGGTGGCTTGTATTACCTAATACTTAGACACCCACACAGTTTATTAGGTCACACATTGTAACAAAGGACACAGAATAAAAAATTTGAATGAAACAAGGGCCTGTGTGATGACCTTAAATCACCTTACTACTTATTAATGCTTCATGTTTGAAATTTCATTCAGAAATTTCTTTAGATATATATTTAAATTTATTTCACAGAAAAAGTTATGCAAACTCCCAAAGCAAGACAGAAGCTGTGTTGAAGTCATGGGTTGCCAGCAGCAAAAGTCACTACAAAGATTAATGAAAACAAGATGTTATCCTAGAAGATGCTGTAGTCATTCAAAATCTCTTCAGAGAGTGAAGATCTCAATATGGCTCCATGGTAATTGCAGGCAAATGTCAACTTGGCATATTTAGCTGTAGTTAAACATCATCAGGGAAAAAACCCAGAGCTCTGTATTAGGCTTTGGCAGAACATCCATTATAGCTAATTGTCATACATTTCAGGGATCTCATTTTACAGTGAAGTGGCAGAGAGATTTCTTGTTTTGTGGGTTTTCTCAAATTTCTAGAATCTGTGCTTAACAGCTTCAGCTTTTACCTAGACAAGGGGATAAGTTGAATTGATTTGCTTGTCAGATACATGTTTTATTAAACACTCAAAGTGATAGGGGAACTCTAATTCATCCTTTGAGAGCAGGAAGGGCTGCCCAGTTGAGACATATAGCAAACCAGTGTGCTTGTCCTACCAGGAAATTCTTGTAGCCATCAGAGGCCAACTTAAAAAGAAAAGAGAATGAAAATGTTGTCCCTCAGCATTAAGCATGATTTGCAGAGACATCAATTGGTGATCCTCCCCAGGAATTCATAAAGAAGACGTATATATACACAAAAGAGATCTTCAATTTCACAAAGATTTAAAGATAAGGGTGAGCTCACAAATGTTCATGTCTTGGATTTCTTTTGGAAAGTGCCTCTTTGAAAGCAAATTTGTCTATACTCACATGTTCACGTAGTAAAAGAAGCAGCGTCTTTTATTTTCAGATTTAATGCAATAAAAACATCAAATATGCTTTTCAATTGTTTAAAGGTGATACAGTTTCTTGTTTGACTGCACCATAGACAGCAGGGGCTAATGGCAGAGTCAGTTTCTTATATTGGTGCTGGCCTTTGAGGATTGGCTTGTGATGCATGTGATGACTGACAGGTCTCAGATCAGGTTGTTCCAAAGTCTAATGACAAGCAATTAAAAAAATCATGTTGAGCAAAATCATGACATATGGTCTCAGTGTTCCTCAGTATTGGGATCTCTGCTCTAGTGATTTGGACATAACTCTAGTCAAGCCAAAAAATAACGTATTTTAAAGCCTGAGTATCCACTCAGAGAATGAAAACATCAGAAGCCACCCAAGAAGTGAAGAAAAGAGCAAAGAAAATACTTCTCGCTCTTCCACTTAAGAGCTTGAAAATGAACTGAGTAACTAATAGAGTAATGCTTGCTCCTACTCTCTTAAAGTCTCCAACAGGGAAAAGTAATTCAGGTTGGATTCTGAGATGAAACAGTTTCATCCCACACCCTCTGTGCCCTAAGCTAGTGCTCCGCAATGCTACAAGCAGCTAACCAGTAGTTATGGCCTTATAGACTTCGACTACACTGAAATGTTAAGGCATGTTGAGAAACTTGATGTAAAGAAATCATTTTGGGGCATGTAAGTTAACACCTACTGAGATAAATGGGCTTGTTCTCATTTCTCAGAGCTTTGATGTCAGTCTGCAGGTATAAGGAGGGATCACTTCACTTGCATTGAGGAAAAGACTGCCTTCTACCTCACTCCTGAAAACTAAAACTAATTGTAAAGAGAAGATATCGATTGCTTCAGACAATTCTGAGGACACCAGGCAGCTCTAGTTAAATCTTGACTGGTGGGAATTGCTGACAAAATAAAAAAATATTAGTATTCCAAAAATGAATGGTCTTAACTTTGCCATCAGCCACTGAAACCATATCAACTACAGCAAACTGTATTACATTTCATCATAGCTTCTAAAATATCCCTGTCAGCCATTTGCTTTTAGAATAAAGAGTCTTGTATTTTGTCAGAATTTTGCCATATATGCTCAGAATGATCTAATTTTAAATGTTTCATAAGCATACTCAATGTATTAGAGCAAATTAAAAGATGGATAGTAAAAAACTGCAAAGTTTGCAAGGAAAGGAATAAGATTGGTATTTCCAGTGCCTCTTCCACTTGTTTTCAAGCGTTTGGTGAAAGCCAAAAATGTACAATTTAATTTTCACCCATACTTTCTGCTACATTAACTACATCTGCTGAAATCATGGGGACAAAGAAAAGAGAGAAACAAATTTTAAAAATTACAAGAGGACTAATGTGGCAATTTTGTTATTTATGTGACATAATGAACTCCCGTAAATAATGCACAATTATTGGATATAGTTCAAAAATATTGTCAACATTGAAATCCACAGAAATGAGCTCAACAAGGCTGGTCAGAGCAAAGGAGTTACAAATATCATAAACTCCATGGATGATGCTACTTGATCTCCTTTTAATATGCTAGCCTTTTTAAATAACTTTATGAACATGGGAATTCTTCTCTGAACGTTTTCATACACATATAAACATATACATACATATATATTCAAGAAATAGTAGTAAATATATAAATATATAAATATATAAATATATAAATATANATATATATGTATGTAAAAATTGATTGGTGTTAAAGCACCTAGGGGCTCGAGTTGTTAGATATTACTCTGCTTCCCAGATAGAGGGCTAAGGTAGCCCTGAATAATTTGCTAATGTGTAGATGACTCTTTAAAAATACTGTTGCAATCTGAAGCAGCAAAAATTAAAGCCCTTTTTTTCCATTTAAGAGAGTAACAGACCCTAAACCATGGCCTCTGCCAGGTAATTTAGGACAGTATGAGTTATATTAATATTTCTGTTCTATTTGTCTAAATTATCTATGCACTGAAATAATTTACAGTGCCATTGTACCAGTTTTTTCCAAACAATAATTACAGAAACTGACACAAAATACTTGATTTGTAGGTGGGCTTATTCTTTAAATGGGTCTTGTTAATGGAAAAGACTCTTGATTCATGAGTGTAGTTTAATACAAAACAATTTTATGCCATGGCAAATTACCATCAAAACATAAAAAATAAATGAAGCCAAGTTGTGCCTGAAATTAATCAAAACTATCTTGAAAGGTTCTTGATTTGCAATCTAAAATACAAATTGACAGAAATAAAAACTTAATATAAAACACAAAGCTAGAGGCATCTGAATATTTAGCAAGTAAGTATTGATAGAATGTATTTTATAGGAAATTAAAGCTGCAGATAAAAACTAAGGGTATTTAAATATTTTATAAGTGCTCTTCAGTGGTGATTGCTCCCCTCCACAGACACCAAATTTGATTTCTTGTACCAGTCCTTGAAAAACAGTTTGCAGCTATCAGAAATGCCCATCAGTTTACACCACTAGTTGTCCCATTGCCTTTGCCTCCTGCAGAACTGGGAATCCTCACTTCAGGGTGCAGTTGTTTCCTTGTAATTTTTTGCAGAAGGCATTTCAATCACAGCTGAAAGGTCCACAATTTGAAGCAATATTAAGTATCACTGCCTATTGTCTCAGACAATAAGAGATACCTTAATGAAGCCTGTGGAAATATTGATATATAAACTGCAAAAATATTTGCCTAAATTTTCACAAATTTTATTCTCCAAAGTACAATTACACCAGAATATTTCTGTCACATCATTTTATGGATTATCTGAGAACAGTAATTCCCAGAAAACTTCTGGGTACACAGAAATTTTCAGAGTTTATCCCACCATTTTTTGTACCCACAGAGGCAATGAAACTTCCTAAAACACCCTCAAGTTACCTCTAAATACGGGGATCAGGAGCTGGAGACACCAGATCAGATGGAGGTCTGGACATCCTTTCCACACCTCCTCAGTGTCTTGCTTTCTGAAAAAGAGAAACCCTAGTGAAAGGGCTGGGCAAGAGCTGAGAAATATCACCACAAGCTTCAAGCCTGGATAGCTATGGAGACTCTGGC
Organism: Origma solitaria; assembly: GCA_013397895.1. Classification (NCBI taxonomy): domain Eukaryota; kingdom Metazoa; phylum Chordata; class Aves; order Passeriformes; family Acanthizidae; genus Origma; species Origma solitaria. The sequence continues at coordinate 1,130,320 of VZRL01002954.1, forward strand.
TCCTGAGGGGATGTGGGGCCTGACTGAAGGCAGGACTGGGGCAGGGAGACCCCACATGAGGTCAGGCAGGGCTCCACTGCCCAAGCCAGGCTGGGGAACCCAGGGCCCTGAGCTGCAGCAGGAGCTCTGACAGCTCTCTGGCTCTCCAAATAGAGTGACTGGAGGCAAGGCCATTCAAGGAGCTTCCCTGAGTTGGGGCAGTTGGCTGATTGCTTTAACTTCGAGAAAATCCAACAGGAAAATTTTCCAGAATATTTTATTAAAACAAATTTTCCTTGGAAGTGAGATTTTTATTTCTCTTTAGATAAATAAATTTATATTCCATTCTAAACTAGAACAAGGGTAATTTTTCAGATATCAATCTTTTCTTTGAAACAGAAAGTAAGTTCTATTCAGTTCTACTCATAGCTGAAACCATGCCCATCTAACTATAGTTTGGATGTAGAAAAGTCAGGGTTTGTCCACCTCAGAAAACAATTTTTAATTTTTTATCTGTCTCTTTTTTTCCCAGCACATTCCACTTCTGCAAGGGTAATTAATGACTTTTGTGGATCACGAAGATACAACCATGATCGATAAAATAACAAAGGCCATAAGAAAATTAATTCGTCCTGATATCAGAACAGGATTTACAGCAAATAAAGCACTTGGCCACATTTCGAACTATGATGATAAAATTCTTACAGTTTACTACCAAGTGAGTAGCATGAATGAGAAAAGATTTCTGTCAGAGGGAAAAAGGGTTCTTATATGATCATATATAGTCAGGAAAAGTCATAATTCAAGCAGAATCCAAAGGACAGTTCTATGCACCACTTGAGTCTCTTTCATCACATAGTTACTGCTTTTTAACCTTCACGAGTTTTATGTAGCTCAATCACAAGAGAATGAGACCCCCTGGTTTAGACCCATCTCTACACCACTCCAGTTAGCCTTTCATGAAACCTCCGTTTTAAATATTGATGATCTTTATTCCCACAGAGAAAAAGTTCAGATCTGTACTTATATTCTACAAGTGTTTACTTCTATTTCATGTGTATAAACAGGAAAACAGCTTTTTTCTTTTCTTCCCTGGATAAGTTGAGCATGAAAACCTGTTTTAATATGGTATCCATCTAATATGTACCCTGTTAAGGAAGATTTTGCTGTGAATTTTACATTCTGTAAACAGGCACAAACTGAGTGTAATGGAGTTCAAAGAGCCATATGAAATCAAATCCTGACTGAGGAAGTGTAAAAGATCAGCCCATTATAGATTTATCACTGGCCTTGTTCTTGTTTTCAGAAAAGACATACTCAATTTTTCTCCTGATTTATTAGCAAAGTAAAAATTATATCTCTCCATTTAGTTTAGTAATGGCTCAAGAGCAAATGTAAAAAGCGTCTATAACCTGGAGGCAGAAACAAGATCTCTAGGCCATGATCCTAATTGATTTTTACTATAGTCTCTTTCACCTTCTGCCATAAAATTGGCTTTCAAGTAACTACTGGCACATCCAGAAAGATTAAACTGCTTCACTGAAAAGGAAATTTCATCTTCAGATGCTTCACTTGTGGTCATTTATGGTATAAACAATCACATTAACAGTTTTGCATGACATCAAAGGACCCACCACCTCTGAAGAGAGATCCTTAAAGCCAGTGTATATTTTTAACAAATCACTTATGCAGTGCTTTAATTTCAAAGGACTGTACAAGTACTTCTAACAAATGAGCACAGCTTTATGTGTATGTGCAGTCTTCTGGCTAGCTTAAAGCAAACTGTATACCTGACCTTTACTTCAAAGAAAACTTAAAGGGCTGCACAGAGATGCTTCTCCCCGATGATTTAAGAATATACCAGCAGCTGTCTCCCAGTGGCTAATTTCATTCAGTGACTAACCTTCATTCTTTTAGTGCTAACGTTGAAATCTTAACTTTATGATCACAAATATGCAAGTTAAAATCGTGCTTAATCCTGGCAAAGCTCTTGGATTTACCCCTACTTGGAGTGAGATTCACCAGCTGGTGAGGATGCAACTGAGGAGCCCAGAGCTCTCCTCTGCACTTGCTGCTGGGCAATCTGGGATCTGCAGCTGCCACCCTGCCAGCCTGGGCTGCAGCAAGCTCCTGGTGAGAGTGGCTGGTCCAAAGCTGACTGGCAGATGCTTGTATACAGAAAATTTGAAGGCTTTTATCTATATATGTGTGAATAGTTCCAGTGTGGCTGTCTGGACGTTTTAGTTGAGTATCACTTGCTAACAACCTTCAGAAACTCTCAGCTGGAGCTACTGGAATTCCAGACAGTAAAAATATGGAAGGGGTAAACAATAAACAAAAGGGAAAGGGTAGGAAGCAGCATATCTCTGCAAGGACAGATGCAGTTGAAAGAAAAGGTATTACACTGCACCAGGTCTTTGTTGGTTGTTTTCAATATTAGAAAGGCTGGGAAACAGCAAACAAAAACTTAAATCTTATACAAGATAAATGTATATTTACCACAGAACTACACGGTATGATCAATATTTAAAAGGTTAATAATTAAAAGATGAAATATGTTACTTTCAGACAACCACAGGTAAAAGGACCAATTGAAAAAAACACTTAGCAGTTTGTGCTTATGTTACACTTTGCTGTATTTACTGGTTGACAATCTAACAACTCTTTTTGATACAGCAGAAAAAATAAATAGAAAGCAGATAGCTCAATAGTGGAATCTCAAAGACTTCACATTTTGTTCCAACTACTAAGAAATAAGAGAGAGATTCTTCACTTTTCAGCCAATATTTACAACTGTGATCTGTCCTCATACCTTACATATAGGTACATATGCACACAATTAGGTAAAAGAGAATTTCATACAATATTGATTCTGAAATTCAATGTATTCCACTAACCAGTGGTAAAAACTAGTGTTGGAAAATCCTCATTGTCTCTCTCTGTTGTAGAGCACTGCATCAACAGATATTTAGAGAAGGCAGTTAAATCAGCAACAACAGCTTTTCTGGAAAAGTATCTGGGGATGGCAGGTAGCCATGAAAATGCCTCTTTGCAAGTGAAATGTGGCATTCATGCACAGTGATAGTCAGTGCTAACTTTTCACTCACTTTTCCATCAAAAAAATGAATGCTGATACTGCTCAGTCAGCGAACAGCATCTGAAGTACTCAGACACGTCTGTCAATCACATACTGCCAGTGTAAGAAATAGAGCAAAAAGGCAAACACTTTGCAAATGTGCACTTGAGCATACAAATTACTCAGGGGATGCTTAACTATGATGCTTACAGAAATCTTTTCACAAAGATTCATTGTATTGAAATGGAGGCTAAATTAATAGACTAAATTCTCACTGTTGCAGAACGATGCAATTTAAGAACTCCAGCACCTCGCCAAAGAAAAGTCACCTTTCCAAATTCAATCTGTGCTAAAAGCCATCTAATAAAAGAAAGACTGTAGACTACTGAAGACAATAGGTCAGCCTGTTCGATACCACAGGCCAGATTTTACCTCCAGTGTCATCCTATCTGAGTTACACCTGAGATTAATTTACTCTGTTTTCTATGTAGGACAGTGCTACAATGAATACATCAACCTTTTAAACCCAAAATGTCACTTTCATGCTATACTCTCTTCTCAGCTCTGTGGCTTGCTTAAATGAAGAGTGATGGTTTAAGTTTACTAGTGGTTATTTTAATCAGCAGACATGTGAAAAAGAACTTGTTGCACAGGAATAACTTACTTTCAAAACATATTTATGAAATTTTGATACTAGCAGAAGTGTTGCTTGCATGTATCTGAGCCTGTATCTGTACCACTACTTAATGTGGTGGTACCTCAGTAGGTCTTCTGTCTGGTTACAACAACATGGTGTTAAAAAACAATATTAAAACAAAGACAGCTTAAAACACACCATCAAAGATCAAAAGAAGTTATGGTGTCTTTCCACTTGCAACAGATGGATTCAGAAATTAACCTTCTGAGCTCCTTATGCTGTCTTCAGAAAAGGTACAAGGGCCTTTGGAATGAGATGGCAGCCATTCTCTCACAATATGTAGGCATTAACCACAATGTTGACATTAAGTAACACAGTTCCATCCTTTACTGAATAGTCTCTCCTGACTGCCATCTACAATAAGCTCAAATATTGATCTATCTATCTATCTATCTATCTATCTATCTATCTATCTATCTATCTATCTATATATGTAAAATACAAATTTAAGTTTTCTCTAGCACAAAGATATTACTCTATGGGTTCCATGGTGGTCAGGGCCACTGGGAACTACCAAAAGGTTAAAACCTGCCATGATATCTATCAAATCAAGGCAAAATTGTCTCTCTGCTCTCTGTTCAAACAGGAACAGATACAGCCTGGATCTGCAGAGAAATGGTTTGGATTTGTTTTTTTTGGTTTTTAAACTTCAGGAAAACAAGTTGGTTTCCTGACACTAGGATCTAAGGGATGTTTCAAGAGAAGTCTAAGAATGTTTTATGACTATTACAAGAGACAAAAAAAAAAAAAAAGGCAGTTTATTTCTAAACTATATACTAGTTTTTCCTTGGCCTAGTCAAAATAAAATCAGTGCTGAAACAAGTCTCTCAAAGTGTTACTGACATGCTCTATACAAATTAAACTTTATAATCTAGAAAAATTATTAAAGTATGTTTAGACTTCAGTAGAGAAGCAAGAAGGTTTTAGCACTTGCTTATGCAAGTAGAGCAAGTGTGCTTATGCTCTATGGAAATTACAAGTGAAGACACTCTTAAGCAAATTTGTTGTTTCTTGATCCAAGAAAATTACTGTAATGCTATCACTCCTCATTTAATCCTCTCCCTAGTGTTCCATAGTCATACTCATCATGTCCAGTCTAACGTGTTCATTACAAGCATTACCATATAAGAAATTATTGGGGTTTTAATGTCTACTCCAAAATTAAGAGACAAATTGTGTGGCTACATTAGCAAGGATGTAGTTACAAACCAAAACATAACAAATTAATTTTCTTAAATCAAAATATCTTCCAAGAGCAAAGTTAAAGACAGAGATTATAAAATATATTTTCGAAGAGACCATTATGAATGTGTTGTTCAGTAGAAACTAAGGATGAAGGAGTTCAGAAGGGGTCTACTTCAACACAGTGGCTGAGTTCCAACAAGCATTGTTGCATGCAAGTTCCTTTCCACAAAAAACAAGTTTCAGCTGCATCTGGTGAACACTTCCTGAAAATGTATACCTAAATATCTGCTCATTGCAATCAAAAATTGCATTCAATTAAAGCATAATACACTTTAAATACAAGTAAAAAATTTAATAAACTATATTCACTTCAGTGGTTTTAAGGCCAAAAAGAGGTCAAATTTGATAGTGCTGCTGTAAGAGGACTGCACTGATGTACTCCACAGCACAGTCTATGGGATACATGGTTTTGAATTCATGATGCTTGTGCTTCTGATGTATTTTCCACAAACCCTTTGAGCTTTTCCACACTTTACATTTAAATCTGTGTTCTATACACGTTCATGATGTTCTCTCCAAATACACAAGGGATGCAAATATCAAGAGTCCCTACACCTTGGAGACCTGTAAATTTGTAGGTTTTGTTATATTAGCCACAGGCTACAATGGTGCTCATCAGCCAATGGACACCAAGAAGAGAGCCCCACAGAGCCACTGTGACCCAGAACAGCCTTCTCTGCCATTAAGGGCCTCCATTTTTTGTTCTCCGAGACATGGGTTTGCTCAGCAATTGTAAGTGTTAATTGCTTGCCTATAGTCCTCTTTACAAATAAAAATGATCAGATTAATTACTACCACATCTTTTACATACATCCTACTTTCTTTCTTTTTTTTTTTTTTGGCAGCTTAGCATAACTAATAAGAACATTTTATAGTATAATGTCAGAAAACTCTATCTACATGATCTCAGGAACAATGTACTGTCTTAATATCCCATTAACATTTTTGGTTTATGACCTGTCAGTCAGTCAGCCTTTAATACACTGATTATGTGCCAGGTTGATTTGGAATCCATCAGCTTCCTTAAACAAAATACATTGTTGCACAAGGTCAATTGCTCATATGTCTAAGACTAATACATCAATATTACTTTTGGCAAGCAGAATAATCACCTAAAAAACCAATATCAAGACAGTTTGACAGACTATATTTTTCATAAACCCTTGATGGTTGGTATTCGTAGCAACAACCTCTTTAGTATGTAATTTAGCATCCAACATTATTGTTGTTTTTGTCACTTTTTCTTTCATGTTTCTTTTGTGTCGCATGTACCTAAATTATGAGATTTAGAAATACTGGTTATCACCTCACTGCATATTACTGAAGCCTGCATAATAGAGCACCACTATGTTAAGTATTGGCTACTAAAAACCCTTAAGAAGTAATTTTAAAGTTTGAAGTGTTTCCTATGACTACATAGTCTTTTCTTTTTAAATCCAAACAAAGAGCAATTATGTTTCAAAATTTTCTGTCTCTTGACATGAATAATACAGTTTTTTGCAATTTTCTTATAATGGTCAATACTGTTTTTAATGCTCCTTTCATCCCAATATCTTAGATTAATAAAAACTCATGAATGCTAAAAATGTTAATAGGAAGGGGAAAGTTTATTTTAGATATTTGCATGAAAGTTCAGCTATATAGATGATTGAAAGTTACTAGATTTCTAATGATGACAATCTGACTCAAATATCACGTATCTACTTCATCTCCACCAGTAACTCCACAAGTAATTGTAGTAAAATGAAATATGAGTAATTTCTTCTCTGACCCTAAAACACAATTAAGATATTAAACAAATAATCCTTCCTTAGGTTTGAAACAAAATACATTATGCTCTTTAAAAAAATGGAAAAACTTTACTGAATTTATTAGTCTCTGGAATATAAGAGGTACAGCTTTAATTTAAGCAATTCCTGGAGGCCAGTCCTAACCAGATATTTCATATTATGGGGAATTTTTTGAATGAGCAGACATCCAAATATCTCAGTTAACATATGTGAAGAAATGCATTGTGTTATTTTAGTGTTATTTCAGTTTTCAGAACTCAGTGATGGATCACTGAAAAATAAATGCCAAAGATATTTTTATTTTTCATCCAGTTTCTCCAGCCCTCAAAATGTGCTTATATTGCAAGTCCTTTGGGGTATGAATCATATTTTCACTGTTGTATATGCTCAGTGTCATTGGGCATAGGAAGCACGATTATTAGTAGCACTCAATATCCTGAATATTCAAGTAAATTAATTTATCTATCTATATTAGATTTATCTATCTACTTATCAATCTATCTATATTAATTTATCTATCTATATCCACTAGTTTACTCTCCTAGGGTTTTTTTAAGGGAGTGGATGTCAGTAAGTGCTCTTAAAACTATTCAATTCATAATCATTAAAATACAAAATAATTTTTCATGGTCTCCGTAACTATTATGATGCTGTTAATAATGCATTAATTTTTAAAAAGATTAAGATGAGACATAGTAACCATTATTTACAGGAATATTGCCAAAGAGTTTCATAAGACAGTATGGAGCACTATACTTGTATCTTGTGTCAGTCAGGTCTGTCACAATAGGACAAGATTTATAGACTAATCATCAGAATTATCTTTCTCCTATTTTGTATCGCAAACTTTGTTGCTGTGGTACAATTATCAGCTTTTGAAGGAGCACTTGCAGACAGCATCCTTTGGGGTACTTTTAAAGATTAGTTACTTATTGGCATGAAAAAACCAGTTTAATAACTTTGAATCCTCTTATTTACTGTCTCATTCTATAGTCCAAATAGATGCTGTTGCTGAGCAACCACATACCTTAAGCAGCAGAAAGATATTGTAAGATATAATTTCCCACAATTCTTCTTTTATTGAAATAACCTAAGATGCTTATTGCAAGCCTTACTTTGAATAGTTTTTTGGGATGAATTTTTCTGTTTTTTGGTGGGGTATTCTGTGGTTTGGGGTTTTTTTTGCAGATACTGGGCATAATGACTGCTATAAAACTAAGCCTAAATTTGCATACACAACAGTGTAATAAAGTCTGGACCTGTTAGCCAGTAGTGATTTTTTAGGGATAATAATTTCAGCATTAACAATTTTAACTGCACAGTAGAAATTACACAGTACTGAACAATGTCTCAAAAATATTCACAGAGCAGGTATAATGAGGCCCATTTACAGGAAAAATGTCTGTGGTTCCTTTTTTTCTGCTCCAAGAAAAACAGTAGTGCTTTAGTAGACAAGTGAACTTCCTTAGAATAAAATTACCTTTAAAAATTAAACTGTGACGAACAATGTAAAGAGGAATATATGGAGTAATAATGTTCCCTAGATCACTGTTCTTTCTCTATATTGATATATGTAAGATTAATGACAAGAAGCCAAGTGACAAGGTTAATAAAAGCAACCATATTGATAGACCTAAAGGAAAGACTCTCACTCTTAGCAAAATTTGTTTAAAATGTAATTGCTCAACATAGTGAGTATCATAAGTTAAACAACACAAACAAAAACGATGAAAAAAAAGCCCCATAACAAAAACCAAAAACTACCAACCAACCAAGAAGATCTCTGCAACTTCGTTGATAAGCTGAAATAAAGCCACTGAGGTCCTTGTCCTGGTCCTGTAATTCATTGGAGAACAGACTAGCAAGGACTTCCCTCTTCCACACTGCAGTGCAGGAAATAGGTGAATGTATGCAATTTAGAGGAGTATAAATGTTTCAAAGCATATACTAAACCAACCAACCAAAGAAAACCCTTTCACCACTCCCAAAACAAAAACCCAGACAAAAAAATAACACCAAAACAAACACTAATTAAAAAGTCAAAATATTTTCTGTAGAATTCAATACCCAATTTTTCAGTGTAAAAATCTTCTGGCCTGTGTCAATGACTGAGAAATACCAGAACACTAAGAGCAATAAATTTTGTCAGAATGGTAAGCTTCATGATCCAATCTCTTTCCATTTATCAGATTATACAAACATGCAAGAATAATAATTAAATGCAGAAGTGGGTGTTTAATGTAGTAGTTTCCTGATTTTTCTCTCAAAATTAAACAATTCTTCTCATACATCAACAGTGGATTGATAAATTTCAGCAAAGAATTATATAATGCAAATGTATCAGTAGCTATCCTTAAAAGACTGATTCCATAAACTAGGTTAATTTTATAAAAAAACATGCTTATCTAGATTTTTATGTGGAAAGCACTGGTATTTCAAAGCCATTTGGCATGCTTTTATTATGTAAATTAAATGATGTTGATAATTGTAAACAACATGTAATGTCAGATTACAACATCTACATTGCTTTGTATTGTATTAAAATACAGTGCATTTTTCAGTCTTATGTATTGCCCCGAAAAGCATGCCAACCATTCATTAAATTATAGATTGCAGTATTGGGGGAGTGACCATAGCTTTACTAAGGTGTGGTAGTTTTGCCTGGCCCAGTTTTTGCCAGTGAACAGGGTGGGGTACAAAGATGGCTCCTGCATGTCCTGAGTAAAGATTCTGGAAATTTTCCACCATGTCCAGCAGAGCCAGTCTCTGATGGCTGTAAAATGATGGACATGCTGCTGGTAAAACCTGGGCCAATTAGAGATGTTAGTTACGCCTCTGTGAAAACATATTTAAGAAGAAATCAAAACAATGTGAGCACGCACTTCTTTTTAGCCAGGGAAGGAGGAGGAGGAGGTAAAAATATGTGAGGGAGAACAACATGGAGGCACCAAGGTCAGTGGAAAGGCGGGGGAGGAGGTGCTCTAGGCGCCAGAGCTGAAAACCCTCTGCCAGCCGTGGTGAAGACCATGGGGGAGCAGGTGGTCCCCCTGCGGCCCATGGAGTCCAGGGGATGCAGAGAACCCCCACAGCCTGTGGGGAGGTGGCC